>VYXD01010570.1:573925-605589 GCA_013397195.1 Hylia prasina
TTTTTTTTTTTTTTTTTTTCTGATTCAGAAATATCATGCAGTGCACCAAATCTGATTTCTAAACTTCAGTTTCAGGAATAGTGAGTTACATAACACTTTAAGAATTCACATTGACTTTTACCTATGTGAGGACTTTTACCTATGTTGTGACCAACACTAGGACAGGCACAGATTGTGAGGGGTACTCCCCCTGAGGAAGGAGGAGCAGCGCAGACAACCTGTGATGAGCTGACCCCCATTCCCCATCCCTCTGTGACACTGAGGGGGAGAAGGTAAAAACTCATTACTAAATTGGAGCCTGGAAAGAAGGAAGGGGTGGGGAGAAGTTGTTTTAAGATTTAGTTTTTATTTCTCATTATTCTACTCTGATTTGATCGGTAGTAAGTTAAATTAATTTTCCCATCTTGAGTCTGTTTTGCCTATGACAGTAATTGCTGGTCGATCTGTCCTTGTCCTTATCTCAACTCATGAGCCTTCTGCTGTATTTTGCCTCCTCAGTTGAGGAGATGGATGATAGAGTGTCTTTGGCTAGCAGCTGGCATCAAGCCAGGGTCAACCCACCACAAGACTTTACCAGTAAGATGAGATAAAGATTTGGACCACTAAGTAATTAAATAGGTAAGGTTGGTTGGTGTGGTGGTTTGAATTGTTCTCATAATGTTTTACTTTCATTATATCTGTATTTGTGTGCAGTCTCAGGCTGGTCCTCCTTTAGTCCTGATTTGAGTTTGTTTTTATTATTTTTAAGATCTTTTTACTTCACATCATCCTTTGCTTGCCAGCCTGGTCCACTGCTTCCTCCCATGACTGTGAGTCATCTTCTCCGTGTCTTGAGGTACCTTTTTCATAACTCTCATCACCAGATTGACCAGGTTGATTTTTTTTTCCCTGTCTGTAGATCCATAACTGAATTGAATAATAAGGAATAATTGAATAATTGAATAACGAGGATGACTCATCATACAAATCATAAGTATCTGCATTTAGATCCCCAAATTTCCAAATCTCTAGATTGTTGCCCAGTGTCTTAGTATTAACTTTAGAGTAGACTCTAGTGTTCCAGCTTCAGCTGTAGCTGAGTGTATTGATTATCACTGTTAATTATAAAAAGATTTGAGAGACCTGGATATCATGTAGATTCTTATATTCAGTGTTCTCCTCAGGTGTTCCCAAAGCATGCAACACCATCTGGAGTGTCCTAAATTATCCATCTTGACCTCCATCTACTAACTTGGAAGCGTGTTGATATATTCTCTATATTCTGCGTCAAATCTGCTCTGTTTTCTAAGGCAGGTTGCTCCTATCCTCAGTAGATAGGAGTACCTGCCTTAAGGTGGCTGGTTTGAGCTGCTAGAAACTTAAATCCCACACTAAATGTTTTAAAGGGCCTAAGAACTAAAGTAGAGCTTGGAGCTATTATTATCCTAGCACTGGGGAAGAAGCTGGGAGAAATAAGTCCTTCTTTATTTTGCTTTAGATGTGTTTTCCAGGCAGATAGAAGCACAGTTCCAAAGCAGAAAAAGATCTTCAATTGCTTGCTCAACCAGCTTAGAAGCTGCATATATCCATTACATGGATTGAGGCACATGGAAAAAAACACCATTTTAGGAATAAGCACTTGTCATAGGCATTTGGTTGAAGCAGAGCATGAAGATACTAATGAATAGAAACCCACGAGAAAATGGTCTTTTTAAGTCCTATGGCACAGAGAACAACTTTTTTTTATTTTTTTTTAGGGAATCTTACAACTCTGCAGAATATTACCAAGCAATAATAGAAGCACAGACATAAATATTTCTTTTGCTTTTTCAGTAAAAAAAAAAGTGTATAATTCATCAATCACTTTATAGTTTAGCACTTACCTAGCATTTTAAAACTCTAAATCTCTTTGCAGTCTTATTTCAATTCTTGATATTGTCATTAATTAATAAATCAGTAGAAGAGCTGTGATTATTCCCACTATTGATATAATCTTAGGACCAGGAATTTACTATTCCTAGTCTGCATTTTGCTTGAATATGCAATAATGAAAAAATGCATTTTCACTGAAACTCAGGTTCTTTGGTCTGTTACTAGATAAGGTAAACTAATTGAGAAACAAACCCTAATGGTGCAATCATTTCATTTTAGAACAAACATTTCATTTTAGGTCAGAGAAAAATCAAATAATTGTGTCTAGGTACATTCTTGGTGTCCAAATCAATGCTAAAGAGAATGATGCACTTTCCCAATTGATTTTTCACACAAAGTAAATATATTTGTAGCGCTTGCTCACTGAGTAGCTGAGTACAGATTCTGTTGCCTTTTTTTGCAGTAAGTTGCTTTTTCTGATATACAAATACAATGTAAATTAACAATTAATTAGACCAAAGCATTTAAATCAGAATGTTTTCTTTTTTTAAGTTGCTATTTCATTAAACTAAATGACAGAATCTTTTTTGACTTCTCACTCCTCACCTCTAAATAATTTGTCAAGGGTTGGACATTCAGATTGGATTTCCCTAAAAATAAAGAAGTGAGAAACCTTAAGGAAAATACTCCCAAACATTGCGTTTCGTGATAGTTGTGTCTTACGAACAGAAGTTCCTATATGAAATGTGGATGATGTTTGAAACATTGAATATTGCTATGAAGCTAAAGTATCATTCTTAATCCAACCACAATAAACAGGGATGCCTTCATCAAAAGCAATTCTGCAAAACCTTTGTTCAGTAGCCTCTATGAAAAGTACCCAGTTAAAAAAACAACAACAAAAACAAGCAAACAAACAAACAAAAAACTTCTGTTCAGTCTTATATACATTTTTTTAAGTCCATATGGAAAATGAATTAGGAATCCAGTTCTATTCAGGAAAAGAACTGTATCATTTACCACAAGCAGAAATGGCTTAATCATAATACTTTATTTGTCATCATTTATTAGCCCCTCTCAAACTCATAAATCTGCATTCTTAGCTCACAATTCTCTTGACTTTTAACTGGTTAAATACTCACAGCCATTAATTTAATACTAATTTCAAAGCTTTTGGATTCTCGTTAGACCTTCTAGATCCTTTCTGCATTGAACAAAAAATACCCACCAACTTCATTCAGTTATTATATTTCTTATTATAGATTTTAATACCTGACAAGAAGTCAATCCTCCTTCAGCCACAGATTCCTTGGCTGCTTAGAGAGAGTTAGTATAAACGTTTATATCTGCTCTTCCTCTTGTGTCGCAATATGAAATCTGTATTGCCTGCATCCCACAGAGAGATGCTAAAATCGCTTTTTGTGTGTTATAAGCCTATAGGGTGATGTGTTGTAATAATAAATCATTCTGGCCAGGCTCACTGCAGGCTGTTTCCTGTGTGGGTCTGGTATGATGAAAGCAGTTAAATGAAATATAGCTCTGGTCTGAATTGAACAGAACTATCCAAAATGTAAAGGCAGAAGGGAAGATATTGCAAGTAATATCAATCTCTCCTTTCTCTCCTCATTGTCACTGAGATTGAGTGAATTCTTAAAGCAGGTATAAGGGAAGCCACCGCGAGCACTTTACAAATTTTTCTTTATCCCCTTTCCTTCTCGGCACTCCACCAAGGTAAGGGCTGTTTTCCAAGAATCCTAAGAAGTGTGGATTGGTGTACTACTGGCAGCTCTATATAAGACCAGCAGAGCTTGAGGTGTCCTTTGCTGCTGTCCTTCATCAACAACATCAACATCAACAACATCAATATCAACAACAGAGTGACAAAGGGCTAGGAAACATGGATGGTTTAGTTTTTCATTATGTACATTGGTCAAGGATTTACCTGATTAAGTTGCACCTCAGCAGAAGAAACCTGGGGCTTAACAAGGAAGAAACACGTGGACAACCAAAAGATTTGAAGTACAAAACCTCTTTTTATTATAACTGAGGACTGACAGTATATCCTTTTATGCACTGTTTCTTCCAGCTTTCATTAATGCTGTAGACTTCCTTCTTATTCCAGTTTTATAATCTCTTTGCTCCATGTCCCTCTAGAAACTCTGGTTTCATATTCTATTTATAAAAGGTTCTGTCTGAGATAGACTGCACTAGCCAGCATTTGAGAAGCAGGAAACCTCTCTGCCATCCAGCCACATCCTTTTAGCAAACATCCAGTATGTATTGAATAAAAAAATTTAATTTCTTACTGCATTTGGTTTATGTAGCAATGTTTTACCATCAGGATGGAGGCTTAAGACATGGCTTCTGTGAAAAGGCACTGGGAGCTGTGCCCAACAGAACTGATTTCAAGATGGACCCTTAATTTGTCAAAGCAATCTGTGAAAACATATTTCAGAAAGGATAAAACCTGCTGTGGAGCAGCTGTGTGAGAAAGGAATGAGAAAATATGGCAGAAACAACTGCAGATACCAAGGTCAGCAAGCAAGGAGGGGCAGGATGTGCTCCAGGTGTTAGAGCAGAGAGTCCCCTGCAGTCCCTGGTACAGACCATGGTGAAACTTCTGTACCTCTGCAGCCCATGGAGGACCAGAGTGGAGCACAGATCCACCTGCAGCCCATGCAGGACCCCACACCAGAGCAGGTGAATGCTCCCTACAAGTCTGCATACCAGGAACAGGCCATACTGGAGCCTACTCCTGGCAGGAACTGGAGAGTGTGATGAGTACACACAGGATCAAGTTTTCTGGCAAGAACTAGACCCTGTGGGAAATCCATCCCAGAGCAGTTCTTGAAGGGTTTCAGCCTGTGGAAAGAACTCACACGGGAGAAGTTTGTGAAGGACTCTATCTTATGGTAGGGGCTCCATACCAGACTGGAGAAAAGATGAGAAGGAAGGAGTGGCAGAGACAAAGTGTTGTGAAGTGACTCCAACCCACATTCCTCATCCATCCTGCATTGCTAAAGGCAGGAGGAGGTAGATAATTTATCGGTATTGAGAGAGGGAGGAAGAAGGGGGATGAGAAAGGTGTTTTTGGTTTTATTTCTCATTATCCTACTCTGTAAAAAGTCATCAGTAAATTAATTTCCATCAAGTCAGATTTATTTATTTTTTTTTTTTTGCTGATGATGGCAATTGATTTTGATTCATGCCTCTTTTCACCGTATTTTCTTCCCTTTTCCTGATGAGATGACAGAGCCTTGTCAGCAATGGTAAAAGGGTAAGTTGTGTTACAGTCATGGAAGTATGAAAAAGAATGAATGCAGGTGTACCTCAAAACTGCTGAGTATGTTCTTAAGGATGGGATTACTTTGAATGCCACAATAGTGAGAGTCAGTAATAGACCAAAGAGGCCCAGAGGAAAAAAAATTTGACTCATCTTCAAGAGTTCAGGATGGTTTTAGGTTTTGGCCAATTTAAAAAGCAATTACATCTTTAACTTGAGGAAAAAGATCAGGAAAGAAAAGAGAAATGTGCAAAACACCTTTTTCCATGATGTAAAACATGTTACTCTGACCTGAAATAGCCAGTCTGTTTTTTACACACATAGAGGATTTCTGACAGATCCCTAGGTAGTATTTGGAGAAAGAGGCAATCTCAGAACTCTAGAGGACCAGCATAAACAGAAGACATTTGATGATTGTAGAAATAATCTGATTCTGCTAAAATACTACATGATACTAGTTGGTCAAATGGCAGCAGCAGCAGAGAAAGAAGTAAAATAAAACCAACTTTTATGACCTCTTTCTTGTGAAGTCTGTGCAAGACCATTATCTCTTTAGTCCTGGCCTGGATATTTTCCAGAAAAGATGCAGACTTACAAAGGAAACAATATTGAATACAGAAAAAAAGTTTTAGTGATGGATTAATATATTAAATATTAAGATGTCCATTATAAGGAGCTAGAATTTCAATTTCTTTTAACTCTGAAAAAATGTGCATTTTGTTTTGAGGGTTAAACAGTTTAAACATGTTGTTTCCTGTTTGTCTTTATGGCATGATTTTTTTGGGGGTTAAATTTTGTTGAGGTTATTATTGTAGAAATCCTTAAAAGTTTAAATAACATGTATTCAAACAAGCTTGCATTAACCATATAGGAAGTGAGGATTTTATATCTAAATAACTTGAAATGAAAAACCTGAAATTTATTCTTGCAGTTTTACGGTTGCCATGATTGATGAAAAGTTGCTTTGTAGTAGTAAATGCTGAAGGTTTAAAGGAGTTTTCTTCATCTTTAGTAAACTTGCTCAATTCAGACTTGTCTGACGTTTCACTGATGTTTGATTTCAAAGAATAAAGGAGGACATCTTCCTCCTGAGTACTTCAACAAATCTGACTTTTAACATTGGTTCAACTCTTTAATTCAGCGCTTGACTTTAAGTAATTTCTTCAAGGCACTAATGACTGTCTTGTAATTCTCTTCAACTATTTAGTTGTTGAACAGGACCATGACTGTATGATTATTTGTACATCTAAGATTTCCCCTTTTGTTGTCTCACTTCTCACATATAATCAATTTTCTTATTTTAGCTTCCAATACAAAAGCATTTGCTACTTTTAATCGCTAAAATGAAGACATCTGATAGCATCTTTGATTGTCTTCCCTGTTAGCCTGTAATAATCTGGTCAGTTTCTCATCTGCTCTTATTGCTGTCACTAATTCTCTAAAGACATATTGTGTCAACAAGTGTATCTGCTTGAAAATGCCATTTATTCTTAAGTTCTATACTCTAGTATTTGAAATGCAATCTAAAGTCTGTTTGAGTCCTGTGAAGTCCTGTTAGATAATACACTGTAGTGTATTATCTAACAGTGATATTTTCCAGAATCTTTATTATCACAAAAATCTATCTGATCCATATTATTCATTCCTTTGGAAAAGTCGCTGACACACTTCGTCATTCACGTCTTCAGCATCCTTGTAAATGCCAGTAGAATGAAAAATTTAATGCTTAATATGTTTTTCACTTGTTCTTCTCACCCTTCATGTAGATGAGTTTTCTCATTTGCTCATGCTTGCTCTTTCTTGGAATTGATGTTAACTATTTTCTAGATGATGTAATTTTTGTATTTATTATATTTTCTTGCAAGGTTGTGGAAGTCTCACATTTTTAGTCCACATTATTTCCCCTTTCTGCATTCATACTTGTCAAGCTTTGTACTGATATTTTTAATTCTTCTTTTACAAGAAAGAAACTTTTACTTTTACAAGAATTCTGAGATTTGCTTTTCTTAATTTATTTGAGATATGCCTCTCCAGAGAGAATGTTCCCCAGGCTTATTCTGGGTCCCATAATTGCACATTGTACGTCTTTTCAAAATCTTCTTTCCATCACTTATACATTTCTTATCCGTAGTAATTTGTCAACACTTGTCTCTTACTGGCAACATCTTCAGTTCAGGTCTTCGAGTCATCTGCTTTATCTCATCACACAAGGCCTGCGGCACATTTCTGCTCCCATATTCTTCTGCTACTTTGCATAATTTGCTTATTTTTTGCTCCTGTATTGAATTTCTGTTTTGTCTATTTACTGTATTCTGCTTTTGGACTCAACTCTTACATTTCATTCTTGTTCAATGTCTTTTAACTGTTCATCATTTTTTGCCTCATCTATTATCTTCACCTCTTTAGTTTATAGTATTGTTTCTCAGGCTGCTCCTCCAATATGTAAGTTTTCTGGCTGTCTCATGTTCTTTCTCCATATTAATTTCTCCAAGTAGTTTCATAGAACAAATCAAGCTTTCTTTATACTCAAATGGGATAATTTGATTCAGATGAAACACCATTTTGTTTCTTCAGAAAAATATCCCTTTCTTCACTCAGCATAAGCCCAATTCCCTTACATTTTTTTGGAAATCACATTTAACTTCCACTTAGTTTATAAAAAGACAAAATCAGTCTTGATATCTTTCAAAACATCAGTGAAGTGGAGATCACCCAGCAATATTTAAAAGAAACTTTGCAGAAATAGAGATGGGAGTTCTGATGGAAACCAAGTTGAATGAGAGTCAGCAGCACACCCTTGTTATGGGGAAGGCCAGCTCCAAAGTGGGCTCCATCAGGGAGAGCACAGAGTCTAGTTAGAAATAATCAGTGGTGCAAGGAAGGAATTGCTCTTCACTATTCACCACTCATAAGACTGCACCTGCAGAACTGCCTGGTACTGACAGAGTCAGAAGCACATAGATATGAGTAAAGCATTTGCAAACTGAAAAAGTTTAACAAGTGGCCACAAAGGTGGCTGAAGGCTTGAGTGGGGAGATTGAGAACTCTGGGTTTATTCATCCTGAAGAAGATACTTAATTCCCATGCTCAGCCCTAAAAAAGGGCAATTGCTTTTCTTTGGATGTCAATTAGTAGTAATAGAGAAAAAAAATCAAACTGTTCTGAGAGGTTCCCAGGGAAAGGGTGATACGCCACAGGAAACAAATTGCAGCAAGAACCATGTCAAATAGATATTTAAAAATAAATAAATAAATAAATAAATAAAGCAAATGTTGTGAAAATCAAGTTGTTAAAAAATGAACAGGCTGTTCAGAGAGGTTGTGAAATCTCCATCACTTGAAAAATGGGCATAGCAGTAAGCAACCTCAGATAATGTGACATTACTCTGTCCAGGGAGTGGTCTCCCTCAATCTGAGTTATTCCATATTTATGCAAAGTACAGTTCTTGAAGGCAATTATTACTGGAAATTTGTATGTAATATCACAGCCTCAACTTTGTGAAATGTATTTTTAAAGAGACAATAGCACTAATCAGAATACAATCAACACAAATGAAGACAAGGAAGTTGAGCAGCTAGCATCAATCTGTCTTCCTTCAAGTTTTACAAGATTGGCTGCTCCACAACACTACAGTTTTTTTTTTCCTGTTCAGGCACCAAGTTATTAACAGATCAATGGTAGTCTGTATGTGATTGTGAATAGATGAAGGGGGTTAATGATATTGCACTGGAATTCATGAATTATCAGGTTTGTGGTGGTGCATGGAGACTGTAGAAAATCAGGATATGGCTTACATAGTTTTGGATATAATTCTCTGATAAATCTACAGTCATTAAGGAGCACTCCCAAAAATCCTACCGGCAGAGCAGAAAGTCTTTTAAAGCTAAATTGTTTTTCTTAAAAAAAGTACACAAACCATGCACAGGTATAGTACACTTCACTCTGGAAACCAACACATAAACTCCATTCTATATCTTTCTATTCTACTTTATGATGAATTATACTGATAATCTTGTGTAATTTATTCTCAGTGTTTTGGCTTTTCTCAGAAACTTATATAATTTCACATTCAAAGTTTTACAGTTTTTGCTCTTAGGAAACACAATATAACTTCTAGTTATCCTTGAAGTTAGCAGCAAAACTTGCTGTGAATGTCTTAAGATTTGTTATTTCTCCCACTGATAATAGTTAACTTTCATAATCAATAACAGCATATGTTCTCCTGACAGACGGCATTTGTTCTGTGAGTTCCAGAAGCATAATGTAAACCCCAAGGTTTCTAGATTATGAAGTTTGTGTCTTAATGTTTAGGTGTTTCTCCCTATTCAATAGAGTCAGACACCATGAGAACAGACCTATGTATGTAAAGGGACTTTCATCAGGAAAATGTGGTGAAAAAGTATTTTATTAGTTAAAGGATGATATTTCAAAGCCATTAACTGAAAATGTTCTTGAAGTCTCAGTTTCTGAAACTTCTATTTTTCAAATCATGACAAACTATTAAATTAAAAAAAATCCTATCCCCTATTGAAATGGGGGGTGAAAAAAAGTGCCTACACATTAGGTTGTGCTAAAATATCATTATTCAGTATTGCTAGGGATTTATAGGATATGCTTAATACTTCATTGAAACATGAGTTTTTAAGAGTGTCTCTAGAAGTTAATGAGAAGTATTGGATAAATGTTATTTTGTTTCCCTCTATAGCAAACAAAATTCCAGATTCATAATAACTGTAGGGCATGAAATGAAGTTTAAACCAGAAAAATCTTTCTTTGATGCATGTGACATGTTATGTAGTTGAAGGAAGAGTAATTGAAGTAATCTACCTGGACATATAAAGCATTTGAGTCTGGCCCACATGACATCCTTGTCTCGAAACTGGAGAAACAGAGATATGGCAGATGGACGACACAAAGCAATTGGGTGGATGGTTGCACTCAAAGAGCTGTGGTGAACAGTTCGATGGGCAAGCAGAGAGCAGTGATGTGTGGTGATCCTCAGGGGTCAATATTTCATAACACATAGTTAAGGCAATTAACCTTTGTGTCTGCTCAAAGAGTGTGGTAAACTGGTACTCAGCTACGGCAGAAGTCAATTGTCAGCCAAACTTGGCTACCACAAGTAAAGAGCACCTCCTCGCAAATTGTGTCTCCCTCCACTTTACTATATATTTTAATTAACTTCAAAGACAAATACTTTAACTGATGAAATCTCTATATTTCATGCAGCTTTTGAGGATTTTTCTAGAGACATATCCTTATAGATATTTCTCATATTTTTCTCTAGATCTTCCCTATTCACTACATCTAGAGACTGAGACAGTTAAACTTTTGCATTTAAATATTATAGCTGGTTGCTTTTGGTTAAGGAATTCTCTTCCAACAAGTACAGTGCTATGCAGCATTTAATTAATTTTGTTTGGGTACACACAGTACTACTCCCAGGAACTACAACATCCAGAAACAGCTGGAAGGACATTAATTGCTTATCTAAACATGAAAATAAGTAGAAAGTGAAGCATGAAATTACTTTCGCTACACTATATACTAAGTTTGTCATCAATATGCTGATGTAAGTATGACAATGCTATTCATTTGGATCTGTGATCATTAGCCTTGACTCCTGTTGAATGTGTTTTAGCAAACATTTCTTGGAGGTAAATCCATGAGTATATTGTACATATATTAATTAGGTTGTTTCATTTATTGTGGTTGAAAAAAAATCTTGTTCTTTCACCATGTAATTTTAGATGAGCTAAACCCAGCAAAAAACAGAGAAAGGGGCTTTTTTTTCCTTACTTGCTGGCCAATTTCTTAGGTCATAAATACCAATAAAAACTGCTTATTTTCCATAAAGTGGTCCCTTTAAATGTGGGGGGTTTATTTCAAAGTGAATGCATCCATTTCTATCTTACAAAGAAATTCAGACAACACCACATGTACCTGGGAAAAAACTCATCCTGGTGAGGATGCACCTCGAGTCCTGTGTCTGCTTCTGGATCCCTCACTTCAAGGAATGCATTGAGGTGCTGGAGTGTGTCACATAAGGGCAACAAAGCTGATGAATGCACTAGAGAGTAAATTCTGTGAGAGCAGCTGATGGGGTTGTGGTTTTTTAGCTGGAGAAAAGGAGGCTCAGGGGGCACTTTATCACTCTCTACAACTACTTGAAAGGAGGGTATAACCAGACGGGGGTTGGTCTCTTCTCCCAGGCAACCTATGACAGGGAAAGAGAACATAGACTTGAGCTGCACCAGAGGAGGTTCATACTGGACATCAGGTGGAATTTCTTCAAGGAAAGAGTTGTTAAGCATTGGGATGGACTGCTCCGGGAGGTGGTGGAGTCGCCATCCCCGGAAATGTTCAAGAAAAAACCGACCATGGCACTTAGTGGTATCGTCTAGTTAACAAGATTGTGATCAGTCAAAAGTTCTTGGAGATCTCCAACATAAATGAGTCTGTAATTCTGTTTGAAACGAAACACTCAAATGCATACAAAAAATTTGTATGTTTGTGTATTTGCTTGTACAATACATCACTTTGCATCTTGAACTAAAGCAAGGTCTGAGACAGAAATAATTGTACTTTTAACATTCTATCATCTCATCAGCTGGAAATATAATCATCAGGGTGTGAGGAAATGCTTGAAAATGGAAACCCAGAGCTTTTTCAGATGCTATGGCTCTACTTGATTTTTTGTTTATTCTGTGTGGGTCATTTAAGTCTTATTCTTCCATGCCAGAGTTGTATATATAAATAAATATATGTTTTATATAATGGCTCTAGATATCCATATTTAGACAACAGGATTGTCATCTTCTGTTCAAAGAACCTCAAACTTTCCTTCTAGTGAATTTCAGTGTCTCTGCAAAATAAACAGCCTTTACTTTTCTTTCTTTTGAATTTTCATTAAAAAGACAAGGAAGGATAAAAAGAGAAAAATCTTTCAAGTTTGATATCAGTTTTTTTTTTACAGATGTCTACCTACATACTTATGAATAATATAGGTATTTTCCCATAAAAACAGCAAAAGGTCCTAAACTCAATTAAAACTATAATCAATAATCTGTTTTACTCTCAAGAGAATAAATGGGATGGGAACCTATTTCTTTTTCCTCAGTCTTTTTTTCTATTTTGGTATCTCTTTCTATAGAATTTGTTCATACATCAAGTACTATTCACAGTATTGACAAAATGTCAGGCATTTAATCAATTTATTGTTTTTTTATTGAAAATTTGGTCAGTTTTGCATCTGGAATAAGTTTTGCTTGCTGATAGTATTAAGTCTTTGTCATTAAATTTCTTCTGGCACTTTTAGTGTTTTGAGAAGATTATTCGTAAGAAAATGACTATTCTTATAAAGTCTTTCTGAAAATTCTGGATGGAGTGAAAAAATAACATCTCACAACAGAAAACATATTCTATGTATCCTGATTCTATTTTTCCTAGTCTATTAACTTTTCAAGGAAAATATTCTGGAAATGTAACAGAGGAGACATCAGTGAAATGACTAACAATAGATGATAAAAAATAAGGTTTTGCACAGGGCTTAAACAAGTTTCAAAAGTTACAGTTGATTCATCACCTTGATCATTCAAACAGAATTTTAGTAGCTGAAAATGCAATGAAAGACATTACTGAGCTTTGATCAATTTAACAGTTTTAAGATAAATTCTGTAAAGTGTCTGCAGTCAATCAGTACCAAAATGAAACAGAGATGCATGAATGTACATGTGAGGCATCATCAGAGCCACTTTCACATCAGCACAACTTTCATTGTATGATGAGCAGCCAACCTTAGAAAGCTGAGTAATCTTTTTAGACAACAAGCAGTTCTGAACAGTACAGTTCATGTCCAATTCAATTCTCTCTTACAATATAGATAAATCAGTCCTCATGTGATCCAAGTGCAAAAGAATTATGGGCGATTTTTTAAAAATTATGATGCTTGATTTACGTCAACTTGTCTTTATCAAAAATTCTCTATTGGTTTGGGTTTCTTCTTCCAGAAATCTTGCAAAATATTGTTTTCAGGAAATGGAGGGAAAATCTGTATTCATTGAAGAGCTAGATTTGCTTCAGTGCTCTGTCTTCATTTTACCACAATCTATGTGCTAACAGCTATTGCATGATACTTTGAGACTTTTAATGTTGTGTTTACACTCATACATTATGAGATGCAGCAACACAAAAATCTGAAATTCTTCTGAAGTTATAGAAGGTATTTCTAAAAAAAGGGGTGTAGCCATCCCTGGTTTTGCCAGAACAAAGCATGAAAATCATACAGATAGGACTTTGGGAAAAATAAGCAAGTCTGATGTTTTGTCATCTTACTTGGTTTTAATCGATATCATGTGAAGTCTGAGTCAAACATTATTCTGAACTGTCTTATAACTGCTCATTTTGTTTGGGAATAGCAGATAACACATGATAATGCTCAAGACCAGCTGAGAGAGTTGGGATTGTTCAGCCAAGAGAACAGAAGGCTCTGAAAAAATTTTATTCCTGTTGTTCAATTCTTAAAAGTGACTTATAAGAAAGACTTTGTGTTATGGTCTGCAGTAACAGGACAAGGAGTAATGTTTTTAAGCTGAAAAAGAATAAATATAGATAGCAAAGAGTTTAGACTTTTTGCAATAAGGGCAGTGAAACTGTGGAAGAGGTTGCCCAGGATGTTATGCATGTTCACATCACTGAAAGTGCTCAGGGTTAGGTTGGACGGGCCTTTGATGGTCAGCCTGGTCTAGTGAAAGATGCCCCTGTTTATGACTACATGATCTTTAGGGGTTCCTTACAACTCAATTAAATGAGTCTTTTTTTTTTTTTTAATGATAATGATATAGTACAAGGACTATTTTATAGAAGATTAGGAAGGTCCATCCACCTTAAAACAGAACATTTGTAGGTGAAGTTGTCATATCATGTTACTTTATAATAAAGGAAGGAAAGGAATTTATTTTTTCTTATGATTTTTAAGCATCTAAATAAAAAAGGAAAAGAACCATGAGAACCATTACTAACAAATACCCAATTATACCTAATCAACAAAATCAATTTAGTTAAAAGAAGAATAATATTCACTTTCAGTAAATGCTGAATAGTGACTGTCTATTAAAAACATTAATGTCTGTTAGAGTGTTTCATTATCATAATAAGTATATTGCCAGTAAATTATTAAAGATTAAATACCTATAAGCTCAAAAGCTGTAATATGACCTTAGCAAACACTTAATAAAAAATATTTCAGATGCTATCTAAAGGTCATTACTGTTTTGAAGTCAGTTGAGGATTGGTTAACAAATTGATTAAAATTTAAATATAAAAGAAAGACCACAAACTTTAATTTTTAAAGGTTATATGTGCTGAAAATTCATGTGCTTGTTGAACATTTTGAGAAAATTATACTTTTAATTTTTTGAATTATCTTATAAAATAGTCTTTATTTTTCAATAATATGCTTTTTTGCTGTTCTTTATTCTGAGATAGAATAGTTATGAATGTATTTAAACTATGATGTGTTGCTAATTTAAAAACTGACTTCAGGGATTTGCTGGAAATTTACCTAAAGCAGATTTGTGGCAAAGAATAGTAAAAAAATGGATAGTTAAGAGTGTTAATTTTGTTGTGTTCTCCTGTTGGGTAATCTATTTTTCATACTGTTGTCAGTATTATCTTTTCTTAGTAAATAATGTGCTTTCATTTAATAAAAATGAAAGCTATCTTTTACAGAACTTTTCCAAAACACAGCAGCAGAAAACTCTTTCAAGATAAAAATACATATGCATGTGTAATAACCTGAAGAAACACACAAAGCTTTTATATGTTTGCTTACACTGAAAGCATATATATGAGGCAGGGAAAAAAGGCGTCCTTTTTACACCTTATCATCATGTGACCATTTTTCCATCCTTCTATAATATTTTTTTAAACTTTGACCTCATTTAATGGTTTTGGCCGAGGAGGTTAACCATGTTAGTGTTCTGACTTGGAAGATAAAGGATTACCCGGAGGTTGTAATTCACAACAATGATTTCTTGAAATCTGGAGTTGAACTTGAAAATTCTAGAGTTTGAAATGAAGGCTGAAAATATTTGCTCTAAATCAAGGCACAGTATCTCAAAATCAATCTGTCCTATTAAAATTAATGTTTCTGGTAGTTTGTTTTCCATTTGGGAGGGGTTTTCTGGCTTTACTTCATGTACCTGGCCATCTGCTACATCACTAGTGATGCAATGTCTGTTATGATTACTAAGGGTAAATACTTCTGAGATTAATCCACAGAAGAATGGAAGGTTATAGAGGGGAAAGAGTTGCCATTTTGTTCTGTACTCTGCAGGTGTCTCTCTAACAGAACAGTTCAAGGTTTGGTGGCAGGAGGAAGAGGTCCGTGTTTACTTACTCCCCTCAAAAGGAATAATCAATTTAAAATATATTGTTATATAGTAAAAGACATTTCTTGGAAGAAACTGAGAGAATCACTTGTAAAATGGAGAAGACTTATTGGCTTGATTAAAAAACATACACAAATTGGATATCAGTCCAAAAGTGGGTTTATATGCCTTTTTTTCTATTTTTTGAGCAACATATTGTATTAGTAGCACTATGTGCCACATATCTGATGGCTGAAAAATCCCAAAGCTTTATCTTAACTGGCCTATAAAAATAATTGATTTGGGAAACAAACACTGTTTCTGTTTTTCTGAGAATATATGCAGAGTTTTCTGTGTCAGACCTCAGTTCCTCCTGGACTAAATAATTTATCTTTAATGAATTCCCTTTCCTTTCTAAAATGCATTGGTTACAGAAAACAAACAAAAGAAAAAAGAAGTGCAATCCATAAGTACCTTCTAATGTTGTTTGATAATACCTGAATAAAAGTATGAATGAAACAGGAGTTTTGTTAACCTTCTTGAAAGGAAGACAGATATAAATGTAAGATATTTACATAGCTGTAAGTGTCAGGTATTTATTGTAAGAATTCTTTTCTCTTAATAGTAAGGATATAGCTAATCTTATTCTGATTAGGACATCACCATTACAGATGAGAGGTACAGCAGTGATGTAAAAATACCCTTTATATATAACAAGTTTTTATAAGGAAATCTTCACTTTAATGTCAGTAAGACAAAACAGAAACTAAAATTAACATCAAATGATGTGTGTGAACACTTTATCAGAATATTTTCTACTGCTATTCCTATGCCTTATAGACTTACAAAATTGTCAGGATTTATACAAGATAATGTTAAAAGATAGATGAAATTTATTTTGTTGTTTACTAAAAGTTTCTAAGTCTGAATTAAAGAATCTAGATGGAAGAATTGAGAAAAGCATAGTTTAGTCATATTACAGCTTAAAACCCAGAAATGTGTATCATTTATAGATTACCTAATTTTTTATTCCATTAATATTAAAGTGACCTCTAAATCTGTTTGTTTTGTGTGCTTGTATGTAGAGTAACTTTAATGTATGACATACAGATGCATTTATGGAAATTATTTTTTCTTCAGGTATCATTGCATGAGTAAGAAAACAACCAGACTACAAATCAAAACCCTCAGAGTAAAGGAGGACAGAATTATACATCCTTTAAGTGAAATATTACAAAATTCAGAGTATATTTTATTTCCAACACTCTTGGTTAGATGATCAGATGATTCTTGATTGCAATCAAATGCACCCGGCCAGGACTTAGATTGTACATGATTTTTTACCTCTGATTGGTTCATCTCTTAATAGCTTGCAGATTGAACATTCATAGAGCACATTGTAAGAGAAGTTGTAATATCAACCTTTTGACTCACACTTAAAATTAATGACAAAATTTTGACTTAAGGGAAACACATTTAAACTGCAGGAAAATTAATGAGCTAATATCAGTGTTCAGAACCAAATACTCTGATTAATAGTTTCTGTAGTTTGTATGTCATACCACCACAGTACTCCAAGTAAATATTTGAAAATGTAAATCATGTCTGAGTTATGTGCCAGCACTACACAAACCGAATGTACTACAGTATGCTGCAATTTTTTGTGTTCATACTATCCAACACATTATAGCATTGCAGAATCCTGTCTGAATTATTTGACAAAATGCTTTTGTTCATCATTCTTATTTGCAGTTTGTTAAATGAAAGTTAAAATTTAGTAGAAATATAGGCATTTCCCTGTCACATTTCTTTCTTAGAAAGAAGTTCTTGTTTCAGTTATTACTCTAACCAAATTTTATTACTTAAAACAATTTATTATGAGAAAAAGAAAACAAAGGCATTAGGTGATACATTTGAATCCAGTTTACGTCTGTTTCTTTAAGAATTTATTGTTTTCTGATTTTTTCGATCTTCTATTAAATGAACTCATAATCTTTTAATAAGTCCTATTGGTCACTACAGTAAAGCCATTATCCACCATTACCAGAATTAGTTTCTTTATTGAATGGAAAGATTTGGGCAGTTAGTAAACTTGTTTTTGGGTTGAAGCTGTGGAAAACAGTGGATTGTATAACACTGCATAAAGAACAAATACTTCAAAAAAGTATTTTTTATATTTAATGCCTATGACTGAATCTCTGAGTTGATAATGCAAATAGAAAATTTCACTGCTAGACTGATTTTACTTCTACGTATTTCTACAAAAAAATAATACATAAGGCCACAACATAAACAGTGGATTTTGGTGTTTCCACCAAAATATAAATATCACATGCTAATGTGAATTAAAGTGGTTTTGAGAAGGTACAGGATGTCATCACATCTAATAAATAAAATCTGAATTTTTTCTCTGATGTCCCTGTTTATGATTAAATATAAATATTTTAATGAGGTTGAGGACCCAAGATTAATGCATAAAAAATGTCTTCAGGTCAAAGACACAAAAGAATTCTAATTGTAGTGGAAACGAGGAAATCTGTTTTGAAATAACCCTGGACATATCAGCTTAGGTAAGAAAATAGGAGTTTTCAATTCAAAAATGAGTTTTTAACTTACTATCTTATAAAATCTTAAAGAACTTTTTTCATGGGTCTGTAGTTATTTCTTATTTTTTTCAAAAGGTAAAAGAGAACTGACTCAGTTGGTCAAAAAACACCCCACAAACCAGGAAGAAGCAGATATTGTGCTTGATATTTAAAGTACTAATCAATTATACTATAGTTAATACATTCAGTAGTAAATTCAAAGATTCCCTAGTTTTCATCTCAAGTTTCATACAATTTAAAAACCATGATTTCAGACTTTAATAGAAATAAATACTCTGAATCCAAGTGTTTAAGGTAGTGTTTAGGCACCATCTGCCTAAACATGTTTTATCAACACCATATTACTAGAAATATGAATTTATTCAGCATGAAAGAACATAAACAAAATTCAAGAATCTTAGATGCATTTGAAAAGGATATCCTTTGACTTTATTTTAGTAATATTATCCTAATGATTACAGTATCCAAAACACCTCTTCATCAAAGAATCTTCAGTGTTTTTCTACAGGGTTGTACCTCAAGAAATTTGCTTGTGAAGCACCAGTATATCAGAACTGGCATCACGCTGTCATTCCATTGGTCTGCTGATGAACATATAACAAGTCCTATGTTGTTGATTATAGCTGGTGCTGAGATGGTAATATTAATATTTGGAGACAGGGGGCTCTCAGGACACATGGTTTATTTGCAGGGGTTGTCAGCTGCCAGCTCCCAGCTGAGAGGGTCGTCCAGAGAGAGAGTTTTTCCTGTTACAATCAGTTTTATCCCATCCCATGTTGAATATTCTGATTTACAATAGCCAATCCATTGTGAGACACAAATCTTACAAGATTTACATACAGCCTATGGGAGCAACAAGATTTACATAAGGCACTACATCCTAAACACTCAAATGCTAATTTCTAAGATACCACCTTCTTACCTCAACAATACACTCCACCCATGGGTCTGGGGCCTGTCTGAGGTATTGCTCAATATCCTGCCTCATGGTGAATGGTGAGGCCAACTTACATTTCAAAAACTGCTTTCATTTCTATGTTACTTACAGGCGTTATGTTTTCAGAACCTGTTACCAGACAATCATATTTGTAAGATTTCCCTCTATCACCTTCCCTAACACTGTTATATCTGCTTCTATTGTGTGGATATATTTTGATTTCTAAATCTCATCAAATATTACTAGACACATGTAGATTTAACTCAGATTTCCACTAAACTCTGTGCGCTTAGATAGTCTACATGAAAACAGCTATACTCAGATAAAAAAAAATCTGTGGTGCCTAAAAGCTGGATCTGCACCCCTGATGGAAATTCTGGCTTAATCTAAAAGAGATTAGAGACATTGAAGAAGGCAAGAATTAATTCCTTAAAATATATCATTTTAATTGCATTTTTGTTCTGATTTGTTTTGTTCTGTTCTTTTGCTTTTAGGTATTCCACTACTGCAAACAGGTAATCAATTGCTTTAAAATTTAGTGAAACATGAAACTGATCTGAGGAATTAGAAACATAGGAAGGCACATATCTTATGTATGCAACTTACCATGAGGCAGGGCATTTGGACTACTATGAGACTTAGTATGATGGGAATAAGTGGAGACAAGTTTGATTGACCTTCAAAACTGAAAAAAAATCCTGTGTAAAACAGCTATTTGGGGAAAGCACATCTGAATCTAAAGAATCACAGTTTATGATATGTATTTGATTACAGTGACAGCTTCATGCTAGTCAAGAAGTCGCTATGAATTAACACCAGTAACATTTATTTTAAACCCAAACAGCTTTTCAGAACACATAGAAAAAATATTTTAATATAGAATTATGGAATTATTTGAATAAAAGTGTAAGGAAGTAATTGGCTGATTATCTTCTTTTGAGAAAGTTTTAAAACACTTCCAAGTAGGTCATGTTGTAATTTTTCTAATAAAAAGTATAAAAAATATATCAGGAAATGCAGGCAGCTTCTGTGTGCAACACAGGATCTCTGAAGACTGTTTAGAGTTTATGGCTTCATCATCCACTACATCTGTATTCTGATATGCAAAGTTTTCATTTATGATTAAAGGTATGCAGTAAAATAATATTTTTGTCCTTCCAATTAATTCAATTTTGCTTAATTCATTTTAATTGTTGCTTTGAAATTTCAGACAGAATTATTTTAAAATCTGCTTATGTAAATAAATGTACATAAAAATCAGAAAGATGTCATTCAGAGCTGATAGGAATGAAAACAGAACACAAGGGATAAGTTTTTATCTAGAGGAAGTAATCAAAAAAGTCAACTACTGGTAGAACCTAGGGTTAGAGTCAATTATGACCGGTTATTTCTGCCACCTGAGAGACAATTTTGAAAATGCTTTAAATAAATAAATATCTTCAAAGTGGTGAGAGAAGGGAGAACAGAGTCATTAAGCTGCAGCATTTAGTATGCTAGTTGTATGAGGATCTTAGCAGCAATTAACTAACCTCTTTTTAGGGGTGAGAACTGAGTTTCTCACTTTTCCTTCATTTAGGAGGTTGGAGTAGAAATGCAGTGACACTAAGTGAAACACAGTAAATGGGTTATTCGTAAGGAATTTGATGGCAAACTTACTTTTGGATATGCTTTTATTCAAGATATGTTAACCCTGTAGCCACTGAAAAATGTTGAAATACCTATAGTTATAAAACCATGGTTTTACTTTTTGCAACATATGCAGCTTCCTGTCCTACCATCGCTCTTTATAATACTCTTTTTTATTTTACTGGAGGAGTTAGATGGTTGCATATTTTATAGATTTACTAAAAGACTGGTAAGGTACATTTGAAACCTCCTATCTAGTAATTTTTCTTCATGATTAACACAGAGAAAAAAATAATAACTATTAGAAATATATTTTTCCCCCTTAGTTTAATATTCACTCAAGTAATAGGAGAAAACCTACATAATTTAACAGCTTTTGGTTCAGCTTTGTCATACATTTGTATTGGGTCTCTATCAGCCATGACTCACTTAACTGATAGTGTGCGATTTTTCTGTGATTTCTATCTAGCATAAAGTTACACATATTGAATGTGGGTGTTTAAAGAATGCTCATACCCTTTTCAGTTTTCAGCTGTTACCCACATGGCGTTCCTGATCCTTTTATGTGCCACAGCTTGTTTACTGAACAGGCACTGCAATTTTCCACTTCAAACTTTTTTGAAGAACGGTGATAGATTATCTTAATTTTCAGTGCCCCTCAAAGGTGTGTTCTGCTTAAATTCTATGACCAGCTATTTTAAAAACTATTAAGCTATGTAAATGTTATTGAGGACAAATGAGCGATCAATTATAGTTGTGTATCTGATATAATAAATATGTCTAGAGTAGATCAAGATATGACTGTATTTTTTCACATTTAAAGCAAATTTGTTTATCGTAATTCAGTCTGTTTTGTACTCAGTTAATTATGATTTTTAAAACTAACACTACACAGTCTACACATATTAGCAACTGCATTATAATGAAAAAGTATTTAATTATGAATACTTTTCACTTTATTAATATATAACTTACCTGCAGAATTCACTTCAGTTTTAACAAACCTATTTCTCACTCTCTCTTGTTGTTTTCTGGGTTGTTTGTTTGGTTCTGTTTTTTTTATTATTAATATTTGTTTATTTGCTTGTTTAAACATTGATGGTTGTCTCCATGTTTGAAAATATTTGGAAATCCAAAGAATGTCTTTGGATGCATCCACACATCCATAATGCATGAATGCACCGTTCCATCCATCCCTGCACTGCAGCAAAGGTCTAGGGCGTGTTGCAGGTGAGTAGCCTTTTCCACTTGTAGTTTCTTCATTCAGGGTAAGTGAATAGTGCTCAGAATCCCTTGGACTAAACATATCTAAAAAAACCCAATGTGGAACATATTCTTTCAGCTCAGTAAAAAAATCCCAAATAATTCAAAACTAAAACAAACAAAAAACCCTACGAAAAGAAAAAGACCCAAACCTAAAATCCCTTTTCCTGCAAAACACCTTTACAAAATCAAAGAACTTATTTTATCTGTTTTAATTTTTCACATACATTTAAATCAGATTTGTAAGTGTAAAACTTCATGGAAAAAAATAGAAATATTCAAATTATATTTTTCTTTAGGTCTTTGAAAATTAACTAGCTGTCTTTTTAGAAAGATGCTCTAATAAAACAAAAGGATAGTTTCTGTTCCTAGGCAAACAATACAGAACAACAGTACATATATATTATTTTAAATAGCTGGACAAAAGATTTATGTGGAAATAATTGCATGAAACTGATTAGAAATTAATAGCATGAAATAAATTAAGAATAATTTGGCGTGAGCTGTAAGGTTTTTAAGAGAAAAAAGAAAGAAATTGCAAGCATTTTTTGTATAATATCTTTAAAACAAAAGAATATAGCATTTCAAATTTCACATATTAAGTGTCTTGTCTCCTACATGTAAAATGCCTACTGCATTTTGAAAAGATTTCTGATATAATTTTAAAATTAGAAACAGATTGCTGACATTAGTCCTCTGTGATGGGAATCCTATCCACAGTACTTGCAAGGAGTTTCCTTTTAAAAATTAATTGAAAACACAGCTTGATGCCATTTGCAGTTTAAACACTGAAACTCAGTGCATTAAAATCCAGATCAAATTAAAATGTTAGATTTTTTTTTAATTATTAAAGAAACAAGTGGAGAACATCTCTAAAGAGATAACTGCACAAACAACATCTTCCATCTCTTCAACGTAACAAAAGAATAATAATTTCTTATTCAATTTAAATTGTTGAGAGTAATCTTTTCACCTGTATATTGAAATTTGCTCATATCTTTAAGTATCTGTCGTACAAATAAAGGTGAAAAGGCCCAAAAGATTCACTTTATTCAGGATATTCCAATGTCACCTTTGTGTATTTGCCTTGGACTTAACCACAGTACTGAACATGGAGCTCCTTGGGAAAGTTTTATATTGTTCTGCAAACTATGAATCTTTAATGAGATTGGCACTATTGTAGCCCATTTTCAAGAGCCTACACAGAAAAACAGCATAAGATATTGAAATGTTATTTATCTTTTTCCACATAATTCTATTTAACTAACCTGCCCTCTATTTAATGGGACTTCTGGTATCTAACTGCTTTGTTGTCAAGAAAGAAAATTCAAGGAGCCTACTGTAACTAATAAGTTAGATTTTGGATTTGATGTTGGTGTTCTTGGTGACGTGAAATTAGCTACAAGTTTTTATGGATTTTTTTTCTGAAAATTATTAGTTGACATTTTTGTAAGTAAGAATATTTGTGGCTCTGCAAGTGAACTGCTAACAAACAAAATAAAAACCAAATACAATGATTCTTATAGCTTTATGATTTGAAAGCTTATGTCTCAGAAGTGCAGAATTTGAACTTCTTTTAATAAAGCTGTTGCTGAAATAACTGTTAGCAGCACATAGAGAAGTTTAACTAGCAATTTTCATAGTATTAAAATGTGGTAATTTGTACAGAGAAAATCTATAATGTGTATATGTATGTGCTGACCTATTAAGCTTGCATTAACTAAAGTTTAAGTATAAATCAGTCATGACAAGTGTTTTATGGTTTACATCATGTGCCTTGGATAAGGTAAACAAAATGCTTTGCTGGATCAAGGGCTTCAGGAAACATTCTTTAAATAAATAACCATCTGAGCAATTAATTGAATGCATGGAATGTGAATAGAACGGGAGCACAGTTTTTGTCCAGCTAATATGTCACTTATACCATGCATTGCTCATTCACATTCAAATATATGGAATTTCAAAATGCCCCTATGAGTCTTATGATAACTTTTGACATTTTTCAAAGCCCATTGATAATCTCTCCACTTTCTTTAAAGATTTTGGACCTGTTTCCATGCTTTCAGAGTGTCATTCTGCTTCTCTGATGTTCCATAGATGTCAAATCCTTATAAGAGGATTGTGGGCAGCAGGAGATGTTAGTGTTGGTGTGGGTAAGTTAAGTAAAGCTTGCTTCTATGCCCAGTATTTGGGGAAGGAAAAAACATAAAAGCAGTATAGGAAGTACAACTACCAAGGGCAGGCAGAGTGAAAAAATCTTGAATGTCTGAATATTGCAGTTCTGCTTTTATCAGTTTAGAATGGTACATTTTCCAGGGTGAAAGTAATGCAGATGCTGCAATATGTTGAAATTAATGTCTTGATGAGGAGTTGCTTACTCTTCTAAGGAAAGCTAATAACAAATGTATAACAAAGAGAAGGTGGCTATGTGTATTTGTTACTAACTATGGCTGGAAGAAATTCCCAGCTACAGCTTCAAGGAGAATTTTTGTTTGCTTGTTTGTTTGTGTGATCATTTTAATGACAATGCACTTTATTCTTCCATGAGCAGAACCCAGTTGTGATTAGCAATTTAACTTCCTAAGCAATGGAGTAGAAACATAAAGACTCAGCAGGTACTGCACCAGGTGGAAAGAAATAAATTCAGTCTAAGTACCAGCTGACATGAGTATCAAAAACAATAACCCAAGAATTATAATTGTGAAAGTGGAAAGCGCACCTGGAAAAATGTAATGAAGGGAAAAATCCACCCTGCTATTCTGTCTGGTAATTTCTGTGACTTTGTTGCAGAACACTTCTGCCTGATCAGTCCAGTGAAACAAGCTGGCCACGGGTGATGAATCAACAGCAGAGAAGATATTGGTAGCCCATGGTAAGCCAGTGATTCTGGCAACAACAGTAGCAAGTAATGCTCTTGGACATCTTACTGACCCTCTCAGGTATAAATGGTATAAAATTTATTCCCAAATAAGTTTTATCTGCTTCCTTCTTTAGTATGCCCCTGCTTTCTCTAGGTGGCTGATCTTACTGCCATATTCACTTCACTTAATTTTCTCCTTTTGTACTTCCAGATATGAATGTAAGGTCATGCTTAACTATGACATATTTTCAATACTCCTTACTATCACATCATTTGAACAGGGAAACCATAAGTTTACAACAGTTGCATATTATGCGGAATTTATTGAGGGAAAGAAAATTCAAGTAAATTGTCAAAATTAAACGCAATAAAGCATGTTTAGTTAGCTTTATACTGAGTAGGACACAAAACATCAAGAATATATGAGAGTGTACTCCAGATGCATTTGATTGACAACTAAAGAAAGGCAAAGAGAGAAGGACATGAGGTTTATCCACTGTGAGACTCCATACATTTACAACCAGATTACCAGTAAGGATGCTCATGGCAGTTTTTTGTCTAACGCACAGACAGCAAAGTGCTAAATGACTGAACATCCCCACCGCGAGAGGAACATTTCCAAAGGTTCCCTAGGGCATTACTTCAGCCCTAGTACGGTATGTCAGGAAACCATGAAGTGCACCAGTAACACACTTGAGTGCATCAGAAACAGACAGTGAGGGAAATTAGCACAAAGAGACTTCAACCATGCTACAGCATGGGATAGATGCACTCCATGAGGAACTGGGGACTCCCAGTCATGTAGGACAAGCTGTGCTTCATGTGTCAGCAAATACCACAGACAGCATATGGAAAAGATGCTGCCATTTAAGGGGTTAGTGAAGGGGAAAATGACTACCTATTAGCCAAAACTAGTCCCCATTAGCAATTCTCTTATAACTCCATCCGCTTTGATTTTAAATATGAACTTTAACCATCTCTGCTAGTTTTTTGCCATTCTGTATCCTTGTTTACCTTTGTTTTGTTTTATTTAAACAACTGGGGCTTTTTTAAACAATTGTCTCCTTTTCCCATCTTTAAAACTGCATCTTTAACAAGACTTCTCATTTCAAAAATTTTATGTTTGTACTACAGAGATTTATTCACCAGTTCAACCAGAGAAATGTTAAAATTATCATCAGAATCTGTTTTCTTCAGGAGCCTTCTGGGAACACTAAGATTGACAATAGACTTCAGAAAAACAGCAATATACTCTAGAGCTACTTATTTATTTTGCTTCACTCTTGCTAGGATTTGTTCATCTGGGTTCTCCCCTGGGCACAGCATCTTGAAGGACCTCTTACATCAACTAGAAAGCAAAAGAGTGTCAAAATAAAACACTTGTAGAAGTTCTGCTTATACTATAATTCCATCAGTTTTTTGCTCTGTTTGATCTATTTTAATTTTGTATGGCTTTGTTTTCCAAAGACTCTACTCAAGAAGGTTTAAATACATTGGTACATATCACCTTGATTTCTACTGGGATTTATTCAGAGTTTCTTTTTGAATTGACTATATTTACAACCAAGACAAAAGCTCTGATTTTTACTGAGGTACATTGTATTCTTTACTGCATGCATTATGACCCCATGCCATCCACTTATAATAATCAAGAGCACTCACTTTGATGGAAACTGATATCAAACCATTCAAGATATCAAACCGTCCGGTATATATTCAAGATATTGACTTGTTCAAGATATAAGACACCACACCATAACTTTTTTTCAGTACTAAAATAAAGTTAATGCTAGTTTCTTCACTTCTAATGGTTTCTCATTATACGAATATATTATTTTTCTTATATAGTCAGCATTCATCCCTGGTTTTGTCCATAAAGAAATTTGTTTGCTTTGCTACTGAAGCACTTAAATTTTCTGTTTGTTTCTAAAACAACAGACATATTGTTCTGGCTTCTGAAACTAAACAAGAACATATTTGTAGTGCCACTTTTCTTCTTTTTGCTTCTACTGCAAGAGTGCATTTGTAAAATGGTCCCGTTTGATTGTCCAAAAAAATGTTTTCCATTCTTTCAAATAACATTGCACACCAATTTCCTCTGAAAGCTTTTAAAGCTGTTTATATTCAATACAATTATTTCTCACTACACTTCTGCCTCTCCAAAAGCTTCATAAATACAGGGCTGTCAGTATTTATTTATTGTTTGAGATTATTTTCCCTAGGACATTTTAGTATACACTACACATTTTAATGGAGTTTTGTTTTGGTTTGAGCTTAACTTATTCACTGTTGCACACTTGAATCATACTTCTGCTTTATTAGTAACGTAGCAATAATTTTTCTAAGGCCTAAGAAATTCTCTCTGGTGTAGTCTATTTGAATAAGGACCATGGATCTTTCAGATGCTTAAGCTGTGCAGTTCATGTTGCAAGAAGGAATCTGCAAGCTGTATTAATATGGATCCTTGTGGCAGCTTCTGTTAGAAAATGCCATGTTCTAGTGACATATTATACAAAATCCAGAATAAAATTAAAAATTAAGAATAAATTTTGTAGAATGTTTAGGATTATTCTTGCAACAAATTAGAGAAAATTTTTAGCAATAGGGGAAGCAGAGTCTTAGCCTTATTTCATCTAGGTTCATCATCTGCTTCACTGTTGCTTGGAAAGCAGTGTGCACTGCAAGATAAATTAACTTCATGCCCAAAGATATATAACATAAAATACAGCTTTAATTTGTGGAACCTGAATTTTCATTAACATAATGTTTTACATTTACTTTCAATTCTTTCAAAGAATTGATTGATACATGAGTCTTCATTAATTTCTTCCTTCTCCTAGACCCCTTAAACATGCATATTGATCTTACTTGCCAGACAGGCATATTAAATGCCTCTGGCTTTCTGGAACTCTAATACATTTGATCAGAAAATGAAACACTGACATGTAGTCGGCATTGTTCTTTCTGGTTTAGCTGGCTTTAGTACAACTTTCACATTAGCTCTGTGCTCATAACCTAAAACTGAATAACACTGGACATGCGTGATATATGGAGGAAGCTTAAAGGAAAAGTGTCAAATGAATATTGGCCTTTCATGTCCTTCTCTGGTAAGTACATGTGCAAGTTGGATCCAGGATGCAGAACAGAGAGGTGAATACTAAAAATATTCTCAGTGCACACTAATGTCTTTAAAATTAATTCCTTTAGAACAAATCCAACATGTTGATCCAACTCAATCATTTTTTTTAAACTTGGTCTGGATATGATATCATTTACTGTAAGAACCAGACATTTCCAACAGCAATGAAAAAGGTAAAGAATAATTTTTGGGCATCAACATGAGTCAGAAATAAAATCTCCAGAAGGATAGACATGATTTATATACAGTTTAATTTTCCACATCTCAAACATGGACCATTTCTCATTGATCTACTCAGAGTTATAAACATACAAAGGATTTTATTTGTTTAAAATGAACACGGTCACAGTAAGAGCTAATCTTTGACCAGATGGCTGATTCAGTGTCTGAGGAGGGTGCAGGTATTTGTTAATATATTGTTTGAGATGTACATTTTGCTTCTTGTCTGGTGAGGTAGGTTGTCTCACTTCAGCATGTGAGGACCTCTCTGAAGAAGGTAGTCACTGCAGCCCATGGAAAGGAGCACAACAGGTCAGACAACCACACTGCAGGCCTTTGAACGCCTCACACTGGAGAGGTCTTTCTCTGAAGGACTTTATCCCATGTCAGGGACCATATGTTGGAGCAGGGGTATACTGTGAAAAGTAAGAAGAGGCATATGTGAAGTGTTATGAAATCATCACAAACCCCTTGTCATGTTCCTCTGCATTGCCTGGGGATGAAGAGCTAAAGGAAGTGGTAATGACAGAATGAAGTTGAGCCTGAGAGGAAGGCAGGGGTGGGGAAAAGATGCTTCAGTTTCATTCTTTGTTTCTTACCATCCTACTCTTTTTTAAATCAGCAATAAATTAAATTAATTTTTCCTAAATAAAGTCCGGTTTTGCTGTATTATTCAGTGATGATAACTACTAAGTGATGTGCTTATCTTAAACGAGCTTTTCCGTCTAACTCCCTTCTTCTGTCCTATGGAGCTGGGTGAGGGAGAGAGAATCTGGTGGGCATCTAGAACTTGCCACAACGAATTCATGACAAATTTATTCTTGATACACAATAAAATTTGCCCCAATATTAAATGGAACTTTTATGAAGTAATACTGAAAAATCAGTTTAACAACAATGAAACAGTTGTCACGAATAGCACTCTACAATAATATTAACAGTTTAAAAATTTAATTTCGACTTCTTTTTGTTCAGCAGATAGATAAGAATTTATGGGTACAAGAAAAATAAGTTGATATCCCGTGGCTCAGTAAGCATACATAAAGAAATATGACAGTAAAAATGTCATTGATTACATTCTTGATGACTATTTGCATATGCCATGGTTTAGGAATGGTGTTATCCAATTTAATATTCCCACTGAAACCATAGTGCCACTGAAACAATATGCCACTTGCTCACTCCTCCTTCCCCTCTCCTCCCCTGTATAGGGCTAGAGAAGTGGACTGGATGCACAAAAGGTAAAGATCACAGGCTGAAATAAGAACAATTTAGTGTAAACAGCAATGAGATAAGAAAATGAACAGTTACAGAAAGAATGCTGATGACAGAGGGTGCAAGAAAAGACACCTTACTGCTCAAGCCCACCAGAAAAACCCCTGACAATCCAACATGTTACCTCAACCTGATCCAACATGCAACAACCCAACATGCAACCCCGTACTACCCTGAAGCAAGTCCTTCCCGCTTTCCCTGAAAATGATGTGAGGTCATATAGAATAACCTCTGGGTGCTAGCCATGCCTCCTACTGGCTACTGCAAAAGATGTTTTACTGTGAGTGCTCATGTCCTAAAGGATATTAACTGTAGCGTAAACTTTTCCACAAGGGCTTTAAAATATCACAGAAGGAGTAAAATTAGCATAAATTACACATTTAAGAGGTTGGAGAAATAGAAGCTTTGAACGGAGTTCAGGAAATAGAATCATTTTAACTTCTACCTTGTACATTTTTTAATCTTCTTGGCAGCTAAGATTAACCAACTTAAATGAATTGTAAACAGTTATAAGAAACGTTTCTCTCCCTCCCTCTCTCTCTCCCTCCCTCCCTCCCTCCCTCCCTCCCCTGTTTTGCTCAGGTCATCATCTAAGTTACACTTCTCATATTTTTTTAATTTGTCCTGATATATAGATATCTATTTTCAGTCTAACACCACCAACATTTTCCTGAATTTTTAAAGTGCCATATATTTAAATGGGTTTGTAGCCACATGATTCTCCATCTGTTTCAAAATTCATCTAAAAATACTTTTGTCTTGTCTGCTTCTCCATGTTTGCCTCTTTTTTCAGTATTTCGTTGTAGCTATAAAGGAGATTTATATTTTATTCACAGCATGCAAATTATTTTAATTTATCCTGTCTATTATTATTCTTAGATTTTGAATTTCTGATTTAACTTTCCCACCCCCACTCCCCACTCCCCACTCCCAGCTATTATTATATAAATTACAGTGACTTTTTATCACCCTTTGTTTTGTAGTGTTCTACACTGGGTTTTGCTTATTTTTTAAAAATTATTTTCATATCTGTTGTGTTTATTTCTCCTGCAAAAAATGAGACAGAATTCTTAACATTCAGGAACTTTTACACAGAATCAAGACTTTTGTCATGCATGCCCTTTTCTGTTTTATTTAATTTTAAAATTATTTGCTAACAAAATCTAGAGTTGCTATTTTGGTTTTAATGAATCAAAAGTCCTATTGACTGTTTTCAGTGTTTCGTCAGAGAACTTAGAGTTAGATAACTTTAACAAATTTACATTGGAAGGAATATTCTGCCTTATGGATTTCTGTATTTTTAACATGTGTTTAAAGTAGTTTTTGATGCAAGGTTGTTAATCCTCAGGTGAGTAGTTGGAAAAATGTTGCTAATATCTTTATGATGTGTATTTCTGAACCCCGCAACTGGGGGTTCAACTTTGAGGAGCTCCGCAAAGTTTATGAGGTTTGCAGATGCTCCTGGATAAGACAGCTACACTATTGTCTGAAGGTACTTATGTGCAGAGGGAAAACCCAAGATCTCTTATACAGTCATCAAGTTAATATAGTCTCAGTCAGAATAAATGAGAAAATTATAATTCATAAAACAATTTGCACAGGGATTGGATTCTAAATGAGGTACCAATACCCAAAGGCCAGACTAGCAACTTGCATGAGCAAAAATTTGGGTAAGCAATATCCATGAACAGCTACTGTTATTGTAGAACTAACCCTATAAGTGATAATTCATATATATACTTTTATCAGAAATGTGGACCTAGCCCCGACATTGAATTTTGCATGAATTTTCATATCCTTTGTTGACCGGTATTTTGAAAATCACCCTCCAGATTTAAACATCCAGTAGAACAGTTCTTGTAATTAATCTTATTAACACTTATTGAGCATACATAATTTATATTTTTTTCAGCTCTTTGGTTACCACAGTGTTTTGTTTTCCCTTACCTGTCAAAAATATAGTTTCCTCAAGATTTTTGTAAAGTTCGCATTTATGTAAGAGTGTTAAACATTGAAATAGCCCCCAGGTAGAAGACTTGTCACTCTTTCATATACTTTTCTTGCTGGAAGCAGAAATCCACTTTTTTGGATACTTAGATGAAGGATGTGACAAGGAGGGTTATACTACCAAGTGAAGGATAAAGACATAAAAAGAGGTAACAATCAAGGAGGACACATAACTTCTTTCAATTTCATACACTGAAGGTCATATATATATATATATATATATATATA
>VYXD01010570.1:605707-630237 GCA_013397195.1 Hylia prasina
GTTGCATGCAATGCCAATGTATGTACTCGCTGTAGATGTTATGCTGCAGCTGTTTACATGTGAACTGATTAATTACGAAAATAATGGAACCAGGAACCTGCTCCATATTTTTCATGAAACTCTGGTGTTCATAAATATTTTTATTTATTCAAGATCATTTTCTTAAAACAGAATTCTCAGTCTTCTGCAATGATCTCTATTACACATTTTAATNAAAATCTAGAGTCATACAGGTGAACAACTGTTGTCTATAAATTCCATTAATTATGGAATTATATTGCTCAAACAGAAGGAAGGAAGGGAGGAAGGGAGGAAGGGAGGAAGGGAGGAAGGGAGGAAGGGAGGAAAACTAGTAACATAGTTGCAAATGTATTTGGCTGAAAGGATGAATTACAGAAATATTTGTATGAAAACTGTGAACTATAAAATGCTGAGGTGTAGAAATAACAGTGTGAACATCTGCCTTTTATGATTAGAAGATGGCCCTGATAAAAGGGCCAATATGAGAAAATTTCCAATGCAAGGACATGTAAATAATTATGGAAGACTGCAGTGTGAGAAGAAAAAGGTAAGATATGAACACCACCATGGGCAAGCAGAAAAGTAAAAAATTAGCGCAACTCCCAGACAGACAAGAAATGGTGATATTATACAAGAATGATGTCATACTTTCGGGTCATCCATTCGGCCCTCCTTCAAAATATGGAACTTAATTTTCCTTAAATAATAATGATGCTCTGGTAGGTTCAATTTGTATGGAAAGGGAAAGAGTGTTCTATTAAGGAGGCAGGAGTCTTTGTTCCAAAGACCATTGCAACATGTAATTGATAAATCTAAGAATACTATAGCAAATATGAGAAAAACTTTTTGCCTTAGATATACCAATAGATATTATTTGTGGAAACTAGCTTTTTTTCCCACTAGGAACAGTCTAATCCTTGTTGAGGGGAATGATACTGAGTGAACTGCTGCTAAAATGCAACTTCCTCATAAACACACACCATGATCTCCACCATGATATACTGGACTCAGTCAGTACTTACATCAGCAAAAAATTATATCCCCAAGAAGTGAGAAGCGTAAATTCCATTAATCTACTGGACTGAGTAAGGTTTAGAAGACAAGACTGGAATTCAAAATCATCTTGATTGTCTGTGGAGATGGCCTGATAACAAGATTAAAATTTGTACAGACATCTTCAAGTCTCTGGCTACTAAAAGAAAAGAGTTAAAAGGATGGAAAAAGGAACCAATATTCCACACATTGCTATACATGACTAATTCTTCTCCATGTGTTATCAGAAAGCAGCTTGAAGTAGTAAGTTGAATTTGAAATAAGGACAACTGAAAACAGAGTTGGTAGTACAGTTGACTGGGAAGCACTGCTGATAGGCAGTGTAGAATTTTATAATTATATTTCTAAAGAGATAACACAATATCTGGTACTATCATGGAAGCATTCCTGAACTTGTGCAAGGGTTGAACTAAAACATCTTTTCCCGAGCTGCTGTTCTTTAGGTTTGTGTTCCCATGACCTATTTTCTTTGTGAATAGTAGGCACTTAAGGGGTAAAACAAGAAAATAAACCATCCATAACCACACCTTCTTTTTTGCCCCAATACAAAGGAAAAAAAATTACCCAAGGAAGATGGACTTCAAAAGACAATTTAATGATATTTTATGAAAAGGAGAAGATACTGATGAAGAGATCAAAGTGGAAATCTTATAAGTAGTTAGCTTCTAATATTTGATTATCTTTGAAAGGAATTTAATGAAAACAAAACACAAAAAAACTCCCTAAAAAGTGCAAAGTTTCCAACTTATGAGGGAAAAGACTGAACCAAACTAGCTTCACACAAGTGTTTCATAAACTATAAAATACTTTTGGTTTTATTTCTAAAGTTATGTCCTGCATGATAGGATAGTATTTACCTATGTTACTGTGTTGGTTGATTTTTATTGATTTGTTTTTTGTATTCTCCCTTTAAGAGAATGCTTTTTACCAAAGAGATTGGTTCTTATGTTTTAAGTGGAGCAAATTATTTAGCTGAGCATCAGAATATTTAGTTTTATTGTTCTAAATGTCTACATAAAAATTTAAGATAATTTCTTCAATTTGAATCTAGAAATTACTGATGACAGTCAGATGCTGGCAGAAGGCTTATAGAAATGAATATAATATATGCTATTTAAATACTAGCTCAAATTGTGCAGGACTGTAAGCAAAACATGAGTACTTCACAAGAGTCATTAAGTCCCTCTTGTCCTGGTAAACTTGCTGTGTTGTCTTATTGACAAGCAATAGAAATGCAATGTGCTGATCTAGAGAGACAGCATTTTCCCACTCTTGGAAAATTTTTGTGATTTCCCAAATGCTTTTGTCAGTGTTGGCCAGAAAGCTTGGCCAAATGTATCTCTTGTGGATTTTCTTATTGACCAGTATGATTGTAATGAGGGAACACAGAAAATTTTCAAGGAGAAAAAAAGACTTAACTCCAAAGTGATTAATCCCCATTTTCCTTCAGTTTTACCCAGGGTTCGCAATATTCATGCTTGATTTGGGCTAACCTACTTTTTTTCCTAATTAATAATTCAATATTTATACAAAATAGACAAGATCAAGCAGTAGAAATTGAGTCAGATATTAGAAAATAACCAAGTGTCTGCTCAAAAAAGGAAGAGATTTAAGTCAGACAGAAGAGAGATAAAGTACATCTAAACACCATAATCAGGCTCCTGCTAGGTACTCTGGAGCAAACAGACACGCAGTCAGGCCAAACTTCTTTCCTTTCAGTCAGCCCAATCTTTCTTCCAGTACTTATGTAACTGATATTTCATTCATACTGGTGTATTCCCACAAGAGTCTTAATAGTGACTAGCAGGAGATTTCATGATTTTTACAAAATTTATGTATACTTCTCTACTGGCACTTTCTATCATGTCCTTTACAATTCAATATCCACCTACTTTACAATGCCCTAGAAGCCTAATTTTGTCCTTGTTTCAGAGTTACCTTTCTTTTCCATGTTTGATGTAGGAACTTCAGTTCTTACTGAGGTTATTTGCAGCATCAGTGATTTTCCAACAGGTTAGTGTGACCATATGGAGACACTTATTTCTCCACAAATGGTCAAATGATGGAGCTTTGCTGTCATTGCTGCTTCAAAAAGCAAATTATCAGTGCAGATATTTACTAATGAAGAACAGCAAATATCAGATGCTCCACAAATCCCTTTTCCCTTATATATGCATAAAGACCGAATCCAGGTCCAGAAGCTGAACTGATGCAGCATTACTCAAGACAGCTTAGCAGATACACTATTCTTACCTTCTATAAAGACCCTGCAAAGTCTGACTGTATCATGATATTCATTCTGTCTCCATACCATGATTCAACATGAGTCTATTATGGCAATTCTAGTCACATTAAAAAGTTGGCCAGATCAGCAAACAGAACTGAATTTAATTATAGGAACAAACTAGCCTTCCCTCTTTTCCTGTTGTGAAAATATGTATCTTTGAAAAAAACAGATATTTCTAATACTTTTATAATTTTGCAAAACCAATTGTTATATTGCAGCTGAACTGTTGTCAAGCACAGGCACAGGCTGCCCAGGGAAGTGGCTGAGTCACCATCCCTGGAGGTATTTGAAAGATGTGTAGATGTGTTTCTTACAGACATAGTTTAGTGGTGGACATGGCAGTATTAGCTTAATGGTTGGGCTTGCCAGCCTAAACTATTCTATAATTTTATAATTCTATCAGGCTGACATCTGAAGCTGCTTACTACTACTACTATCCACTGCAGGTTGGTCTTGGAAAGAGTCTACTGGCGCAATAAAAAGCAGTCCCAGAAAAAGAGTGCTGTAGTGTTCCCTGGACACAGGGTTCAAGCCTTGAATTAATAAAATTCAATTAATTAATATACTAGACTTGTTTCTAAAAGAGTTATTACAACACAAATTAAAACCATGACATGAATTATAAATGTTGACACTGCCATCAATAGGCCATCCTTCTTCTATAGGCCGTCAATATATTCTCAAACAACAGTTACGGATATGCAAAATTGACAACTATTCATATGAACATTCGTTTGTCATATGGAAATTTAGAATATGGGTTATGATACCCTGAGAGCTTACTCTTTTAATCATAATCACAGGAGTAATTTATTTGAGTAGTATCTATCTATTGACAGTGAATGAATTGCTCAGTTAATTTATATACAGAAAAATTTAAAACAATGTGGCAGTTGATCATGTTCTTGGATTCTAAATTCAAAAGGATATTTAGAAGAAGTATTTAACTTAAATAGATGAAAAGAAATTTCAGTGCTGTTTGGAGCTTTTTACAACTGTTTCTATGTAGGAAGCAAGAGAGAGAAATTATAAATCTCTGAGTTTCATAGTGAAAACTGAAAAATATTTGTGAACATGAATGATATTTATGACAGAAAGTGTGATTTTGTACTGCAGATTGGGGTACTCTACTAAGTACCCCATGCTATGTTCCATGCTATGTATCTTTAAATTTCAGGACAGCAAGGCATGTTTTTTGTATGTTAGTTGCAGGGACTATATTCATGGATGCTGGCATAAAATTATAATAAAAAAAATCCTGTTTGGCTGGCAAAGAATATATATGCTGCTTAAAATATTTATTAGTTAGCAGATTTGTGTGTATGTTTAAGAAAACCAAACAAGTGTGAAAATATGCACATGTATATATTATTAAATTAAAAAAAATAGATTCTGCATCTTTGAATCAAAAGAAGAGTGTGTATAGTTTACATCTATTACCATCAGAATGAAGAGGTATTTTGTTTCTAAATAAATTCCTTCAGATGAATGCATATCTACAACCAAAGCAGAGCAGTTGTTATTGTAATAAGTTTACTGTACAATGTAGGAAAAAGTGAGGTGGAATTCATTAGGTATCTATTTTGTCATGAAAAGTGGCCCTAAAATGCTTAAGGACAGGTACTTTAAAATCACAAACATTAAAAAAATAAAAAGCACATTATTTTTCTAGTCCTACTTCCCATCATTAAATATCTGGGGAAAGAAAAAAACAGAATAAGAAATTTTCAGTAACAGGCAAATCAAAAACTGAAAATCCATGAGTACAACTATACATTAAACAGAGAAAAAAGTGTGTCTTAAATATCAAATTTTATCATCATGGTCAAAACCAATATTATTGGATATATTATTATTACTATTGATATTGTATTAACATTAACATTGACTTTAAAGAGTTGTGCAAAATGGATTTTTAGAAGGTTTAAATAATGAGATAAAATTGGATCATGTTTAATATATAAATATTTTCAATCTGTATTTAGAACAAATCTCCAAAATATGCTTAAGTGTATTTACAGTAATTCGCAGCATTTTTTTTTAAACATATTTAAATGACAATTAAGGTAAGAAAACTACCCTATGTGGTTAGAAAAAACAATTTCTGAAAAATAATATTTCATCAACTCTTAATGATGCAATATAAAATTTATTCATCAAAAGAAAGGTGTTATTCCTTTTTAAACATTCTTCTAAAATATATTGATTGAATAGTTATTCTGCCTTTCTTCAAATTATGTCAGAAGGGAGACTTAATGGGAAATTAACTACTTGGGGGGAAAAAACCAAGAAATTAACTTTTGTCTTTGAGATTTCTTGTAAAAAGTGTGATGTCAGTACTACGTTGCAGTGAGGGTATCTGTGACAAACATTTAGGTTCCCTGACTTCAGAACAGAGGGTGGCAAAAAAAAATAATTAGGAGTGGAAACAATGTTTGGCACAAGAAAAAAAACCCACTTTAATAATGGATAAAAGAAAATAAGGACAGTGTCCCAAAACCATGCACAGAACCCAGGGCAACTCTGTGGGGCTAACCAACCAAGGACCTGGAACTGAGAAGAACATGACAATATATGGGGTAGGGCTGAGGGTAAGGGTCCGATCAGAAACTCAAAGAGGGAACCATAACCATGTTTGACCAATCATAAAAACATAACCTCATATGGAACAACTTTATTAGCATGAAAACTCCCATGAACCTTTACTACTCACCACAGCTAGAAAGAGGTTTCCCACGCCTTAGATTTAGAATTGCTTCAGCTTGCCCCACTCCTACATCACTGCAATAAACACTATTTAGGAAAACAAAGTTGAGAATGTGGTCCAGTTTTTAATTAAATTTTGTTTTTTTCCAAGTCAATCTTCTTGATAGCATTTAATTTATAATTTACTTTTTAAATGGTTGTTTACAGCTCCCTCATTGACATGTTAGAGTTTTTTAAACATAATTTAAAACAGATCAATACATAAAATCTTATGCATGTTTTCTACAAATTATTTTGAAGATACTGCTGTCAAAATTTTTCTATTAATGATATTATACATTAGAGCAGTAGATTAATTCAGGTAATGAACTTCTGAAAATAAATAACAATGTAATGCATGATGGCAAGATGCACTCTGGAAGAGCTCCATATTATCTCATTCACAGATGCATTCCTTCATGTGCAAAGGCATATTACAAATTTTAACTTAAAATGATTTCACATCTAAAGGGAGATCAATGAGGCTAAAATTTGACGTGAACTGTCTAGAGATTTTCTATCTGTCTAGTTTTCTAGCTGCTTTTCTAAGAGAGATACACAAATCTGAAAAACACATGCAGGACAGTTAAGATACCTGAAGACAAGGCAAGTGACCCAGGTATCCAACTTCCAGCAAGTAAAATAGAAGTCCCCAAAGTCTTCTCTTGTACCTGCCAGCCTCTTTGGACTTTTAAATATCATAGAGCTTTTCAAGTGCAACTAGAGACGGAAATGGAAATGCACATCTCAGGTGGGCAATTGAACCAAGCTTCTGAAGTTAAGCTTCTGAAGTTAAGCTTCTGAATCTCAAGTTGAATATCACCATTAATGACTGAACTCCTTCAAAAAATGCTAATAATACTAGTTAATAATACTAGTTAATACTAACTCCACTAAAAAATACTAATTGAAAAATTAGTACTGATCTAAAAAGTCTAATTTAAATCAACAGTGAATGCTATCAGCACAGCTACATTACAGGACAGATTATCTGTAGTTAGCAGAATCTGAACTAACCAACACAAGAAGATTGGTTTCAGGGGGCAGAAAAGCTGCTTTCATCAAGCTGGTATATTTATAGACCAATCATCTGACAAGATGTCAAAACGCAAGAGGAATTCCTGGAAATAAACACAATTGCAGTGTAAAATAAGTTTAAATTAACTTCAATTGTATAAAAAGCAAACTCTAGACTTTTCCCTTTTTTACTGTAAATAAAAAAATATTGAAAATAATATTGTCCATACTAATATTTGCCGTGTCATGTAACTGAATGTTATACTTAAAATGAGTAAATATTGAAGTGGAAAGACTGAGTAAAATTTCAAATACAAACATAAAAAGCAGTCTCTTACTAATACATGCACATGACATAAAAGATGCATTTGCACTTCAATGCCCATCTGAATAAAATCATAGATTCTATGGTGGATTATCAAGCTATGTTGCAAGAAGTACAAATGTATCTGACTTGCAAGACATTGAGAAACTGAATTCAGTTTTAGATGAGCCACTTATCTTTGTGCTTATACAGTAGTTCGTGCACCTCTATTCACAAATCTAGTACAAAAAATTATTGTCCATAAAGACAAAACATTATTAGTGGTGGTCAATGGCTCTACATCCAGCCGGCAGCCAGTCACTAGTGGTGCTCCTCAAGGATCCATGCTGGGACCTGTTCTGTTCAATATTTTCATTGATGACATGGATGAGGGTATTGAATACCCATTAGTAAATATGTGGATGACACTAAGCCGGGAGCGTGTGTTGATCTATTGGAAGGTAGAAGGGCTCTGCAAAGAGATCTGTTGGATGGATGGGCAGAGTCCAATAGGATGAAGTTTAATAAGTCCAAGTGCCATGAAGTTTAATAAGTCCAAGTGCCAAGTCCTGCATTTTGGCTGCAATAACCCCCTGCAACATTACAGGCTGGGGATAGTGTGGCTGGACAGCGCCCAGGCGGAAAGCGATCTGGGGGCACTGGTGACAGCAGGTGAACATGAGCCAGCAGTGTGCCCTGGTGGCCAAGAAGGCCGATGGCATCCTGGCCTGGATCAGGAATGGTGTGTCCAGCAGGAGCAAAGAGGTCATTCTTCCCCTGTACTGGGCACTGGTGAGGGCACACCACGAGTGCTGTGTCCAGCTCTGGCCCCTCAGTTTAGGAAGGACGTTGAGATGCTCGAGCGCATCCAGAGGAGGCAACGAGGCTGGTGAGGGACTTGGAACATAAATCCTGTGAGGAACAACTGAGGGTGCTGGGGGTGTTTAGCCTGGAGAAAAGGAGACTAAGAGATTACCTTATCACTCTCTACAACCTCCTGAAAGGTGGCTGTTCTCAGGTGGGGTTGGTCTCTTTCTCCAGGCAGCAATTGACAGGAGACGACACAGTCTCAAGCTGTGCAAAGGTTGGATATAAGGAAAAAGTTTTTCATGCAAAGAATAATAAAGTACGTAATGGTCGGCCTGGGGAGGTGGTGGAGTCACCATTCCTGGATGTGTTAGAAAAAGACTGGATGTGGCACTCAGTGCCCTGGTTTAGTTGAGGTGTTGGAACATGGGTTGGACTTGATGATCTTGGAGGTCTCTTCCAACCTAGTCATTCTGTGATTCTGTATTCTGAATATTTCAACCTTGGCAGCAAATATTCAAGTAACAGCAGTGGAAGATAAGATGCATTTAAAAAACATAAGATATAGATATTCTCTACTCTTCAACAGTCTCAATTTTCTTTTTTATATTATAAGGGTTTTTTTATTGTTATATTCAGCAAATTAATATGTGATTATATATATTTTTATAAGAGAATGCTTAAGCTTCCTTATGATAACATAAAATTCAGAAATACCTTAGAAAATGTAAATGTAAATAATAATTATACATTAATGCATAATATAATTGGCAGATGTTTCAAAATGATAATCTAAATATTTGACTTTAATAAACAAGTTGTGGTGAACATTCTAACACTGAACTAGATGTGCATAAAATGCAAATCCAAGTGTTTCATGTTTAACCTACACAGGTCGTTATAATAGAAACATGGACCATCAGTCAAGGTTTAAACCATTTTCTGCTTTAAATAACTAGGTTAGCATTTCAGTTTAAAACCTCAAGTAATAATCACCCAATAACATGGAAAATATATATATATTACATAACTTTTACAATATTATCCCTTCAATTATGCTAGGAAACTGCAAGGAGTCCTCTTCATCACGTGTTTCCACTTCAGATCCTTAAATCACATCCTCAACACCACCAAAAGATCAACTTTATTATCTTCTTTTAGTAATTGAAAAAACCCAAACTTGTTCAGAGGGTAAGAAAATTGTCATGAAACTTCCTCTTTTTTTTGTTCTAACTCAACTGCAAAAATTTCATCACTCTAGAACATGTATTATCTTCATCACTATCCATGCTTTCTAAGTGCATCTTTCTGCACCTTGATAACATAAACCTAAGAGATTCAGTTCTGAACATATTTTCATAAACTTTTCTCTAATATTTAGCTATTTGATTAATTTTACCTAAGCCTATTATGTATTTTAATGAAGTTCATTTTAAGGGAACACTGCATTAGCTATTCTGATTTATTAATCTGTTGAGCAGGGACCTGCAAAAAGATGGAACCACAGCTGGATTTTGACTAAGCTAAAAAATAAAGGTCTAGACAGAAATATAGCATGTCTGTGACTACAGGAGAAAAAACCTCCACAAACAAGCAAACACAAACAAAAACCACAAACAAACAAAAAACACCAAGAAACCCACGCCCAAGAAAAACAAACAAAAAACTAAACAAACAAAAAGACCCTACCAACAAAATTCTTGGTATCTGAGTGAAGACCAGAAATCAATTTTTTTTGTATTTCCCCCCATCAGTCACAAGTAAAGGTAGAAGACCATTTCCTTCAGCCTATGTAATACATTCTACAGCAAATCCAAGGGCTTGCTTAATATATCTATATTTGTTTTCCCTGTATTCTGGAAGGACTACTTTGTTTCTATTTTTAGGAAACATAAAACAGGCATAGTGGAACTGTCAACTCTGGCTCTGATCAGACCATATTCTTGTTTTGTCTAAAAGACTCCTATTTTCTTCCTGCCCTATAAATCTAAGGCATTGCCTAATGTAATAATAGAAAGATTTTGGACCAGATATCTATCTAGCTTTCTTTGAAAGAACCTTTTAGGCTAATGATTGCTGACACTGAAATCGCCAAGTTTATTACCAGGCTAAGTCATTGAATAAAAGGCATGTTGATGAATCAATCTCATCTTTTAAGGAGTGCATCGGGAATATACTCTTCAAGAGGTATCCTTCAGATCTCCTTGTATTTTTGTTTCTATTTATCTGACATGCAAAGAATTAATCATGTCCCATACATCTAGGTATGAGGTTGTGGGCTGTTTTTTTAACAGATTTCAAATGACTACTGTTTCATAAACTATTTAGTACTGGTTGTTTACAGACAATCATCTGCATGGATTATGAGTTAGGTTTTCATACCTAATAATATTCAGGTATTTAAGCAACTGTTATGCTGTTCTTACGTGTTGTAATATTTATTTGATTATTTTGTGTGTTCCCTCTAACTAAAAGTTTTAATCTCTTTCTGAAGTGCGGTAAAAACAATCCTTTTTTCTTAAAGCAGTCTTAAATACAAATTACGTACATGCATCTCTCTGATCTGGTATGGCCCTCTGATGATTATCCTCTATTAATTTTCCATTTTGTTAGTGATGAGATTGAAGGAAGAAGTCCTATGGCAAAAAATAAAAAAAAGGGGACTTCGGGGCACTGGGACATTTGGTCAAAGTAATAGGTGCACAGGTTGCATTCTCCTCAATCCTGTCAATACCAGGGATGAATACTGAATGGAACAGCAAAACTAGCCTGATTACTACATGACTTAGAAGGTAGTGCTGTTGGGGGAATATTGGTGGTTTTGACTCTGGGGTAGTTTACATAGAACTAAGCCTGCTCATGACAGTGGGTCCACTTGTCTGAAAGGGGGAAAAGGATTATGACTCATGACTCAGGGACTGATTCAGAGGGCTTTAAACTATGTTTTAAGAGGGGAGGGGATACAGCCAAGCTTACTGATATGAGCCAGGGAGTGGCATGCTAGTCTTGGAGGTGCAATGAAGCTGCTGCAGTGCATCTACAGCAATGCAGCCCTAAAAGGTAGGAGATCAGGCTCCCTTGCTATCTTTTCTCTCTTTTTCTCTCTGGCTCTCTTCCTTCTCTCTGTTTCTTCTGTCTTTCTCTTTTGTTTTCTTTGTTTGCCCCAGTTCTGGACCACCCATGCAGCAGGACCAACACAAGATCTAAAGACTGGTGATATTTGCTTTCCTCTCTTGTTTTGCCTGGTCAAAACACAGCTATCAACTTCTACTCTCTACTCCATACTGAACTCTGTGGGACTGGAGAGCTTGTGTAATGGTGTATTGTGGCTTGTAAGCCAGCCCCTTTGAGGAGTTTGTTGGGAATTGAGAACTTACTGAAGTGTACTATAGAAAATTTAGGGCTTGTTTGCCTACAGTTTTGTGGAAGTCTATTTATATTTAAAATCTTATTATTTAACACCTTCTAAATAATGGGCTGATCAATGGAGTTGTGGTGACTGTATAACAAAATCATTAGATTCCTTGATATATATCCAGTATTTGTCTTTGTTCAGCCTGACAAGAATTTATAACAAACATCACAGCCCATACCTGTGGGTGGTGACTGTCTAGAAACTGATCATGGCAAGAAGCCCCACAGAAAAAATTACCTGCAAAATGAAGATTTAATGTATATCTCTACATATTCACTTTTTCCCCTAAACTAAAAATGTTTTGCCTTGATTGATGACGTACTACTTTCTTCTTTTTTGTCATCTATAGAGTGATATTTTTTCCCAATATATGAGTTTAAAACTTTGATAAATATGAGGAGATTCACAGGATCTAGAGAAATGAGTGAGAAGCAGGATACTTAACATCTCACAAAGTGCATCTTAATTTTCAGACCTTATTAACAATATTTTCAATGTATACATCATTGGTAGTCTGAAAACGCTGCATAAGTATTTTAAATTATTTAAGATTCAAATATTTTCAATTAGAATTATTTTTTTTTCTTGGTGACTGTTCCTCTCTCTCAAAATCTATATCTTTTCAGTTCATTTAAAATTAAAGGGGTTATCAAGGCTTACTGAGAGTGACAGTGTCATCTAAGAAGAAAGGAAGAGAAAAAATAGAAAGGTTCCATCAAAGTAGGTACTTTGAGAAATGCTTCTGACAAGACCCAGACTGAAGCTGACAGCAGCTGGATTATGTAATCAATTTATGTAACTATGTAAAGAAATCTTCAAGAGGAGGTGAAGGTGATTTTGAATTTTTTTTTTTTTTTTTTTTTATTCTACAACATCTGTGGATACCATTTCACTGCTAGGCACAGGCAAAGCTTTTATGTTGCAACACAAGGAACTGAAGATATGTCTGCAAAATGCAAATAATTTCTCAGGAAAACATAATTTAATTTTTGCTATTCAGTATACATTAAAAAGTAAGAGCAATTACTGAGTATGCTGGCTGATGCTTTCCATGGAAAACAGAAGGGTTGCTGCATGCACCCTTAAGGTCAAAATCAGTAAAGGGAAAATGCTTTCTCTCCAAGTTTTCTTTTGCTATTGCTTTTCCTCTGAAGTGATGAGAGTAAACCCATTCAAACCGTGTCCTGGCAGCAGTTTGACATTTTAAAAGATCAAAAAGCACCATGTTAGATATCTAGGGAGCCCCCAGACTGCCATAACACCAAAAAGGAAAGTAATAAAGTAAGGAGCAAGCATATGGCCTGGAGTTGCATTTCTTGCTATTGATTCTGAAACTGCTGAAGTGGAACTTCTTTATCAGCAGCTACATAATCAGCAAGTCAAAGCAGTGCATCTCTGTCTGAAAATACAGTAAAACCACTGTGTCAATTTAATCAAAAGATATCAGTTAGAGAAACCTGGAAAATTACATGACATTACATACTGATGGATGTAAGATTGTTGAGATCTGAAACTCAAATTGCCAAGAAATGCCTGGAAACACACTATCTTCGAATTATTAGACCCACATGTCATCTGTTGGAGATTCCTAACATGTAGAGGAAACATTCTATTGCTCTACTCTTTAAAAAATAGTGATTTGTACACTCAGAAGTGAACCAGTCCTACTGAACACCAGCTTTTGTTGCAATTTCTTTCTCTCCTACTTTACACTTTTGGTGAGATTACTGTAACCAAAGGCACTTCAGTATATTCACAAGAATAATTTGAGACAATTAATAAATCTATAAAGCCTTGCTACTATAGACCTTGCTGACTCCAAAGTTGTAGAAAAGACCAGATGCAGTCTGAGGCATTCTCTTTACTTCTCTGAATTCCAAGAAGGTTTAACTTCTAAGTAAAATGTTTTAAGAGATTATAACAGAACCATATCAGTCCAAAGTAAAACTAAGATTAGGGAGAACAAAAAAAACAGGTTTTAACATTATATTTGACTATGCCATTTCAATGTGCGAGACACTCTGGATTTGTATTATTTTATGTGTAGAAGAAAGATAAATTAGTGTTCAGGACAAGAATGTTTTCATTTACGCATTTTTTCAAGCATTCATTATAGGAGGGCTTTTTATCTGCTGGATCTATTTAATTCAGGTTTTGTTCCATCATTTTAACAGAATTGTTTTGAATGACAGTAATTTCTTAGACATATTGAGTATAAAACCATACCTGAAGAAATCTTTTGCAACTGTTAGAACTAATCAGAATTAACACTTGAAAAAGCAAATTTGCAAAAACAGGAGAAAAAAATCTTTCATTCATCTTCATAAAAATCCTGATTTTATCTGTTAGAAAAACAGCACAACATTCAAAATTAGTTTATTTTATGGATTTGAGGCAACTGCTGCATCTTCTGCATAGAAAATCATATATAGAACAAGATCGTTATTTGGTGTTTGACTTTATTGAACTTTACAGACTGCAATATATTAACATAAGATAATTTGTGCCTGCTATACATGTGTACAATGATTCAGAATTTGTATATGGCAAGATGAAAACTTCTGTCAGACTAAACTTTAAGAACTATGAATCTATATCTTCAATGCCCTCCTGTTTTAATGTTGTTTGGTGTTATATTTAGAAAGCTGTGATTACCATGATGCTGTACATGTTGCTGTCTTTATATGAAAAGTCCTATCAATGTCTGAGACTATGAACTTAGGCAAAAGCCTCAGCTTTACTGCGTCCTTTCTTTACAACTACAAATACATATATATCAACCCAAGTGCCTTGTTACATCTTTTCATAGTCATGAGCTATGTGAGGGAAGGAAAGTTCTGGGCCAGTATTGTGACATTATGAGAAGATTTTAATTTATAATATATTCTAAGTGTCAATAATAATAGGCCATAGCATTATTTATGCCCTTCTTAATTGCAAGCTTGGAGACCAATGACTCAGTCACAAGTCTCAAAGATATAAGGGACATCCAAGATGTACAGTGCTTACCCTTGAAAAGAATTCTCTATCTTCTGAGTCACAGCACTATTTGCAAAGAGTTTTGCACTGAATATACTGACATAATGATTGCAGCAGCAGATTATAAATAGCTGTATTTATACATAGCTCTAAACTAAAAGAGCAGCAGCTTGCTTGAGACATTTTTAGTAAGAGTTTTCTCCCATTCTTTAATTTATTCCTTTCTCCATTATGCTTCTGAACAACCTGGGCTGGAAGCTTTAAAACTTAGACTCCTCAACATAAAAACCGACAGTTCTTAATCACATTCTAGGTGTTGTGGTTTTCAGAGGGAGGAGCAGCAGCTGTATGCTTGTCCTGTTTCCTTAGCAACAGAGCAAGGGGAGCTCAGGAGACTCTGCAGAAAACCCTGAGATGCTCACGTGTTGCTCTCAGTATCTCTCTCCACCTGCCGCAGCCTACGAGAGGACCAAAATCAAAACCAGCTTGCCAAGGAAAGGTTCTGTATATGTGATTTAGTACTACTCCATGCCAAATGTGTGATAACTGAATACTAAATTTGCTTAGTTAAGGATTCAGTGGTCAGGAGGGGGCAGAAAAAAAATGTGACAAACACGTAAGCTAAGCTCTCAGCTATGTCAGTTAAATTTTCTTATAAATTTTACAGCATTTCTTTAAAATACTTGCTCACAGTGAAGATACTGAATAAAATCTTCCCACTTTCAAGGACAAAAAATACTCATTGTTTCCATTTTCCATATTGTGGAGCCATATAAATTCAATTTTCCTTTGAAAATAGAAATACCTTGTCTAATCTTCATGGTGCTTAATGGAAATGACATATTAAATGCAATATGTTAATTTAAACAGAACCATTAAGTAATCAAACAAATATCCCAAACACTCTCCCTCCCCCAGGTTTTAAAACACTTTACATTAGATTAATCTCATCTGACTTTGGGTGCACAGCTATGGCATTATAAGAGGATATAATGCTATTCTCCGTCTATAATAAAAAGGGAATAAAATTCTGATTTTTGGTTCCATCTCCTCCACCCCTGGAGCAGTGTGACCCTCATAGCAGTAGTGGCCTGATGGAATTTGAAGCAAGGTCTTTCTCTATAAAATGTTAATTGGACTGACTGAGGCTTTGGTTCTATATACATGGTATTTTCTGCCTTTTGGACATAGCAGGATTTTGAATGGGTCAGTAAGATGAGTCATCCTCTCAGTAGAGCCTTCAGTTCTTTTCTCCCCTTAGAGGGAAACCTAACACAACTAATTTTTTAGTTGAGGTTTCATTTCACTATTCCTTCCCTGGCACATCTTATGACTTTTTTAACATGGATGCGCCAAAGCTTTTTTGTTGGTTCCAAATGCAGGATCAAATGAAACACTCAAGGGCCACCATCGCATCCTTTAAAAAAAAAAACTAAAAAAATAAAAAAAAGCCAGCATTGTTGGATAATGGAGAGCAATAAATCTGTCTCTTACTCCCATCCCTTTAAGATGCCAAGAGAAGTGGAGAATTAAAGCCTATTTAAGTCCTCCTTTTTCTACCCAATAGGCACTAGGGGTTCTTTGTGCTGTCCCAACCATTCCTACTCTATGGTCATTAATGCTCTCAATCACAGAAAGAGGCAGAGCTTTAACTTTGATCAAACCTGTATCTGTGTCTGTGTGTCTGTGTGTGTGTGTGCGTGCAGCATTAGCAAGTGCATGAAAGAGCAAGCTCGGAGATAAAAAGTCCCATCCCATGAAGGAAAGTACAAGGAAAGAAGGTCTCAGGAGAAAATGAGCAGGGAGAAGGTCTCATATTTTGCTACTAATCTCACAGACTGTGACTTCATGTTCTCCAAAAAACACAATACAATTCATTTTAGGATAACAGAGCTTTGAACTGCTGTCAAAGCACAAACCAAATCATCTTCCCATACACTGCATTCTTCCACCTCATAAGTTACCAGGCCAACAATCTAAAACTGAGTGCATGCACTTGCAAATAACTACTTCTGTCCAGATATTAAATACTTCTATTTCAGGGGAAACAATTTGGTTTATTTTTATATAGTTGAAGTGGCTGGTACTGGCCTGATATATTGCATATATGGTGTACTGTTATTCCTTGTGTGTATGTTTACACTGTGATATCAGATGCAAGATAGATACCTTTTTTTTTTTTTTTTTTAAATAAAAGCAAAATATGGTGGTAACAGAAGAAGAAATGCTTAGGTCTGAGGTGGAAATGAATTTAAGCCTTCAAAATTAATAATACTTTCTGTAGCTTTTGTCCAGAAAGTTCTTTTTCCTAACTACTTTTATCCTTTATTGAGATCATTATTGTCCAAGTATTTTCAAGTTATTCAAAGACTATGTGTTTTGTTTCAGTTCACTGTCATTTTAATAGCCAAAATTTGGATGTTGTTTTTTCTTTACCCCATCTCTTGGTCTGTTGTATTTGGTCTGTTGGCTTTTTGAAACTTGACAAAACACAAAGCAAATTTTCATTCCTCTTAACCTTCACTTCGGTTGACATAAGAGTCAATAGATTTTGAGCAAGTCTAAAACATGTTTCAGGAATTTCTTTTCTGTCTTCTAGTATTTATGTTAAATTCCAACAGAATTTTTGGTAGTTTGATGCTTTCAGTTCCTTCATTTATAACTGAAATAATGACAGTTAATTTACTATACAGAAAAATGAATGCTTCAAAGCTGCAGTCTTGTGAGATTAATTAAATTGAATGAGTAGAAGGAACACAAAGCAGAGTATGTTTGCTTAATTGTCAGTGCTAAGACGATAAAGGAGGGACAGGGATGCTACAGAAAAAAGATTCAGGATTTCATGAGAGTTTGAAAATAAGTTTAGGACACTATGTCATTTAAACATTGAGATATTTATTCTTAAGGGATTGAAATTATATGAGTTAAATGCAAACATGCCAATTTTTGCAAAAAATCATAGGCATGTCTGGTCAAGCTATTTGACTTATTTGACTGTGTCCCAGACGCAGAATTTAATTTGAATTTCAAATTTTACTACAACTGTTACTGAACTGCAGTGTAAAATGAAAGAATTTTTTTTTTGTCTATAAGAAAACAGTTCTGGGGTTTTTTGTCTTTCTTTTTTTTCTTTATATCAGAGGTTAATTAAAATATAAATAATTCTGCAGTATGATTGATAGATAAAATAACTATAGCTAGGTAACACTATAGAGAACTAAAGAAAGCCTTTTCATGAAGGAATTAACCTTCTGTAGAATGTTTTAAATACAAAGACTAGAAAGATGTTTTCATTACTATCACATTATAATACTTGGGTTTGTTATAATATAACTTAATAAATATTAGAAATAAGAAGAAGTAGAAATTCAAAGGATTTCTTGCCACAGATTGGTTGTCTACCCAGAGGCAGGAGGAACAGATGAAAAGTAAATGCTTTACATAAAATTTTATGACTAATTTTTAGCCCTTTGATTGAATCAAGTAAGCAAGTTTCATATAAACATATTTATTCTGCAGTTTTAGTTTAATATTAATCACTTGTCTTAATCTACTGCCTAATGATGTTATGAAGTTTTAAAGATCTGGTACTTACCCCCATGAAGATGTTTGCATTTTAGTCACATATAAAACGACTCCTCTTTTCCTTTACTTCCACATGAGACCAGTGTGGATTTAATTAATTTACATTTATACAGCATTTTCATATCCTTGGATGATTTGCACAATAGAAATGCCAAGTGGTAGTTTTAAATAGCAGAATTTGACCAAAAAAAAAGGTAAATATTTTATTTAAAATAGTTGAGATTTTACTATCTATATAAGTTATTTACTATCAGCAGAATAGGAAAATGTTTTAATAACAACTATTAAAAGTTTGTATGTTGATTCCTTAGTAGAGGAATGACTTAGATTGGAAGGGACCTCACAAATCCTATAGTTTCAATCCCAGCACATGAGCAGGGATTACACCCATTATACCGTGCTCAAAGCCTCATCCAACCTGACCATAAACTATTCCAGAGATGGGTAATCTACAACTTTTCTGGGCAACTTGTTCCTGTGCCTCACTGCCCTCTGATTAAAGAATTTCTTTCTTGTCCTATAATTATGTGTCATTGTAAAAAGTCACTCTCTCTCTTTTTGTATAAGCCCCCTACAGGTACTGAAAGGCCACAAAAAGATTGCTCTGAAGCCTTCTCTTCTCCATACTAAAAAAATCCAGCTCTCAAAATGTTTTTGCAAGAGAGGTGTTCCATCCCTTTGATCGTCTTTTGGCCCTCCGCTAGACTAGCTCTAACAGGTGCACATCTTCCTTGTGTTGTGGACTACAGATCTAGATGCAGTACTTCAGGTGATAAATAAAATATAAATTTATATAAAATATAAGATTTAAAAATAAATTTATTTGTTATAGTTTCTGCAAAGATTTGAAGCTCTTAGAGTACCAAATTTTACTGTACCAAACAGTCTGATACCGGACTAGTACACTACAGTAATTTATTGCTACAAACCTTCATGACACTGAGATGCATTAACTCCCATTAACACTGGTGAGAAATGAAACTGCTCAGATTTGTACCAAAATCCTCAAAAGTTCCATCCAATTTCCAGTATCTAAAGAGGAAAAAGCATTGAGAGCCTGTCGTTTACTACAAGAGGCTTGCTAAATGAAAAGTGTGATGATTTTTTAGGTCATCTAACTTGCTTTTATGTATGTTGTGTCTTGATGATCATTTTGTGTGCCTATGAATCTCTTTCAGACTTTCCATTTTCTCAGGTGGATTTCCCTTTCTATTTTGCTGTGCAAATGCCATAACTCTGCCTCATTATAATGCCTCACAAGCAGCTTTCCTGAGCAGCATACCTTATTTTGTACAGTTTATTTATGACCGTCTCCATGGTGCTGTCCATACTTCTTCAACACCCAAATTTTCTTCTTGACTCCATGTCTAAAAGGTAACACACCATCTGTGTGATCCTTTATGTCACTATTGTAATTTTAATTGCAGAGGCTGTCTGATGACTGGATTGGCAATATGGAAATTCTTTCTACTTGATTGGAAAATACTATAGTTCTGCTAAGATTTTCCCAGTTTATAAATGAGATGTCATTGTTGTATCAGAACACTTCCCAGATGTAGATGTATTTTCTGTGGTACCTCATATACTGAATTTTCTGCATTTTCTTATGATTTCTAATGTCTTAGAAGAAATCCTGCTGTATTAATACTTAATAAGCATGATGTAGGACATTCATGCTTTCTATTACTGACACAATTATCTATTTTATATTTTCTTTGATATGTTAAGTGAAATAGCTTTAACAGACATCATTGAATAGTCTTGAACATACTTAATTTTACCATAACATATTTGTACTAAGAGTTGTCTTATTAATATCAAGGAATGGGTGTTTGCAAGAATATAGAATAACTCTCCTGCAATGCTTAGAGAGCAGGAGAAAATATCTTCAGCCTACAGTCATGTCAGATTAAATGTTGGACTTTTCCTGCATTCCTAAACAAAAGTATTTTGAAGTGTGTTTTTCGACAAATTATCCTACAGATTTCCCACCCACAGATGCTTAAATGCACAGAGGCAGGTATTGTACAGCTTAGAAAATACTGTGAAATAAAGTCAAAACTGAAAACATTCCCTGGATTTGTCTTTGAAAATGCCTCCATTTGATAAAGAGATCAAGATGGTTCTTGATGTAAAATCTGTACAGAGGCCATGCATCATGCCTTCTCTGACCCATGCTCTCTGAAATCTTACATTTGAACAAGTCTATGCGCATAAGTAAATCCTCATGCCAACAGGATTTTGGTGTTACGCCATCTTGGGAATCTCTGCATGGGAAAATGTCTTTTAAACTTTCTTCTTCTATTTCTGTTCCCAGGTTGGCTTAGAAAAAGTATAAGATGTGGCTAATGAAAAATATTGTCTAATTGATGCTGGAAACTAAAATTGTTCTATCACAGAGAAATACATAGAGAAAAAGCTAGAGACAAGAAACCATAAAGTTCCTTATATTGTGAGATTTTATTATGTGATTTACTCCTTGGTAATGTTGTGGCAGTACATGTTTAGGTGAAGATCTATGACTCAGATTCATGTCCTTGTGTTCTAATTTAGTTATTTATATGAAAAAATATTCTTTACTAAATTAAGAGACATATGCAATAACAAAAATAAATGCTGTAAAAGAAATAGTTGGTTAGAAATACTTCACAGTGGGAAATACTTCTCAATGTGTATTCAGATTCTCAGTGTGTGTTTGTAGGTTGTGTCCTGTACTCAACATAACACTTCTATCATATCAAAAATTCTCTTGACTGTGTGTCAGACGTAAAATAGCTTCCAAAGTAATTTCCTCTAGATGTAACCACTGCTTTTGACAAAAGTAAAAGTACTTATAACACGCCTGAAAGTCTTTTAATAACTGATAGGAACAAATCATATCAGAAAATATCTGAAAAATACCATCACAGCTTTTCTATTTTCACTGTCTACTAGAGTTCAAATTCTAAACTGTATTTTTCAATTCTAAAGATAGCTTTTAAGGGTCACATTTACAATGAATCGCAACTTAATGTGTAAATATGCCACAAAATAAAGGCTGAGATCACACAGTATTTCTGTTTGTGCTCTCTTTCAACTACAGTTCAGCTCGAGCAGACACATCTTGTGATCACAACAGCAATGACATGACAATACCCTCCAGTCTTGAACTAATGAGCTAAAAAATCTAATTTATCTTAATCTAATCTATCCTAATCTAATCTATCCTAATTATTTGATATTTGCTTCCAGCATTATCAATTAATTACAATCTCTAATTTCCCTTTTCATTTTTCATGAAGATACCTGTATAGAAACTTGCTTAGATAGGAATATAAGTAATGAGAATTTGTTTTTCATTTTTCAAATCAACATAAGACTTCTCAAACTGCTGAACAACTTACTTGTATTTAGTATACTGAAGGTGTGTTGCATCAGGCATGACGGGATGTATTTGTTGGAGATTAAGTAATTTCTAAATTTGTCCATCTAATGTCTGTACTTGGAGGTTATACCTGACGGGTTTTGTTAACTTTTAATGATCTGATTAACCAAAAATAATCTACCCATCTAATCTAGACAGAATACTGAAAATCAACCTGATTACAGATAGATAACCAGCATACATTTGCAAGGGCCATCCATTCTCCACAATTTCCCCCTGCCGCCCTCCCAAGTGTAATCGCACAGTGGTACCATGTCTCATTATCTTCAATCACATCTGTTGACACTTACAGTCCAAAAATAAAAAATACTTCAACAGTGGAGGCAAAGAAGGTTTAGATTATGGATATTACAGCAGGTGCTGGGAAGCCCACTGAGAGAAAACAGTGTCAAACCTCTACAACATGAACACACAGCTTGCTGTTGCTTAGAGTAAAGGCAATTTTATGGCAAAGCAAGGGCACAGGGGAACACATTCAAGAACAAATAAATAGAAGGGAAAGAGAACACAAAAGAACACAGGCAACCCAAAAAGTAGGAAAATGGCCAAATATGCATTTTTACCATCTGGCCAAGAGCAAGGTGCCTGATGCTTTTCTTTACACATGGGATACTGTCAAAATGAAAAATGTACATAGTGTTTCATGCAGTAAGTAGAAAATACTGTTACATTGTTCAAGGCTTTAACATCACAGTAGAAGTGAAAAGATAAGTGATTCTTATTGCTACCTGCAATCAGTCAGATAGAGGCTGACTGATTTAGTAAAAAAAAAATCTAACCTTTTTGAAATGCACAAATATGCTGGTGTTATTTGTGTGTTTCTTATAGACAGCAGGCTTATGAATTTTGCTTTGCTCATTGCAAATATAGAAAAATACCCCAACAACTTCTAGTGTAAAACAGCTTAAATTAAGTTTGAAACATCTGCAACCAGGGGATAAATTCTATGCACATGTGCAGAAAGCTCAAAAAGGAAAATCCAGGAAAGAACAGTCAGTTTAACTCCAGAGGTTTGAGGCGGTTCCCAGTAGCTATTACCAGGCACATGAAGGTCTGGAGAAAGGCCATAAGTATTTACCAAGAGGAAACTGTGCTTGACCAAATTAATTGCTTTGTATAATGAAACAACTTGGTAAGGAGATGAAGGAACGAATGAGGGATGACATAACTTCCCAATGGCATCTTGTTTTCTAAGATGGATCAGATGGATAGACTGTAACCTGTATGAAAACCTGGTTAAATGGACTGGTTCAAAGGACGTTGGTTAATGACAGTCATCAAGAGTGAGTTCCTCCAGACATGCTATAGGGCTCAATACTACTCAAGATCTCTATAAATTAACTCCATGACATTAGTGAGTGAACTGTCATCTCATTCGCAAGAGTAACCTGAGGGGAGAGCTATGTAGGGGGTAGGAAAAAAAGTGGAAGACTGGGCCAACAGAAAACACATAAGGTTCAACAAAAGGAAATGCAGAAGTCTTGCATCCAGTCAGGTTAATCCCTAGTAGTTCATGGGAGATCTAATCAGTTTTCCAGGACCTATGATCTTAGTAATGTCCAGAGTGACAGGACAATAAGCAATTGACCAGAAGTCGCTTGAGGGGAAATGCCTGTAGTGACTGAACCTATATATAGTAAAACAGACAAAAAGTCCTGAACCACTAAAGCAAAACTAGAGGATAATTCAATGTTGGGATAAAACACCTGGAGAAATGGTGGAATCTCCCTCACTGGAAAGATTTAAGAATTTGCTTGATGGAGCCATAGATAACCTCACCAAAGTCCCTGTTTTGAACAGAAGGCTAGTTTAGTTGATCTGCAGAGGTTCTTTTCAAGCCTGACTTTTGTGTAATTCTGTGATTCCGTGCTTCTGCTGAAGCAACAACTTAAATGACAGGTACTGAGATAAGCCATCCAACTCTTCCTTCTCACATCTCTACATCTGGCATCAAGAGCCCCCACCCCCCCAAATATTCTGTATCATGTACTATCAATCTAACAGAGGTGTTTCCTTTTTCTCCTCATTCTATAAAACATCAATTCCTGAAACTGAAAATTTTAAGTCAAAGTTGTTTTTTAACCTATGAAGTCTCAAGTCCTTCCTCTTGGCGGACTTTTATCAAATGTATTATATTCCATGCTCTAGATGTCTCTCACTGTAATTACCATAATGAATCACCAGCAGGGAAGAAACCTAGGGCATTTGGGCATTTGATATTGAATAATTAATTTTTTTTTAACTTAAGTTTTCTTAACTTAAATTTCAGCAACGTCTCCAAATTATTATCTCAAGAAGATTAAAGCCTCTCTAACCCAGTTTCTAGCTAAAGATCTTTTGTTACGCTCACTGAGCAGCATATCATGCTCAGGCTTTATTAAAATATGCATTACTTATTTTATTCTACAACAGTTCTTTCAGTCTGATGTATACAATATTAATTACTGATGTTTTTAGGTGAGGCTTTTTTGTTGTTTTTCTTTTTTTATTATTTTTTGAGGCAGGTAAGGGAGATTTTTTAAAATTTTATTTTTCAGAGAGATTTCACATTTCAAAGTACACATTTTAGAATTCAGGCAAACTGATTTTATGTAATACTTGTGGGGAGCTATATGTTTTATCTCCATTTGAAACCTTAGTTTCATAGCAACTAATGCAACCCAAAGAGAAATACTACAATACTGAAAAACAGATTAAAAGGAAGAGCAAAACAAAAGACATAAATGAAATAAACAATACTATGAGATACTCTAAAGGCTTTATTATTGCTCGTGGATATGTCAGTGTTACTATGGGAACTTCAGTTTTTACATTTGACATGATTCAACTGTAACAAGTGTTGACCTAAAAATGAAAAGATCGAGAGAAAAAAAAAAAAAAAATTAAAAAAATA
>VYXD01010571.1:0-74430 GCA_013397195.1 Hylia prasina
TTCTGGAAAATGGAAGGGTAAGTGAGAACTAGAGAAAATTACAAGGAAAATAGCAGGGTTCATCAGTTTGACAAGCATGTGCTTGTTTTACACTTAGTCTCTTTTGGTACACTCATGTCTGTTTATAAACTGTATTTTCAGTTAAGGTGTCTGAAGAGAGATGGAAACAGGTGCCAGGTAAGCAGCAGGACTGGAAATCATCTGTAAGTGAGTACATTGCAGCCAATTCTTCTCACCTCTGATTAAGAAGTAATAATTTAACCTGTACCTTGCAGCTGATGATAGGTTAAAAAATACCTCAAAATTTCTATTTCTTTTCATTTGGATTTCAGCAAAATTTATTTTTGAGAAGAGGTTTATCCCAGGTTTTATAATCCTTTTTATTCTGTGAATATGATTTACATAACACTGGAATGTGAACTATTTGTGTAAGTTGTGTGATTAAAGCTAGCACTTAACTGAATAAAATATTAAAATATCTTGATTTTAATAATACTTAACTGACATGCTAGCTCATTAAATAGACTATTGACTTATTAAATATTTTTATTCATTTAATATTAACTTTTAGTGTTTATAATTTGCCTGAAACCATGAAAATGAAATTCATTCCAAGATACATTTTTACACACCAACTTGCTTTTTTTTTACCTTATTTTATTGTTTTAACGTGTATATCATAACATGTAGGCATACCTTTTAAAATGTAGGCTTTTGAAGGAGAATCCAGATTGCAATGAAGTTTTTCAAGCTAAATTTAGGGGGAGAGGGGATAATTCTGAGTCAGTGGGAAATGTAACAAACTTGCAAAGAAAGTTTTCTTACTCCTTTCTCTGTGTTCTACTGTTCTTCCCATTTTACCCCATTTTGGTCCTGCACATTCCAGTGATATCATCAGGACTGGTCATACTAATGTTGTACTGAAACAAAAAGTTTGGCAATTTTGAAACTTAAATTCCAAGTGGTACACTGGAACTGCTACTAATCACAATGTCTGAGAAATTATTATGACTGTTATTTAAATTCTAAATTTATTTTCTCAGTAGTCTGCAACTGAGACTTCTGTGTTTTAAATGTGTGCTGCACTGATGCACATCTGGCTGTGTTTTTGGGATAACAATACAATTGGGTATTAGAAGAGTTTTTGTTGACACTAAAACATCTTCAATTAGTGTAGTTGTTAGTCTAGAAATCAGATGAAGATTCTACAAGCACAAGGAAGTGGATGGAGACTTGGGCAGGGATTGTTTTTAATACTTAGCATCCAGTATGGTAGAACAAAAGTATTCACCAAATTGTTTTGTAGTCAAATGAAATCAGATCAGCACAAATTTAAAAAAGGTTATGCTATTCCCATAATTCAGTGGGGGTGTTTTTTTTGATAGTTTATTTTAATTCTACCTTTGCTGGACAAACTATGAATATGAACTGTTTAAAACTTAATATTTAAATTAAGAAGTAATTTGAGTAATTAAGAAGTAATTATGAAGTAATTAAAATTAAGAAGTAATTTTTTGAGTCACACAAAAAAAGGATGAATGCATGGAAGAGTTATGTTTTCATTCTCTGTTTATATTGTATGTTCAGACTAACAAAGGATATGGGTTATTTCCAGGTCTGAGACTTAACAAGGGTAGCTCTACATCCAGACCTCCTACTCCTGCCAACTCACATTTACCAGATATGATACAGCTGAAGGATATTGTTTGCTATTTGTCACTGCTAGAAAGAGGAAGACCTGAAGACAAGCTAGAATGTATGTTCTTTTTTAATTTTAAATATTTCCATAAGTTGTCAAATATTCTGTTTCTGAATTTAAGAACCAGTTTTGAGCAGATGGATTATAAAAATATGGTTCTAGGTGACCCTTATTGCAGAAATGATTTTTTTATTCTTGCTAATGATAGGATTTTAAACTAAAGATGGTCTATCTAGCATTTGCTAAAATGGGGAGTAAGGATTGTAGACTCTGTAGTTACAATAATGTTTAATTAGGTGTAATCTCTTGATTAGTATCAAATCTGAGAAAAGCAAAGTATACTGAGTATACTTAGAGATCTATAGATGGGGTGAATAACCTGCATTAAACATCCTAATTCAAACAAAGAATGGTTGCTAATATAGGCTGTGGGCTCTATACTATTACTGAACACTGAAAAGCCAAGAATGATCCAAATCTACATCACTATTGGGAAGGAGTGTTTGACACAGGAAGTTAGAAATTACTTGTTTGCTTGGTTTGTTTGTTTGTTTTTAATTAGGGCCCTGGGTCATTAAAGTGCAACACTACTACCTATTAAAAAAATAACCTGTGAGTTTCATCTATAAATTGGAGGGGAAAAAAAGAAAACCTGTTTCTTTATTGTGGAATTTCAGAAGCCAGTTTTCCACGTGGCTAAACAGACCAGTCATATAGCCCTTATTGAGATGAAATGTACTTCAATATACATAACTGGTTGGTTAAAAGATCTGTGGGATCAGGCTCTCATATGGAAAGTAAATATTCAATATGATAAGATGTGCAAAGAGTAGGCTGTTTCTGCCAGAATAAGAAATTCATTACAAGGTTACATGTCGCTGAAGTATCTTGATGTTTTGTTACCTGTCAACTTCGTACTACAAGGTCACAGCAAATCCTCCAAATTTGGTAATACTGTTTTGGTATCACATGATTAAAATATGAGAATGTGTGTGTGAATGCACATTCAGAACACAGGCATAGAAAAACTGAGATCTAAGGACTGAATTTAACTTAGAGTGTAATAACTGCTGCATGGTAGTTATGCAAGCCTTACCAGAGCTCTGAGAAGCTCAATGCACAAACCATGGCATCAGTTGCCTCCCCTGGTGTCAGGAGTCGGTACAATGGAAAGGAGAAGAGACAGAGGAGCAGATGATAATTACAGTATGGGGATTTTCCATGAACTTTCTGCAATAGGAGCTGCATGGGCAAAAGACTGTGTTCTATATGATTTAGGAGAGAGAGAGAGCATGATCTAATGTGTGTATAGTGCTTAAATATTTTGTATATTCAAGGTCAATTGCATTTACTACATATAATTCTGGATATGATTGTTTTATGGTTTATTTTCTTCTTTGTCATACAGAGTTGAAACATACCGCATATTTTTGCTTTTTAGTATCTAAATTTCAGCTTATACTGCATCATTGTATGCAGACTTTTCTGTTGATTTCTGTTGAATTCTCATTATAAATTAATGGGATAATTTAACCCTTTTTCTTAATTTGAAAGCAGTAGGTCCTGTGGCTGTAATGTAAATTTTAAGTTTGCAGCAATGAAGGGAAAAAAGAAAATGGTTTGTTCTGGAGTTGCCAACAGTAATATTAATAGCAATTTCAAATAGTGATTTTAATTTTCTTTTTCAGATGACAAAATTTAGAAAAATGAGTCATAGCTGAGTGTTTGGAAACTTAATTCAGGACAAGCAGAATGTGAAAGTGGCGCTTTCAATTAAAATTTGATGTAGGCTGGAGGATAAACTACACTAAGGGAAAATAATGTTTCATCTTTGGATCTATATGATCTACAGATTTTCATAGATTTATTAGTATTCCAGAAGATAAATGGATTTCTAACCTATTAAGAGTGTAGAGGTCTTGCATAGTGTGAACCTCACCTGTTTGGTAGGCTCAGCATATCTATTATTCATAATCTATGTATGACCTGAATATAAAGAAAATGCCAAGCATTCCTCACAGAGATACATTGAAAGAATGTAAGTCATCTTTTAAAGGTTAAATTGCCATCCAGAAATAGAAATTGAGTGCCCAGTCAGTGTAATCAGGTAAGGGGATGGGAAAAGAAATATAAAAATTTGACTTGGGCTCTTAGTTTGCATCAGAACTTCTGTTTGGTTGTTTTTATCATGTTCTTGGTTTGATTTTTTTTTTCTCCTAGAGCGTGTAAATCAAGGGCATGAATATTTAGGAGTGTGTGAATAGAAAAGAGATTGCATGCCACACGAGTGGCATAGTTTTCAGAATCTAGCCAAGAGCACAGATTGAGACTTTTTACTACCCTATACATATGTAATAGGAAAGATTTTGTTTCTGCAAAGGTGAAACAGTTATAATTATGCTAATTTCTGGTTTTAAACAACTGATTAGAACTACTGATTCATGTTAAAGGAAAAAAAATCTTAAGCACTACTGCTCTGGAGTGGGTAAAGGTCATGGAGATGCCGAAACTTGCTGTAAAACATTCTCTCAACTAGTGTCTGAGAATCACAGAGGAGGAGGAAGGAGGAAAGCCAAATGATTTTAACTTTATCATTGAGTGATTCAGTGATGCATCCCTATGGAAACTGTGAATGTCTAATGGTACCTTTGCCAGACAATATTAGCTGTCAAGCTCTGAGAAGCTTTGATGGAAGGCGTACTAGCTGGCAGGACCAGTCTCTGGTGCCTTTTGGCATTAACAGTTGTTTTACACTGAAACAATTTTGCTATGGCAACTGTAGGGAAAGAGGGATATTTTTATAGGTTTTCCTAACCTGTATCTACTGAATCGTTGGCCTTTGTGGCGTGAAATAGTGTTCTATTGTAAATATCATAAATCTTGTATTACAGCTCTTAAGAGTGCAAGGTATATGGCAAAAATTGCTGAAGTGGTAGAGAGGTATATTGCTTACCTTTTTTCCACACAGTTAGGTGATCAACTTATTCCCAAGATGGAGGATATAAGTGAAACAAGCCAATACATATAACAGTTAGTATGTTTTGCAGTAAGTCCTTAAATGATCGAATTCTTTCTGAACTTTACTCTGTAATTGATAAGAATTTCCTGTCACTTCTCATTATATTGTTTCCTGAAAATTATGGTAAGTTTGTGTGTGAAATTTATTGGACTGTACTAGCATTTGCTATGGATCCAGTGTGGTAGGATTCTGCAGTGTTAAATAGGTCATTTGTTACGTTTCCAGAGACACCTGATTAGACACCTTGTGTTTTGCTGTTTGTGAAGGCATTACATTGTCCTGGGACCATTTCTACATGGGCTGACTAAAAAACAGGTGTAAGAGTAAAAAGAAATGGCACTTTTGAAGAACGTGGTGGGTATTTGGATTTCAGAGCTCTGACAAACTGTCCCTGAAAGTAGCGATGAAGAGTAGGGTAGTTTTAGGCTTCTGGATTCCCTTTTTAGTCTTGTAACAGAAAGCTTTGAAAGCTTTATGCATTGCTGCTTCCAAACATCTTGGTAATGGTGCATGTACCCCTTCATTTGGCTAGGGTCAAGTCATGATACTATCTTGAAATTACATATTTTTCTGTGGATATTGTCAAAATACGCCTTTTTGTCTTTGTGGTTCCCCAGAATGTTGGGAATATGTTTTGAAATTGGTGAAGCAAGTACAGTCCTGGAAGAAGTCAGGCTGGCAGTTTGTGATGAATGTTTATTGTTGGATTTGGATGATCAGATATTTAAAATATTAATCCCATGTTTCATTTAGTTGGTCAGAAAATAGTTTCTAAAGCAGTATCACTGTTGAATGACCAATTCAGTAGTGACCAATTGTGTGTTATCCTGTGTTTGGTGGGACCACAGATAAGGGCCTTTGGGTAGTACTCACCATGAAGACAGATATCTCTAGAGGGAAGCAAAATCAAATTCACAGATCAAATTAGGAGTTAGGGTGATGATGTGGAAAAGGTGCGCTCTCTGGCTAATATGTCTCATTGGAGGCATGAGAGAGAACATAATGCAACTTGTTTGGTAGGTCTACAGCTAGTCTGATTATTAAACAAAAATGTTAATATTTGTCCTTTCTTTGGAACTCAGGCTTAGTTGTTTTGTGCTTTGGTTTGCAGTTGTGGTGTTTGGTTTTTTGGTTTTTTTTTGTTTTTTTTTAATGAAAAAGAGATGTATTTGTTGTGTTTTCTAACTGAGTTTCCTTCTCTCTTTGTTTTCTTTTCAGTTATGTTTCGCTTGTATGATACAGATGGGAATGGATACCTGGATAGTTCGGTAATGTATTAATGTTAATGTATGGCATTGTAAGAGTATATCAACATGGCAAAACTATAGAAAATGACATTAATTCAAAGCAGTATATTTATCCTGAATTATTAGAAGCAATATAAAATATAGTCGATAACAATACATTAATTTGAAAAGTAATATTTGAGTTTTCTCTTCCAATGAGGAATGCTGCTTCAACAACTGTATAAAGTTTCAGTTGCTGACACTGCTGTCATGAGGTCCCATTCTATAGTCTTCTGATTTTTAATGATATTACTGTAGGGGACACATTAATATGATTCCAGTAGTTCTAGTGTCCTGCCGGAGATGTGTATGAAAGCACCATTTGTAAAGATTTCATTAAAAAGGGTAAGCGTGAGAGTCACACAGTGGATTTATGTGGAGAGGTGTCATAACTTCCATGTTATTATCAAGAATGCATGAACAATATTAAGGGCAAAGTTTTGAGGAGTAGCCCAGGCAAATGTTTGAAGAAAAGTCGGAGATATAGAAATAATTTTAAAAGATGTTACTATTTTTTTCTGATAGCTAACAGATACAAGTGTTCTTTTTTCTCTTTGTTTTTTTTTTTTTTCCTGACCTTTCTTTTATCAATTGGAAGCAAGGCAGCATAGAATGGATTTTTAAGGAAGTGGAGGTGCTTCCCATAAGTTGCAGGGAAATAGGGAAGCAAAATTATATATGGGTATAAAGTAAAAACGGCACCATAATTTTAGGCAATACCAAGTTGAGTTAAATGCCTGGATACAAATGAGAATTTAGAATGGTCCTAGATAAGCATTTGGGCATGTTTACAAAGCAAAAGTCTATATATAAATATAGAAAAGCCTGAGTGATACGTGATAAAGAGAAATTGCTGTACCCTAGTGGTAAGAAAAAAAAAACATGTAGTAGTTTACAGAATCCACTTTATGCCTTATTTCTATTAGAAAGTTTTGATTTATACAATTACTGTCAAAAAAATAATTTGCTAGAGTGATGGAATTTAAAGATCATTACATGATCTTATCACATGGAGGGTGGAAATCAGATCATGAAAACACGGGTGCTTGAAAGACAACTAGGAAGGATGTGTGACTGCTTTCAATTACTTTGACTGTGGGGCTGTATTTCACCTCCCTGAATGCTTTGTAGTCCATGCAGGATGTTTTGCTACTAAGCAGATTCACTTGAGAATACAGCTTCCAGTGTAAAGTACATTTCATCAGGGGAGTTGATGAAATAGTGTCACTGAATGCAATATGGTTGAATTATTAGTTGCTTGCAGTAGAATTTTTCTTTATAACCTTGCATTAAATATCATACTTTTTCATTCATCTCTAGGAGCTGGAAAATATCATTGCTCAAATGATGCATGTTGCAGAATACCTTGAATGGGATATTACTGAATTAAGTCCAGTAAGTATCCATTTCTCACAATTTTTTAATGTGGCTAGAGGAAGCTGTCATAATTTTGTGATATTTCATATCCATGTGGCATTCCATAGGTAAGGTAGAAATAAGGATAGCCTGTGTTCCAGTAGGCCACTGTGAATTAGCACTTTTACCAGTATATTGATGTTTAAATCTGATCTATGAAATGTTCAATAAATGTAATATTAACTTCTATAACATATCTGGTTTGTCTTTGAAAATTTCTTAAGAGTGAGTGCACAAAGGATACAAGTTGGTTTGGGATCTTTAGGTGTTAATAAAATGTCAGAGTATGACATTTCATTTTTTGAGCTGTCCATACTCATTTGACTACAGCTACCATGCAAGTAATATTTTTCTTATTTTTTGTATGAGAGAATTGGAGATCTGCACATGTCCTAACAAGTTGCTGTATTAGAATATAGTAATAAGAAATCAGAAGTAATGAGATTTTTCATTGAACTGTAGATTCTTCATGAAATGATGGAGGAAATTGACTATGATCATGACGGCACTGTTTCCTTAGAAGAGTGGATCCAAGGAGGAATGACAACAATCCCACTCTTGGTCCTTCTGGGGTTAGAAAACGTAAGTATTAAAGAGTAGCATCAAGTTTCTGCTTGGATGTTGGCTGTGGCCTTCCTGTTAGTTTCTCTGTGGCCTGCACAAAGAATGACTTTGCTTTACTCCTCCTTACTGTGGCTGAGTGACGTGCAAAGAGCAAAGTGTGTCTTCAACCTCACAGGTACACTGGTAAGTTTGAAGCACCACCTAATAAGCTGGCTCCGGAGCTGGAAGCTGCAAAAAGCTGAATAATTTTCCCTGCTAACAACATGTTAATTCTAAGCTGCAATATTATCTCTTAAGTGTGTTTTACTGCCTGTGTGTGTTTGTTAGAGCTGGCTTGGAGTAGTGTCTCAGCTTCTCAGAGTGCTACTGGGTTGTGTGGCCTAACTGTACTGTCACAGAACAATCTCGGTTGGAAAGAACTTCTGGGAATCTTTTGTTCCAGTCTCTAATTAAAGGCAGCACCACACATTGAGTTATCCTGGGCCCTGTTAAGCCTGGATAATTGGAGTGAGGTAGATTCTTACCGGTTCTGTGGGCAAACTTTCCCTGTGTTAGTTGTTCTCAAGGGAAAGAGTTTTTGTTCATATGTGCAGATGGAATTTATTCTGCAGAAATTATTGACGGCTCTTGTCCTGTCACGATACATCCCTGTGAAAATCCTCTGTCTGTCTAAGTGCATTACTAAAGTATAGTAAGAAGCAATCTCAAGGGGAACACTTACACCAATGGATAGAGTATGGTGAAAGATGGGCTTATGTTCTCTACACTTACAATTAAAGGTAATACAGATCTCACATTAAAGGTAATGCAGATGTAATATGATCAGTTTTGTACCAGTTCAACACAGCTGTTTTAAGATTGGCATGTTGTCAGTGCCACCTGCTGTCCTATATTTGAGCTAATTTTGAACTCATCTATTGAAGCCTAGGTTTCAAATGCTTTTCTGCTATTCAGAAGAAAGCTTTTTAATCTCTTTTAAATCTCTTTTCTTAAGTAATTTTCACATATTGAAAATAATTAATAATATTTATTTTCCCTATTTAGTGCAATCTAGACTGCTGTAGTTGCTCTATACTATTTTATTTGCACAAAGAATGCTCAGATTGATACTTTGTGCAGGGAAATATGTAACAAACAGGTTTATTGAATGGAAGATAAATAAGTCTTGAAAGATCTAATGAATTAAATTACAAGTGAAATATCTGAATTGAAGATAACCTTCAATGTGTCTGATCACTGTAATACTAATTCCATAATACTATATGTGTGATGGAGTAAGAAAAATGTTAAATTGCTGTCACCAAACAACAGATCTTTGTCAGGCTGAATTCCATTATTTCCACAGAATTACTCTAAACAATTGCTTGAGAGCCAGCAAGTATTCTCAAGGAAGCAATATAGCAGATAACTGATAGTGATTTTCAGTACAGATTTTTCTTTTATGACAGGTAGTATAGGTGTTCTGGGACTATTCTTCAATATCTACATTGCATTCTTTCTAAATTTGGAACTCCTAAATTATGGCATAAATTAATGCAGATAATTCTGTAGAATTTAGTTTCATATTAAAGCAAAAGCTGTTAGAAAGAAGCTATGTTATCAAACATTTTATCCTTTTGAGTATTTTTACCATCTATTAATATTTATCTTGCTGCTCATAGCTTTACTAAGAAAATACTAAAAATACATAAATAGTAAACAAAATTCTACAGCCTATTACTCGCTTGAGTCAATGTTTCTGTCATCAAGAGTATTCCTAGTATTTGATGCATTTAACAGATATAAATATACAGTCGTGGAAAAAATATTATAATAGCATGCAAAATAGCTTTATTATCAATAAGCATGATTTATGTATCCATTATGAACTGCTTTGCTAGTAATTTGCTAATGATTCACTAGGACAAGTTGCTGCCCTTTAAAGGGGCTCCTGTTTTTCTTTTTATGTTTAAAACGGCTTAATTTTTTTAAACCATCACATTGTGGTTGAGAAAAGCAAATTTTTTTCATTTTTTATTAAACCAGCAAAAATATACTACTTCCATTTGTACATAGTCCAAATAAAATCCTATTTTAGGACATTGAAAAGTGAAATCAATAAAGATAGAACTCTAATGCCTGTCTGTTATTTAGTGTAAACTAATAGCATGATTTTGATGGTTTTGTAGCATCTAATGTATTAGCCAAGCTCTTCATTTCAGTGCATCAATCCCATTAGTGGGATGCTCTTGCTTCTTTTTGCATGCCATTGTTAGATTTTGCAAAGCTGCCTTCCCAGGACTCTGCTTCCTGGACGTCTATCTCTCTCCTTTTAGTTATGGTAATGAAAAGTAAGATAAAAATCTTTTGGACTCATTAATAATATAAAAAATGCTAATATCTTGAGGTTTTCCTTTAGCTGATTTGCATCTGAAAATAAGGGATATAACCTACTGGATTATGCTGCTTAGACATGTCCAAGTAATCTTCATATGTTGTAAATCAGAGGGGAAAAAAACCAACAAAACCACCCCCCTGCCCCCCAAAACCCCAAAGCAAACCACAAAAAACCCCAAACAAAACCAGCAAAAAAAGAACCCACCAACCAAATTATTCTGTCACCTTCTTTTAACTGTTGGTTCTGTACTGAACTCAGCCGTGACAAAATTTTAAATCCAAGAGATCAAATTCAGAGCTTGTCTGGTATGATAGTGGTGAAGAATTGTCACTATAGTTTATTTAAATGAATTATGATATGATATGAGTGAAATGTTTTGGGTTGGGTCCATTAACATTGTAATGTATTTAACTCTTGTATAGAGCTTGTATGAGGGATAGAAAATTTTCAGCTGGTCTAATTTGATATGCTAATATCAGTGAAGCTATGACAATTTATTTCAGCTGCAGATTTGTCATAGTACTTTCAGAATTAAGCCACATTGTTTGTACTTAATCCTTTGTTTCCTGTAATAGCTATATAAAAAGTCAGATATGTAAAAGTTCTATATTACATTTAAAGCCTTTCAATCAGTACTTTATTGCATTTTATTGCATTTAAATTTATTGCAGAAAATTACAATCATTTTATTGCTTGCATACATTATTAGTGTATTAGATGATTTAAAAAGGAGCATTTAAGTGAAGTATGCAACTATATTATTTAAAAATGGAAGAATAAACAAGACAGTGTTTATGAGCAGTAGGGTTGAGATAGCCTAATCTCTAAAAGGTTTGTGGCCTTTGCCCTCTGGCTTCATCAGTAATCCTCTTCTGAGAGAGACAGGAGTTTTAGGCTGTAAGCTACAAGCGTTTGCCAGATGCCTGTTGTCAAGTCAGAGAAGTAGCAAGGAAATCTGCCTGATTTCCCTTTTGCTCTCTCTCTCTCTGCTTCCCCCCCCAGCTTTTTCCTAGACTTTCATGAAATTTCTAGTGCCCTCCAAATTCATTTGTGATTACTAAACTAATTTAAAAGTTGCTGGCACAGTTTAGAGTCATGAAGATAATAGGACAAGGAGCATAAAAAAGTGTAATTTCCCTAGGAAATCAACCTTAATATCCAGTTTGTTATATTTTGCTGGGCTTTATGTTCTGTTTCCTCCTAAGATTTGATTTTGGAGTTGTTGTGAAGGTAGACTTTAGACTTCTATCTCTGAGAATGTTCTAGGATAGAAATGACACACTTGATTTTTTGGTGCTTTGAAGGCAGTTGATATTCTAAACAAACAATTTGCGTACAAGGTAAGGAATTCAAATAAGAATTCATTAGTTCTTTTTCTGTAGGCATTCTGAGATAGATACATGTACTATTTGGCAATTTGTTTTAGATTAAAAGATCTTGGAATTGTATACATGCATAACCCATTTGTAATTGGGTGACTACCCTTTTTCCAATTAGCAGTGTCTAAATACGTTCTATATGGCATCTACTGAAACCTTCGTTGTTAAGACAAAATAATTCTTACTCTGAAGTTTAGTTGTTGCAATTTCATGGATTTTTTTTTCCAGAAATTCTCTTATGTAAAAGGAGAATTTTGTGAAGAAAAAGAAAATGTTAACTATGTAGGAAATTGTTATTTATGTGGTTTAATTTTTAATAATAAATGTATGAGGTAGTTTTCTGCTGAGTGTCACACTTCAGTCTGGAGTTTTCACAGTCCTCATCAACTTTCCAAATTTATTTTTATCTTAAGGCAATAGCCAAACACAAATTGGACAGAGACATCCCTGCAGTACTCCTGATTCTTTTGGGAAGTGGTCTATTGCACATTAGTGAGCACTAGGTTATTTATTCTATTTCTCCAAGGTAGAAACCTTTGAAGTTTCTGATCTTTTTATTTGCTTCTGCATTAATTTAAATAGATTAACATTGTAAGAGAAGGTGGAGAGTTAACTCACTGACTCTCCTAGCATCACTTAAAATTTCTTTTGTAATCTGTGCACCAAAGGCTTCTTAATGATAGGTTTTCTCAGCCATAAGCATTGTACTCTGCTCTTTGGTAGGTGTTGTACAATATTATCCTACCATGATTTGATAGAAGCACTTGATTTCTCTTTTAAAGTAATTATATGCCAGACATTTGGTCTCACTTTTCCTGTAACAAATGATTACTATCACCTCTGTCAGTGATTGCACAAAAAGGGAAGTATAAACTGCAAGTTCGTAAGTGCTCGTGTTTAAAGAAATCCTGTATTTTAGGGAAGTATTTTATGCCCTCTCCACTGGCCACTAGATGTCACGGTTGCACTGTACCTGGTACTGTACAGTTGCTGAATAGCTGCCCCAAGGTGAGAGAGAAGTTTAAAACCAGAAGATGCTTCATAAAGTCGTCAGTAATTTGAAATGAGGCAAATATGCCTTTCTTTTAAATCACTAATTGTAACTTTCAACCCAGTTCACCTTTTAAATATAGGTAATTTTTGATGGGACAAATATTTGTGTTGAACTGAGACTATGTTTAAATTGTAAGGATATAGTCTTAAAATTTTACTTTGGATCTTCAAGCAGCAAAGACTATGCGATTACACTGAAATAATTTAAAAAAGCAACTTTCAAACTCTTTTGATTAAGTGTGGGATGGAACGTTTCAGTGGCAGTCCACACTTGGGAATAGTGCTTCTTTTCGTGTATATTGTATTATTGTTGCCATACTTTTTGAGTTGTATGTTAAAATGGAACCAAACTAGGCACTTGCAAACACGTGCAAGTCCGGAGTGGATCTCTTACACCGTGAGTAATCCCTTCAGACCGACGCTCTAAGTGACTGCTCAACACCTGGGCAGTTTCGTAGACTTTTATTTCTTTTGTTCAGCGAGGAAGAAGGGCAGTCAGGCCTTTTGTTGTCCTGAGTGACATTTCCGTGAGTCCTTTCTGAAGTGTGAGTTTCTGGAAGGCCGAAGTTGCGGAGCGCCATACGCTATTTCCATGAGCGCAGGGCGCAAACTCGAGCCCCCTGAGCTGTAGCTCGCCGCCTTTGTGCCAGCTGGTTCCCAGCTGGCAGCAGACTCCCCGGAAGGGATAAAGGGAGCTGTTTTCCCGGTCTGCTTTGGCGGCAGGGCCCGCAGAGGGCGCGGTGGTCCTGCCGAGGGAGGCTGCGGTGGCGGGGCCGGGGCGCTGCTCGTCCCTGCCCGCGCCGCGCCGGCTCCCTCTGCCCTGCGGGAACTCCGCAAATGCCTTTCCTTGCTACAGTCCCGCTTTCCCTTTTGTCTCCAGGTTGAAAAAAAGCCCAGGAAAAGTCAGGAGTAACTAACCCCTTCTGTGTATAAGGTATAAAATAAATGGTGTTTCATGTAGGTATACAGATTTACCATTATTTACAATTTAATTTCTGCAGCATCAAAGTCTCTGCAGATGATAGATGGTTACAGATTTTGGACAGGGAAACTCCATACTGTGGCTATGTATGAAGCTTTTAAAAAACATTTAATTTTCCCTCTTGTGCTCCCTTTTCTGTTTCTGGAGTGTATGAATGAAGGCTGTGGAAGATTTTTGTTCTGTTTTGATTTCTCAAACACATGGCCACACACAAAGTATCCCAGAAATTAGAAGTGAGGAGCCCTCCCAAATTGTATGTGCCTTGAGCCAGGTTACTCCCTCTCCACTTGACCAAGAAGAGACTTAAAACCCTTTCTGCCCAGAGCAAATTGAACAAAACAAAACATGGTATGAATTCTTTGCCAGGAGCCAACCAAAGGAGTATAGAACATAATTATATTTGTTTTAAACTATGTTTGCTGTGTAGTTTAATGGAAACTCCTCTCACCTTCCCATCTGACTGAACAGTATATAAAAATCAGTTATAAAATTGTCTTGAACAAGTCAAGTAAATATTTTTAAAATAAATGGAATCAAAATAATCAGTGAAAGAATTACAGCTACTCCATAACATCCTTCTCAGGTGGATGCTTGTTACTAACTCTTCCCATAGAAAAAAATGAATACTCTGGTATTTTCGACACTCTGTAGCTATTTTAAGAGGGCATGTTTGCTGGGATCAAAATTTATCTGTGATTTCATTACCTTTTTTATGTCGAAGAAATCTTGTCAAAGAAATCTTGAAGATCTCTTTGTCTGCCTTATATACAAATATGTAAAAAGCTGACATAAGTTAATATTAAACCAGGTTAGGGATGCAGAGCTAAAGTCCGTGATAGCATAAAATTTTCCACTAGTTCTAAGGCTGACTCTTCTATGGTTCACTTGCTTTTTTAAGGTCAGGTAGTTTTGGCAATCACATCCATGGTAGCAGGGTCAGGACCACAAGTTAGGAGAACTGTTGTTAACAAAATAAATGTTACTATTGTCATTATGCTTTAAAGTCTGGGTATGACATATGGAGGCTCAATTTTCAGTGATGTGTATAATGAAGTGAGGAAGACATTTTTACTGTACCTGCCCCGCTTTGAAATCTTCTTAATGTCTATTTGTTTTTAAACTCTTTCTCAGGATATGGAAGCAAAATGAGTTAATGTCAGTAAATGCACTGATGTGTCAGAATTGTGGATTTTATTCATACTTAAAGACTTGCATTGAGGTGGCTTTGTTTCATATTATGCTTTTTTTTTCCTCTTGGCAATGTTTTAAAAAGTTATGTACATGCATAATCATATGCAGCACTTTATTGCTTATTTTTGGCAGTACACAAGAGCAAAAATTTAATTTGCTCCTTTCCAAAAGTGCATTGTGTTTATGTAATGGATTTGCATCAGTTGCAGTCTGTAACACAGCTAAGTGTTTTAATTGGCAGAACACCCACATCAAGACTTGTTTGTTTTTCTGATAAGGAAAATGCCAGCTAAGTTGGACCATATGTTCTGTTCAAATAAGAAACGACATATTCACATATAATGGTCATTCTTTAAAAATAAAATTAAAATGAAAAGGTAATGCAAAATTAATGTGGAAGAGGGACAAGTTTATGCAGAAGTTTGAATTTCTGATCATTTTCATAGACAAGTACTTTGCTAAGGAACGCTGGTCAGCTCATATTTTAAGTGCTTGTGGTTTATGGCCTGAGTGACATTAAAATTGAAGTGTACATTGCTGTTTTTTTTCTCAGAAGGATTTACATGGTCTTTTTGGTTTAATGAATAATTGCCTACTTTCAGAAAGCTTGAAATTCACACACTATATTGTAGTTTAACAATACATAAAAAAGTGTGGAATATGGTAGTAATATGGGAAGAAAAATAGAAGTTAGAGAGCTCTGTTTAATGGAATACATCCTCTTCAGCTGCCAGTCATGAAGGAGCTTGACAGGCTTCTAGTGCTTCACAGCTGCAGAATCTATTTCTGCTTCTTCAGGGGAAATTGGAAAACTTCCACACTCTTTGCCAGCCTGAGAATCCCACATTAGGCATCTGCTGTGCTTTTGCTGCAGAAAGGGGACCCTGACATTGCCCAGCTGTCAGAGATGGCATTTGAACTCCCGCTGGTAATACTGGGGGAGCTATTACTTATGCTCTGATCCTGATATCTTACTAGAGGAAAAAAAAAATTAATGGACTTCATTTTTTTTGTTTGTTTCTAGGTAACTTTTAGGAAATATTCAAAGCTGTGTCCTGGCTTAGACCCAGCTTTGAGCCAAATATTCTTAATTTCTTGGAATGCTGATTTTGCTTCAGGATTTTTTTTGTTGCCCACAAGGGTGATGAAATCTTCAACGTATTTGACTTGTATTAACATCTAACTTGTAGAACAGAGCAATACTGATTTTTAAGGACATAACTCATACAGTATATGCTAATATAGGACGAAACCTACATATACTGACTGTTCTCATGAGTGAAAACCATCATATTATTGAAAATCTAGTGAGGAATATTGCGTGTATGTGATGACAAGTAATAGTAGTTTGATGTGAGAAATCAGAAACTGGATAAGAACCAGGTGTTGATGTGGTTGTTGGGAAACAGAGATTGGTGTGACTTCCTTTAGCTATATGGCAATTTTTTTTTTGGCAATGACATGACCAAAAGGCTGCAGAGTTTCAGCAATACACAAGGAAGCAGCTTATGGACATTAATTGCCTATGTTCCATTGGATGTTATATTTGGTAAAAGAGAAATTTATTTTTTAAAAAAATCTAGTGATGTTACATCGGGTTCATCTAGTTTTTTTTAGAAACAAAACCTCTGCTGATTTTAGAAAGAAAAAACACTGATGGCCAGTATTGCCAAGAAGCCAAGAATTTAGAGAATTAATTTAACATCTGTACCAACTGCACATTGTTTTGTAAAACTTAAAAAAACAGAGAGGCTTCAGAATGATTCTATTAAGAAGGAAGAGAATCATCCAACAGAAAGCATAGTTTCATAAAAATAAATTATTTGATAATATTTTAGAGTTTCACATAAATTACAGTGGGCCCATAAGTAAGTGCCAGTGAGTTGATCAGTTTATTCATGAAAGATTTAGGTATAGTGTAACAGCTGACTGAAAAATTTGGCCTTAAATGTAAGGAATTCCATTTTTGGAGAAGAGGTCTAAGATGTATATCTCACACTTAAATATGTGGGTTTTGATAGATAATTGGCAGTATAGATGAACTTCATTTAAGCCTGGAAATAGTTATTGTGGTGTGGTTAGTTCTCCTATTTCACATGCGTTGATATATGTAAATCTGACAGTCATTAAGAAGATCTCTGTGGTTTTAGAAAACACTTTTCTATTGTTTGTTTTGGGGAATTTTACCTTCTGAGCTGCAGCACTATTATTTTTAGGATTATTCTAGAAAAAAAATATTTTTAATACTAGTTGTAAGTTAGTATCAGCCAAGATACATTGATATCATTGTGTTGCAGTGGTAATAGCAGCCTGGTGGTTTTTTCTGACTTATTTTCAAAACACATGAATGTCCATGAGCTTCTGAAGAATTTTTTATTATATCATTGCCTGTGTATTTAGAATGATTATGCTGTGATCTGGTGCAGAGTCTTAAATGAAGTAACAGCTTGTCTTTTATGTTCTTTAGTCAATCTCCAATTTTTATTGGCACTTACATCTTTCACTGTTTATTTTATTAAGTGAAATCTGTTTCTCTTCTGTCCTGTGCAGAATGTGAAAGATGATGGGCAGCATGTATGGAGATTGAAACACTTCAACAAGCCTGCCTACTGTAATCTTTGTTTGAACATGCTGATCGGAGTAGGCAAGCAAGGTCTCTGCTGTTCTTGTGAGTATAAGCATTTCAGTGTCCATTTGCTTACATGTCTCTTCCTAGAAATGTTGTTCTTGCTGCATGAGGACTAGTAGGTTGCCCTTACAAAACCATTGCCACCACAGTAGTGTCTCCCCCTCCTCTTCCCTGCTTGAGTGCCCATGGGGTTTTTTTTTTAATTTTTCAGGATATTTGGCTTTAAAATGTGTTGTTTGAGGGAGTTTTCTGCTTTCGAAGGGTTATCACTGTTAGTTCCCTTTGGAATCTATTGCTTTTTTTTTTTACTCCTATTGCTTTTTTATTTTTTATTAGAGAGTATCAGGCTTAAGTTTTAACTTTATACTTTTGTTACTCCTCTTTTGTTTTTATTAATACTTTTACAATAGGTATCAACTTGACAAACATCTAAGTCCCATGGTTTTTGATTCAAATTTTGCACAGAATTGGTGTTTTGTTGATTGTGAAGGTGAAAATCCCAGTTTCCCAGAAATCAAGTTTCTGTAACAGTTCTAAAATTTTGTGTGGTTACTTGTTTTGTAGTCATCTCAATCCACATGTTAACTGATTATAGATTTTAAGAAAAGGATTGCAGAAAAGCTACTGCATCTACTTTGACATTCATTAGGCTATTAGATGCAGTTACTACTTGTCAATTTCTTGAGCTGTATCTGTGTATTTCTTGATAATCTGTTAATCTGTGTTTGACCACTTAACATGTCTCTTGGGAAACCAAGGCTTGGTGAAAGATACCTTGTCTCCCTTTGAAAGTTTCCAGAAATGGATGATCCATATTTTTCTTTTGTAGTGTGTTCCAATGACTAATCTTTTTTTTTTTTTAAGACCTATTTTCTGATTTGAGTATGTCTTGTAGATGGTTCCAATGATTGATTCATGTTGTGCTCTACTCCATTAGATTAATGAGATCTTTACTACACAACTGTATTCTTCTCATGATGATACCAAGTAACCTTTCATTTTTCTTTTTGGAAAAATAATTGGTTTCTTAGTGTAACCGACTTTCACTGGTTTTGGTATGAAAGATAGCCCCTCACAGCTGATGAGGATCTTTCTGCCTGTACAGTTCTATTGATTTAATTTGAGATTAGTCTGAATGAATGAGGGTTTTGAATTGACCATTTCTCTCTTCTGGGGGCCACAGACCTCTCTGAAATACAATTCAGATGTAAATCCTTGTATGCGTTTTCGCATCATATAATTTCATTCACCATACTATGGAACAGGAAAGATACATTTATTAAAATTCAAACAAATAGAAATTACATAACTTGAAATTAATAGATGCTTTTGAGAGTAACTGGAATATATACATCAAATACTGATTTGACTATTAGATCTTGAAATGTTTCATTCTTTAATATTCTTTTTTGTCAGACTGATATTGTGAAGAAATAAGACCCATATATGTCAGAAACAAAGTCCTACTGAGCAAATGCCTTGCAATGTAGATCACCTTCAGTAGTCAGCAGAAATGGGTACACCAGTTATATAAACTGACCCCAAAAGACCAGCCTTGCAAGACCTGTAATTTTTTTCTGCTTCAGTGTATCTTTTGAGAATGTATTTATTAGTGTCCTTGGCATTTATTTTATGAGAACAATGGTCTCAGAGTATCTGAAGAACATGCTCCTTTCAATTACTTCATGCAGCAAGAGGCATGAGTCTACTTGCAAAACTATTCCACTATTTCCTTATTTAGCTAAGCTTTCTCTCCAGTATATTTTCAAAGCATTGCTATAGATTTCATTATTTGCATTTTAGATTGTGTGGGAGGAAAAAAAAAAAGGGGGGGAACCACAGGGGTCCTCACCATCCCTCCATGGTCCAATCAACAATGTTACTCCCTGCCGTTCGTCTGATTAATGGCTGCGCCTCCCACTGGGTTTGTGTAATAGGTGCAAGCAAGGTGTTTAGAAGTACTTTGTGCTTAATTGCTCTCGAGGTCAAAAGCCTGAGACATATACCATGCAGGGAGAAATTCATTCTCAGTTTTTAATAGTTGACTCTATTCAAGGCAGGCATAAGCTGTAGCATTATTTCCTCATCTTGGCACAGTTATATCATTGAAGTCAGGAGAGCTTTGCATTGTACCCTGCATTGTGTGTTTTCCAAAGGCAGCTGGCATGATCTTTCCAGACTTGGTCAGCAGTAGCAGTTACCTAAAAGGTGTTGTGGAGGGCTTAGGGGAAAAAAAAAAATGCTTCTCAGGAGTTAATATTTTGTAAAACAAGAGTCAAAGTTATGGTGATTATATGGAAAACAATTGCTATTCAAAAATGGACTAATCAGCCATTTCTGATTTCTAAATCAATGGTAGGAACAACATAAATTCATTGGCTTTTATTTTTGCACTTGCCAACTGCTCTAATGCCTGTAGTTCGTAAAATATATGTTTCTTCCTACTGGCAAATGACACAAACCATTTGGCAGTCACCAATTTGTCTTTAATATTTTTGTCATTTGGGAATTATTGTGAAAAAATTTATTAAGGTCTGATTTAATTAAGCATTTCCTGTTATGCAATGATAGTGCATTTTTGGATTTCTCACTTGCATAATATTTCCTGTTCTAATTGGCCTTTTGTATTCCATGAAAAAAGCAGTCTAGTTTGAATTTTCATTGACTGATTGGATTGATTATTTAGAGATGACATGCTGGTAATGTTATTTGTTTCGTAGAAATGTAGTGAGAAACACCATTGCCTCAACATCTAATAATGTGTGTCTTTTTTTTCAGTTTGCAAGTATACAGTCCATGAACGCTGTGTCTCCAGAGCTCCCGCATCTTGCATCAAAACATATGTGAAATCTAAAAAGAATACTGATGTAAGTTGGGGGTAGCATTAACTCTGCCATATACCTGTTAATTTAGTAACTCTATGAATATCCACATTTTTCTTTTGCAGGTAATGCACCATTTTTGGGTAGAAGGAAACTGTCCAACAAAATGTGATAAGTGTCACAAAACTATAAAGTGTTACCAAGGCTTGACTGGACTTCACTGTGTTTGGTGTCAGATTACAGTGAGTATACTATAGTAAAACCTTTCGCACAGGTTTGAGAGATAAAAATCATTGAATGTCTTTCTATAGCCTCATAATCTGGAGTGTCTCAGTTTAGTCATCAGCAATGGCTAGTGTGTTTAAGGCATGGTATGGAGTATTCTTAGGACTTATTAATTGTGTCAAGCAAATATGCTTATTTCATGTCATGAAATGCTTATTTCACTATGTCGTGAAGCAAATTGCTTCATGATAATATCCATATGAAAATAATGTGAATAATGTGTGCCACTAAAGAGCAGAATTCCCAATCTACACTGCAGAAGGATTATGAAAGGGTTTTCAGTACCAGGAAAAATCAAGGTCACAGTGACACTAGGTCTAATTGGTGATGTACTGACAGGCAAATGAATTTAAGGACATCTGGTAGGATACAGTGATTCCAAGTGTCTAGGAATAATAGCAGAGACAAGTTGATAATATACTAATCTGTGCACCAAGTCAAATATATACAACTTTTGTGCGCTCCTTATTCAGCAGGAACCAGTAACTGGAACTAATGACATTCAGGGAACATTGCCCTTATAAGTGAGATCTTCATGCTAGAAGGAGCAATGCCAGTATTTCTGTTTCTAGCCAGGGCAGGATTTAAATCTAAATGGGGAGAGATTTCAGCCTTCTTCACGTGTATTTGCTGGTTTTGCTGATATCATTATTATTATTGTTACGGAACAGCAGTTGTTTGTTCAGTGCTTTAAATAATAATATGAGACTGAGACATTAGTGAATGTTTGTTTTAAACATACAAGTTTGGATGTTTTATGACATATTTTCTTAACACAAGAATACAAAATATGAAACATCATCAAAAAAAATAGATCCAGGATGCTTTCAATGATAAGCTGTTATGATTACTTAAAAAACAATATTTTAGAAGAAAGCAAATATGTAGTCCAGATTGCTGTCAAAATTTGGATAATTTATGTAAAGAGTAAAACACCAATCCAAAATGCTTTGCATGTAGATAATTAAACTTAGGCAATGGCTTTATGTGTTTAGCAAGAAAAATAAGGGTGTTCTGCTGCAGATATAAAAGTGTTTACACCTGTGTAATAGGTGTATATCATTGAAGAAATATATATTTTGTAACATATATTGACTTCTAAAGTCAAAGGAAGTTACAAATTCTGTCTTTCCTCAGCAGAAGTTATTTCCCTATTAGTTTATGTGGATCTGAACCATATTTGAGGTTGAACATCAAGATTCAGAGGATTTTCATTAAGAACTGTTATTCACTGAAGAAGTACTGAGGAATTATTTATAATTTAAATCACTCTAAAGAAAAATGCTAAATTCTTGTGAAAATATCTTGGGTGCTTGTGTGCTTCTTTAAATGCCTAAATAAGCTGTCAAGGTTCCAATTAAAAATAGGTGTGTATTTTTTGACAGCTGAAATTGAAAATGTTGACACTAAGGTTTACAATTTTTCAATTACAAGGTTTACAAATTTTTCAATTTCTTTCCATCAGTAATTTGAAGGGATTTTTTAAAAGTAATTTTGTATTTTTAAATAAGTTTAATAATATTTTATTTCTTTTTATAGATTCAGATGTGAATTTGACAAAAGTGAGGAATGAGTATTTTTAAATACTGCAAATTTCCTATTCACTTGCAATTCTCCACGTTTGATATATTCCATTGCAATAACTTCATTATCTAATAGTAACACTTTTATTACAGAAAAAAAGGTGTTTTGAATTTCTAACAGATGCATGATTTTTGAATGGATGTTCTGAGGTTATATAATTAGCATCACATCCTTCATGTGTTTTTCAACTCCTTGTACCACATGTTTACAGCTTATAATTGAAGGGGATGCTCTTTATTACAAAAATAATTCTGAGCCTCTTTCATGAATTTTAAATGTATCTGTCCTTAAAACTTAATAAGGTCACTTCTGATGTCAAATAACTGACTCAAGTCCCAAAACTTAGAGGCGTTTCTCACTAAGGAGGCTTGTTATACTGACTTCTCAGCCAAATCCATGATCTCTCTTCCATACACCACGGTCATGTAAATTTTTTTTCCCCTCATCTTCTCCCCAGCAAATACACTTTTTCCTTTGCAGGTTTGTGAGAGGTCATATTCTACAAGAGATAGGCTTGGGATAAGGGAGTTTTGGGGAAATGTATTTAAAGCCTGCTAAAATACAGGTTTTTTTGAGAGGCATGCATATTATTTTATTTCTTTGTGTCAAAGTGTTATTTTCATTAAAGCTACATTTTTTCTGCCTTTTCTGTTATTTGCTATGTGCCAGTTCTGTTGTCAGAGATCAGCAGAGACTAATAAGAAGATTAAGCTATATTTTCATAGATAAGTTTTCATGCCACTGAGTAGCAAAGCTGCTAATTACCACTGAATGTGTGAAGATACTTTTATTTGATGTAGCATGGCCTGGTGTGCATTAATTATGGTACAAGTAGCCTTACCACTTAGGCGGAGAATTAGCATGACAAATGATTTAGATTACAGAGCTACCAAAATACCCTCACAATAAGGCTTTAATACTCAGAGTAAATTGAAACTCTTTAGACTTTTATTTTCTGTTGCTAAGTAACTGCCTTAAAAGGTAACTTTACAGTATAAATGAATATGGACAAGGCTAATATTAGGTGCCATTCAGTTCAAAATTCAGAAATGTCATGTCAAAATTAACTGAACCAGATAATTTTATGAAGACCATATTACCAGTATAGTTTACTTATATACATCAGCAATTGGTACAATTTTACTGTAATTTTGTTAGAGTTCATATGAACTATTTAAGGGAAAAGTCGTCAGTCATTGAAAGAATGTGATTTACAGATGCAGGCATTGAACTCAGGTTTTGTAACAGCTTTTGAACCTGTTGAACTAATGCTGTATGTTATACTAGATAAATCACTTGTTAATAAGATTTTTACCTCACAGCTCCTGATATTTATTAGCCTGATTATTTTTTCTTTACTGTAAATATACATATCTTTTCCAAAATGTCCATCTCTGTGGATGCTATCAGAACAACTTATTGAATTTTATTGAATCTATACAGAGATAAAAATGCAGAACATTTTAGGTTGGAAAAGACCTTTACGATCATCGAGACCAGAAAAAGAAACTTTCACAAAATTTTACAATATTAAGTTTATTTTATTCTGACTATCTCTAATGATATTGCAAAGTATACCAATTAAATGTGAATGCTTTGCATGATCCAAGAACACAACTGTACCTCTGTACTGCATGGCTGAATATTTAGAGTAATTTGAATTGAGTTAAATTCTAAATTATGAACAAGAACTCTTGATTGCTAATGCAAAATATTTAATAATTTATCATTACTTGTTGCCATTTTATGTTCCTGTTATACGCACATTTACCTATTCAGCCTCTGTAACAAAGTGGAAGTCAGCCAGTGCTCTTCCTGTCAGCAGACCTGGGGATATTCTTTTCATGGTTTCAGAGCAGAGCTATTGTCATTGCTTTCAAGAAGACTGGATGAATTCTAAGCAAAAGTTAGAAAAAGGAGAGTAATTCCAGTTTCTCAGCAGTCTGGAAGGCTGAAATCTGATTCAATCAAGACCAGAATTTACCCAAGCTTAACGTAGGATATGCCTGTGTTCTTCTCTTATATTTGAATCTTCAGTGGCTATCAACGTCAAGAAGGAAGCAGAGTTACACCAATAGTACCAAAAGCTGCCTTCAATTACTCACTTGTAGTAGAACAGAAGTTCCAGGCTCAGTGCATGGAGCTCTCCTCTGAAATTAAACTTTTGGTCACTAGTAACAATATTCTTATTTTACAGTACTGCTGTGCAATGTTTCTTATTTTGTGTGCTGATCCACACATACAATTTCCAACATGAAAAATACTTTAATCCATTATTCTTCACTTCAGTATAAATCTGTTAATTTTGTCTGTCCTAGGGAGCTTTCCACTGCAGTGTGTTTTGTTTTCCTTCCAGTACTTAAGTAATAATTAGGTTAATGAAACTCACCCCATTCTAGGATGCCCCTTTTCTCATGCTGTAATGGCAAAATGTGTAAATTAAATCTTCATTTTCTATCTTCATATAGTTGCATAACAAGTGTGCTTCACATCTGAAACCTGAATGTGACTGTGGACCTTTGAAGGACCATATTTTACCACCTACATCAATCTGCCCAGTAGTATTGGTGAGTTGCCTGTATGTTAATTTCAGATGTAATCCTCTCTCATATGCAGCATTAAAATGCTGCTGGGACTGACTGTCAGATATTTGCTAAATTCACAGGACTATCTGAACCTTAAACACAATGTGAAATCCTGGCTGATGGGTTTATAGGCATAAGTGTGTTTTACCCTCTGCATATTGCATTTTCCTTCGTGTGAGAATGAACTTTCTGTAGGGTATATTATAACTGAAGCTGACTCAGGTTTTATCACTTATTCAGACTGTACTTACCAGAAACTGTATAGGCAGAACACTTCTACATTTTACATCTTTTATAGATCCAACTTCCCAGAATAATGAAGTTATTCTTATGGGCAGTTTTTGCTTGGGATGCATATTGTATATCTGCAATGCTGAGGTCTCTGATCTAAGCCGGAGGTTACCTAGAATGATGACACTGGTCTTGCAGTAAGCTATGCATCAACATTATGGTATATTTTATTCTGCAGTCGTGGACAGTAAATTTCTCTGTCCACAAAAACAATAACTCAATTCAATGAAAATAAAAATGCATGCTATGTGTAGGTTGTATAGAAAAGAGCTGACTGTTTTATCATTAAAAAGGAGCTTGAGAATTAACTTAGGTATTCACATATTAAATTGGATATTTTATGCTGATGAAAGTCATAGCATCATCATATTCATAAGAGAACAGATGAATGGTCTTTAAATATATTTCATGGTAAGTGTAAGAAATGCTTGAACTTAAGAAAGTGTAATTTATTGAGAGGAGGCAAAAAAAAGAAAATATGCATCCTAATCTTAAACCAGTTGATGATCATTAGGAATAATATTCGTGTCTATTGTAAATTACTTGTTTTCTAATTAATTCTTTTGGCTGTTTGTTTATATATCTGTTAAGGTACAGATGTTAGACTTTGGCCCTCTATGTGTGTAAAGTGGCATTATTCCATTGCTCTCTGTGAAACAGTCCAATGGAAACCTGCCTTTAATATTTATGAAATATTTTAAATATTTTTTAAGTCACAAAAGGAGCTTTGTAGTTTGTCTCTATGTTATTTTGGTATTATCTGGACAAGTTCTGATTAACAATTATAAAATATTATTTGAAGTTTGTTGGATGATTATATTCTGTATTACCTTATATTTCAGGATTCGAGGTCATACTTTAAAAGTTTGCATCTGGAAATTATGATTCTGTTATTGAGCTTTGTTTTCATTTTAATGTTATTTATCATTTGCCATTGATATAAACAGAATCAATCCTCAGCATGAAATTTTATCTTCAGTTATATTGGCATAACTACATTTTCTTTTCGGGAGAGGAAGAGGAATAGAGGAATTAGGATTTTTAATGGAGTTTAGTTAAGTTGTTTAGAGGATATGTAGAACCACTCTAGAGTCAGATCACCCTTGAATAGGTTTGTTTTATCTCCAAATTTTCAAGGCATAAGCAGAAGTAAATATGTTTTCCTGTTTTGGAATCATGTTACTAACAATGCAACACGAGACATGTATTTCGGCACAATTTATATTGCTAGGAATGTAAAGTATATTTTACTGTGGTTTAATGGGGATTTTATAATTTTTTAGTGTATTTGTTCATCTAGTAGTTTCTTCCAAAAATGCATTAAAATCCTGAGTTTAATTATGTTACAAATACTACTTCACTGACCTAGCTAATAGTAACTTCTTCTAAAAGTGATTGGTTATAGTGTACTTATAATTTGGGTTAGTAATTTTTAATTAGTGTCTGCCATTTCCTATTGTGGGGATACCTTTTAGGAAACATACTTCAGTGTATGTGAGACCAGCATTCTCAATAATGACAGCAAAGCCAGTGAATATATTCCTGTGAAAATTGTCTAACCATGCAATAGGAAGTGTGTCTGTTAATAAAAATTACGTGTTCAGACATACAAATCTGACTGTGGAAGGGTCCTTCACCCAGGTCACACATTTAGCGTCAGTGATCAGCTGAGACTTAATATTCTTGCAAGGCTGTGTATATATGGAAGGTAGATAAAAGCAGATAACCATAATGCTTGCTGTACCAGGCATATCCTTGAGTGTTTTGAGGTGTCAAAGGAAAATATATTTTCTTCTCCCACAGAATATAGAGAAAATAGCAAGATGAAAAATTTTGTACCTTTGATCACCTAAAAAAGTTGGCCCTCCCTTCCACCTGTAACTTTGTCAGCTGAGATTTCTTCCAGAAAACTGCATTATTCATCTCAGAGCAAGATGCCTTCTCCTAGGTTTCCCTTCAAGAGTGCAGGGTAATCATCTATTTCCCTTCTCATCTATTCTCTTTTGCAGAACTAGGGACATTCACATTTTTGCCTTTTTCATCCAGCATTTCTCATGTCTCATTTCTTCAGTTCTTGTGAAGTCCAGCCTCAGCAATTTCTACACAGTTAAAGGACTGTATCATACATTGCATTTCACAGCACCATGTATTATACCAACGCTACCAAAATGATCTCTCTGCTCACGTGACTCTTAGTGGCTGGAGGGAGAGCCAAAATGCCTCATCATGTGAAAGTTAGAGGGCTGGTTTAAGTTAAATAAAGGTCCTCCCATCTCCAAAACTGCACAAAATAGAGCTTTGTCAAATGCTAAATATGGTAAGCTACATTGTCGGTCGAAAAAAAAGCATGGGGAAACTCATGTAGTTGATACTGTGTACCTCATGTAAGCATTGCATATCTGTCTAGATTCAATGCCTTATAAAGATTTTTCATATCTCACTGCATCAGTTTTAAAAAATTTTAGTAAAACGTAGTCTATCAACTTTATTCCTTTTTACTTTTCTGTTTACCCTATATAAGGCTTGTTGTATGGTGAAGTTTTTTGTTCAAGTTAAATGAGTTTTGTTATAAACTGTGTGCAGATCTCAAGTGATAGTCTTTTAATAGATGTCAGATACACTTTAATGTTACTCTCTTTTATTTCAGTAACATTTTAATTAATTCATACTGATTGAATAAATGTACATTGAGACTTGTTTCCTAATGAGGGCACATTTAGAGGAAAGGTTTTGCATCATTCTGATATCCTGTGGGTAATTATATTCTAATTATATGGTGGGGGGGAAAAGTCTATAACTCAGTACTGATATTGTTCATTGGACCCAATTAATTACATGCATATAATGAAAGTTCATGATAAGGTTGACTGGCAGTGAGTTTAAAAATCTTTAACTCAATTGAATCCTAGCCTACCAGGAGTACAGAATTAGATCATAACCAGGTTTAAAACTGGGTATTGGAATGAGATGAGTGAGTAGTGAAGAAAACAAGATTGGTCTCTGCTTACAAGACAGTTTCCCCTCACCCTGTCCCTTTATAAGGCAGAAAGGGAAAAATGCTAGCATACATTTTATCTTCATTTCATGCCTTCCTCTTTGCCCCATTTACTGATAAACATATAGGATGTTCTAATTTTTATTTATGACTGTAGAAAAGTAATTAGATTTTCAATTTCCCACCAAAATAGATAACAGCCCTGGGCAGTGACAAACCAACCAATGAAAGTTTACATTTAATAAATAATAATGTGTATTTATTTTGTAGTGCATGATGATTTTGATTCTTGTATTGTATATGTGAGTTTTACAATGAATTTTTTTCACTTGATTTCTAGCATTATTTTTTTAAATCATAATTAAAACTGTTAATTGTGGAATAAAAATAAAATTAAGGAATAAATTGTAAAACAGAAAGTACCCTGCTTACATTGTGAGCATTTCTATATGGTAATTATCACTGTCCCCACAGTAACAAATTTATTTCTAAGGTGGAGGCTCTGGTAAAATAAGGTAAGAAATCAAAAAAGAAAATTTAAAACTGGGTAAATTTCTTTTTGTTTTGATATCCAACCTCATTGTTTTGCATTCTGTGAAAAATGGATCATCATGATAAAAAGTTTGAAACTATTTACATTTTTTTTTCCTTTCTCTTGTGAATGAATTTGACTTTTGTTTTGGGTAGTGAAGATGTTATAATGTTTCAGGATGAAGACATCAAAACATGAATACAATTTATGTAAATATGGAATATATAGAGAGATATAAATCGATATATATAAAATACGTACAATTCTCATACATCGTAGTGTACATCTATTTACATACACTAATATAAAATACTGTCATAAGTCTAATTCACTTGACCTCTTATTTTAAAATATGGAGCAGGAAACAGATACATCTGATTCCTTTGGCACTTTATTGTGCAAAACCATAAATGTTCAAAAATCTTTTGTTGTGTTTAGGCATGTAGAACAATATACAGAGCAGATTACAAATGTTTGAGATGGGAAATGTGCATTATTCAACTGAACAATGTGCATTATGATCTATAGCTTCAAACTTTTGTGAAAATACAGCAAGTGTATTGACATTCTGGCAAAAAGTAATACAGAATTAAAGTTGAAAATACTGTTTAAGAATTTTCTTTCACTATCAGTATTTAGACTAGATAGAATAGCTATTGGCTGTATTATAATTGCAACATAGTTCAATAGATATTTTTTCCATGTCTGGTAATATGTTTTACTAATATTTCCTGTGAGGTATGTAGACGTTATTCACATAGGAAAGCAGAGTTTTAGAGAGAGAAAAAGGGAATTAGCAGTGCCTGGTTGAAGAATGAGCTTTCTTAATCCCCTTTCCAGTTATTAATCCTAAAATAATTCTTCTGTTTTTGTAACAGTAGAGATCAGTTTTAGCTCAGTTGAATCCAAGCTCAAGATGGGCCACAGAAAGTCAGTTCAGTGCGTAAGCATTTTATGAGCAACTCAATCCTTTGAAGTTGAGTACTAGCCTTATCATGAGTTTCTGAACAAAGGTACTATAAAAAAAAAGTAATTTGAATATATAACTTTGCTTGGGGGGGGAGTTGAATTTAGATCTTGTTGTTGAATATTAAGTAATGACATAGCAACTGAAAGAGATTTAAAAAACAAAACAAACCACTTTTTTCCTTTTCAGTTTTGTTTCATATTGCAGCTTCAGGTCTCTGAGAATCTAAATCAGACTTGAAATATAATGGTGTCCTTATCTACACTAAGAGCTTTTTCATTTCTTTGAAGTCAGAAGGAAATTAATAATTGCCCTGGAGGAAAATGTATCTTCCTAACTAATTAGCTGTTCGACAAACACAGTTCAATGTTAAAATAATAAGATGCTGATAAACTGAAATGGCAGACATTCAATCATTTTAAGTTATATCTCGTTGCCTGCCCACAGCTCATCTCTGCTGTCTGTTTCTAAGTTTATTCCTTACATCCTCTCCCACTGGAGTTCAATATGATTTTATTTTCAAAATTATTTTCCAACACTTTTGTCTTTCTTGGACAGTGTTTATAATCAGCTGCCATAGCCCAGGTTGGAGTTGCAAATCCAGTTGAAAGTCTTGGACCATATAGTTATGCATATATTGAATGGGTACAAGATATAAGGCAAGTGGTCTACAGAAAACTAAATGAACCAAGCTCAACAGGCCAAATGAGAAAGACCTGGTTGTGATTTGGTGTGTAATTCTTTACCTTTTTATTTAGACAAACTAAAAAAATAAAAAAGGAGCACAAAGTATATTTATAAAGTTATCACATAGTGATTCCTTATTCAGAAGAATGAACAATTGGCAGTTTTAGAAGTTATTGTTAAATGCATATTCTCCATGCCAGCCTTGTGTCGTTGCGCGTATTTTAGCTACTGGTATTATGGGTGACAAAATGCTTCCTTCTCAATGGTGTAATGTGATTCTTTCTTTTTTTTTCCCTAGCTGCAAATGCTTTTCTCAAGACAGCCCTCAAATTAATTAGAAGCCTTAACTTTCCTTTAGAGTATGGGCATGTGCAGCTCACTGGACAGTATTTTTGCTGAGAATTGGTTAATAATCTTGTCCACAAGATGACTTTTAGTTTCTACCTAGGGATTTAGAGCTGGGTATTGTGCTACAGCTCTATGAGCTTTCAAGACAGCATGGTGTGGTGTTCTAATATAGGCTCTTTTGATTAGCATGTACACAGAGCTGGAAATGTGGAGAATTTATAAAATAAATTTTCAAAATATTTTAGGTCATCTGAATCACAGTTACTTGGATATGATATCTCATAGATACTACAGATAGCTTGCCCACCATGGTTTTGGTGTAGTGGTGATGTGGGTTTTTTTGTTTGTTTTTTGGGGTTTTTTTTAGTTTTCAAGATTTTTGAATCTTTAATTCTCTTTGGTTATTGTTTAATTATGGACAGAAATTTCATGAAATGGGAGTTTTGTAACCAGGGTCTTGAATGCCATATAGGTTTACAGAATTACAGTTTAGGAGTACCTAATACTTTTAATAATCTATTATTATTATGTTTTTAAAGATTCCCATGCCATTAAACAAAATAGTTCTAAGGAATCATGAAGCAACCTTCCTTCAAGTACCTTAAAAAGAACCCCAAAGCATCAGTTTGGAATTCAAGTCACTTAGTGAAATTCCCAGGACCTTCATCTTGCAAACATTTGAGGATATCTTTATATGGTATTCCATGCATTCTGTCTGATCTTCTATGAAGTTTTGGGGTTCTAGAATAAGATATTTTTAAATAAATGCTTTAGTTCATGCATAATAACATAAAAATATACTTATCTTGTTATGCAACCCCATGCCCAAATAGGGTATATGTTTCATCCAAAAACACATAATAAAAGAAGTAATTATCATACAGAAGTAATCTCAGGCTTTAGGCTGTGTAAAAGTATTAAGCATTTATTAATGACTTTGCAATCCTATATAATGTATAAGTAAATTGCTTTTTCTTGTTATAAAATACATTGATTTAAATAATCTTGTGTAGGAAATAATCCCAAAAAATATATTTGCAGTAATTGATTAAAAGGCAAGGTGAGAAAAAGCAGTTGTTGCTGTATTTGCCCTGGATTCTGTCTCAGCAGTTAAATTATAAAGAGGCAGCTCTTTAGCAAGCCTTTAGTAACTATTCATCTGTTTTTACCCTAAAAGTTATGACAAGAGCATGATATTTCTAAAGGTTAGTGTCTTGTGTGAAGAAAAACATTCTACCTCTATATAAAGAAAGAATATAAGCAGTTTTTGGATTCATGGTGTATAGCTTGTTAATTGTAGCAGAAGAAGGCTTTTTAAACAATATTCCTTGATTTCAATGAGAATTCAAAGACTTGGAAAATAAAACCAAAATAGCTCTCTAGGTGTCAAGTATCTCTTTTTGCTATTCAAAAAAATGACGTCCTCGGGTTTTCTAATATTATTAGCTGGTGTTAAAATGATCTCATACACACTTTCCAGAGTGTAAATTATGTAATATGACAGCCAAAACATAGAGAAAATCCGCTTGTGCAAAAGTGCAACAAAGTACAGTGTATATTGTTGTTAAGTGTGACTGCTGCAAGGTAGCATTCCTTGTGAACACTCTGTCCGTGCCCTTTGCCATGCCAGCTGTTTGGTGCTGCAGCCTAACATTCTCTTTTTCCAACAGACGCTTCCCACTCTAGGAGGTTTGCTCCCTGAGGTGCGTAGCGGGAGGCATCCATGAACGTTCGAGTACTAACAGTTCATGATACTGTGCATTCTTTCTGCTATGAAGTGCATTTTGGGGCTGAACCAAAATTTAGAGATGATATTCTGGGTTATTATTTGGAAAGTCCTGTCTTATTTGTCAATTGTTTTCTGATTTGGAATATGGAATAGATGCAGTTGAGTAGTTCTCACCTGGTAGTGGTCTCTCTGGAGCAGTCCTGAATGGTAGAAGCTCCAGCTAATGAATATTAACTTCAAAGTGGGAATTCAAGGGGGATAATAAGACATGAGAAATGCAAAAAAAGGGGTGGAAAACATTTTTGTTGCGGTAAGTGCTGTTCTGGAAGGTATGTGTGCTGGCACATACCAAAAGAACAAAAAGCTTCATTCTTTGAGCCATCAAAATGTACAATAGCATCTGAATTGCTGTATTCAGTATTTCTGTCAACCTCATGCATGTTCACTAAACAAAATGGTTCACAGATACATTGATCATTTTGTATGCTTTATTTAGCAAGATATTAAAAATGGTTCTGAAAATAATTCTTAAATTGAAAGATGATTTTTTTGCATTTTATAGAACTGGTTTTTTCAATGCATGTCAAATCTTTCTTAACATTATTAGACTTTTTAGGCTGTTATCCATTCTTATCTTCATCTGTTTATTTACTTTAAATATTTTTTTTATTTCTCCACACTCTCTGATATCTTAGTAATGTTTTAATTCCCACAACAAATATACTCTAGGTCAGGTACAACTGATATTTCATATATAAAAGAGAGAGTCTACACAAGAATATGATTTTTTTTATTTTTTTATGAAGTGGTAAATCTTTTTGTGTTCCATTAACAGATTCATTCATTAGAATTATGATACAATTCATCACATATCATACAAACTAAGTCAAATCCTCAATAGGGTGACACATACCTAAATATTACAGGATATAAAACTCTAGGAAATCTAGAATCTCTTGTCAGTTTCTTCAGAAATGTTTTAGAGAGCACTATTGATAGACATGGTGTCATGTATTGTGGTATCATACTCATATAAGATGGGTGATATGAAATACTTTATTTGTACTTTCTTCAAAAATCAGTGGTGAAGAAAGCAGAGTTTCAATGTTAATGAGTTCAGGTATCCATCTTTGATCATATTATTAACACTCTAGACAATTCTGTGTCGTGAATATTCTTTTTCCTTTATGTTACCTGAGATATATGACCTCATCTTGTATTGTCTTTGTGAATCAAGCAATGGTTTTGCTTACGAGACAGGAAATATAAACTGTGGAAGGAGTGGTAATGCAGCAGTCATAGGACTAAGCACAACAGCGGGTATTTACTGCTATTTGTATTACCCCAATATCCAAAACTTTGCTCTGGGCAATTGTTACTGCATTTTACTTGAGTCACTAATAACAGCGGGTTTGGGCATGGGTCTCAGCAGTGTATAAATTCGCTCTAAATAGTAGCATGATACATGCAAGAAGATTTTTAGTGCCACACTTTATAAGTAGGTCTCTTTTGAACATTTTTTTAACCTCTCTAAAAGTGCAAACTGGTTCTGAGTCTGTTACTTTCTGCTAAATTTTTCTTTGAATTATCACAAATGTGTCCTTTAGCTTGAGATTTTCCTAGACCTTTTGAAATTTGGTCTTCATCTCTGATTTTTGCTAGACATCACAATTTTTACTAGCTTTTTCTCTGCTTTACTGATATCTGATTTGATTTTTGAAGATGTTGCAGTATTCATGAGCCAGACTTGGCCACAATATAAAATCCTATTTAATAAGGTATGCTTTCTTTTTATAAAAGGTAGTGACTTTTAAGGGTAATTATTCACAAGGTTGTTTAAAACCTCAAAGCCACTTCTTAAATTTGTAATGAATGTGAAGCCTCCTTCATATGAAAGTATCTTACTTGCTGTCCTTGGGACTAACCATTCCATTGTGCAAAATGTTTTGTGTTAGTTCAAAAATATTATTCCCTTTGAGTGCCTTATCCTGGTTCTACTTTCTGGAAAAAATCATCAAATGAGTAAGTGCAGAGCTGGTGGTTTCTTAGGCAGTGATACATACAGTGTTTTTGTTTGTGAGGTTAAGGATGAGATGAATAGCTCTAATTGCTTCTAGTGTTTTCTCTTTAAAGTAATGATATCATAGTCTAGAGTCTAGACCTTGTCTTGCACCAACCAAGTTACTCAAAGCATCCAGGAGCTCTGTTAACTAACCTCTTAGGAATCTCACTGCATACAGACAGTTGTGTAAACTCCCCTGCTGTGTTGTTTTTTGGTTTGTTTTTTTTCCAGTGGCAGGGGTTTGTCCATCTTTTTATACAAAATGTGGTCAGATTGTCACAGTTCCACCCAAAGCAGCCTAGGATGACCTGGACCACTCTTAGGATCAGATCTAGACTGAGATTCTGTCAGTCTCAGTTAAAGAAACTGAAGATGGTGTTAAAACAGTCAGGGTCCACATTGTGTTAGAAGGCACTGTATTAAGCTGGGAGTTACTCCCTTCCTGACAGAATCTGTGTCAGTGCTTCTTACCAGTAAAAACTGCTCCTGAAAGAGTTTCATGGATTAATTGCTACTACAATCCCTAAGGCTTTATGGGACCTAGCACAGAGATGGGTTTGGCCTGGTATGGAATGTAAATGGTAACATTTAATGAACTTGCTACTGAATGCAGTTGCAGGGGGTGCAACAGTGTCCTTCATGCTCCTTTTCTAGTGCAGCAGCTTTGTGCCAGCCCATTCCCTTGGCTAGTTTAAAGCCTCCTTGCACTGGTTAAGAGAGGAAAGAGGCTGGGGTGCAGTTGGGTTTGGAGACTGATTCTGTTTGATAAACATCTGTTGTCTTAATTTATGGTACATTGTTTGGAAAACCTAAAAGGACATGCTGGCTGCAGTTTATAAATAGAATAAATGAGATACAAAGAATGAGAATACTCTTTTTCCATGTGGAGTTCTCTGAAATGGCCTCATAACATTTGAAAATACAATTGCAGCTATATAATTCTGAGTTTTTCTCATTCAAATAACCATCTCATTGTGCTGTGTATCAGATGTAGACGCGCTTAGAATCTGATGTAGATTCTGGTTTCCTTCTGTTACAAAATCCATGTTTTATAAAAAGCTAATTGATTATGGTACATTTAGACCAGGAATATTTTGCCAAAGTGGTAGAGCACTCTGAAGCATTCAATCTTTGCTAGCAGTCAGGATGAAATTTTGAAAAATTACTGATCTCTTACCAATATGCTTATTAAACAATCAAGTATATTATATGATTGGCGTTCAAGTTTCAGAATGGCATCCTGGTAATGTCAGATTACCTTTTCACATCATTGCATTAATTTGTGTTGTGACTGCACACTTTTCATCCATCTATTGCCTAGTCCTTATGGAATGTCCAGGCACATTGATAGATGCTATGTGAAGTGGCCAGACATTGTGTATTAACTTTACTGAGATCTCATTTTCATTAAAGCAGAGTCTGACATTACTTGCTAGTCAAAAAAACAACTTTGTAGAGGTACAGTCTCAGAGTTGTATAGCATTACATAATGTGTTAAAATGTTCCCTTTTCTCCTTTTCTCTTTTCAAGGAAAGACAAGCAACAGTGAAAAAAGAAAAGAGCTGCCCCCAGCAAATGAACAAACTGGGAGAACGGAACAAAATGCAAAGAGCAAATTCTGTTACTGTAGATGGACAAGGCCTTCAGGTGTGATTATTGTTATTTTAATATTAAGCAGATAATTTTAAATATGGAGTGTGAGATATGTTAAAAGTGAAATATGCATTCACTCTTCTAATATTTCACTTTTACATGTTTAAAAGGGCAATATGTAAATTGTTCCATTGGTTCAAGAATCCTGTGATACATGTCTGCTTCTCATGTGGTTGTTAGGAAATCTAAGACATTAAGGGGGAGGGAGGACTAGCTCTAAAACACTGTTGTCATGGGGTGAAGCTGAACTATTTGTTTTGGTATCTGTCATGCAATGTTGTGTAAATTTACATTATTAATCTAAATCTGTCCTCATAGCTGTTACCTGTTCTCATTTGAAACTGTTAATTAATGGATGGGTCCAGGTATTTCTAAATAGGGTATTTGACATATCAACATTAACAGTGGTGAGAAGCAACATATTTTCATTACTAGCAATATCTATAATAAAAAGGAAGCTTTTCTACTTGAAAGAAAAGCTCGTGTGTGATGAGCTATATGTTATTTAAGGGTGGTAACTTAGAGGCATGCCTGAACTGCTGACTTCTTTCCCTTGAGATATGAGTAGTTCTGAGTGAAATCAATGTCTGTATGAAGGATGCTGCTTCTTTATTTCCTTGGGAGTTAAATTATCATCATGATAACAATGTGATAATCATTTAATATACATAGTTGTCTGTTCTCTCTGATGTGTTGCAATTGGGCTTCAGTAAGAAGATTCCATTACCATATATCAACTACCTTATGCCTTATAATTATTTCATCTTGTTGTGTCAGGATAGGAAGGCTTTTTGTATTGTATTGTCTTTTAGGTTAGTCAAACATTCTTGTTATGTATGACAACACAAAGAATGGGAAAAAATCCAAACAAAACCTGTAAAACAATTCCTAAAACCTATCCAGTCACTTGGCTGCTCCGTTGATGGTATATTTGGATATTAGAGCAGTCCATTTCTTTCAAGAACCCCTTCCTGTACTTACTATTTTCACTGCTGTCCAGATCATCTGTGACAAAACATGAAGCAAAAAGTACTGGAGTCTTAACTGAAAGACAGCTCAAATTCTGGCTTATCAGTCACAGTGTGATTAATAAGTTAGTGCTAAAGGAAACACACCATGTTTTCTAACTTTTGGGTGATACTCACGCAATTCCAGTGAGACAAAGTATTCTAGATAGAGGAGCATCTTTGGCATCTCCTTTTGGTTGCAGCACCATGTATCATTATGAATTTTGTGTTTACTCTAAGCGTTAGATTACTTATGCTCATAGTTAATTTTCAGTTATTTTTTTGTCTCTGTTTCCCACTCATGTGATACCATGCCTAGGATGTAATACTTGGTCTACTCAAAAGAGCAGCTTTTAGCACCACTGACTCTTCAACACAACTTTAAATTATTATATGTTCTGCTTTCAGGTCATAAGATATCCCCTAAGTTTTTTAGTGTGATCCAAAACTTGTGTTCTATCTTCTCTTTCCAAGATGAATCAAAGGCCTGGTTTCATCCTTGCTTTTCTTTAGTACTGCTAGAGATGGAGAAAAACACAGTGGGGACAAAGATGGTATAATTATTATTGAATAGATTTGAGGTGTTTTTTGAAGTGTTTGATGTTCTGTAATGACACATTTGTACTGGTAATCATGGTGATAACATTAGAAATAATTCTGCAGTTATGGCCCTAATTTGCTGATTATAGTGTGGTCTTTGCTTTTCATGGATGGATTAAATTGGTTTTGAGTAGCAGGAATCCATCTTAGCATCAAATATTTAATTTTTGATTGGCATTAAAAATGCTAACTTGTTGTGAATCTAATTACTGTGAAGGCTGAGTTGTCACCCTGAATTTCTACAGCCTTCTGAGAATTTTTAAAGCTTTCTGAGAATCTCTGGAGTTTTCTGACTTTTCTAAAACTTTTCGAATGTTTACACATGGAAGTGGAGTCTTTCAAAGACTGTATAAAAAACAATCTTTGTTTACATTCCTCTCACAAGGAGAGATTTTGATAGACTTTTGTCTCTGCCAGTGTGGATGGAGAGGTGGCAACTTCTCCCTCCAATCCAGAGACCTCTGGAGCTCACTTTGTGTGCTGTGCCTTCATTCCATGTCCTGTTGTGACACTGAATGGACCTCGAAGGCTATACTACTGAAAGGATGGGATCAATGAGAATGTTAGGGCTTTTTTTCCTCATGGATTGTGTAATTTTTCAACTATTCTCACAAAGATGTAAGATGCTATAAATACAACTGGTAATTAATGTTAGTATTTTGCCCAGAGATGATCTGGAGAAAACATTCTGTATCTGATGAAAGTACACTACTCTAATTCTCCCATATCTGGCATGCTACACTGTTTCTAATACTCTGGTTCTGCTGGCATGGTCTCATTTTAACAAGATCTTCAGTAAGCAAGGGTTTTATTTCAGAAAACTTAATCAGTATGTTTAATCATTTGTTTATGATTTAAGTTCCAAGGTAAAAAAGTGAAGGTCTTCATACTACTGCTGTTAGACCTCTGTTTTCAAAATGGGAGAAACAATATATAAGGGCTCCACCACCTTTTTTTTTTTTTTTTTTTTTTCCTTTTTACTTTAAGTCACTTGTCCTATAATATCGCAAAGATTGCCTTTAAATTGTGCTAGATTAGGACTTGAAAATGTTCGTTAATTTAGTCTAAATCTTTAGTTGCATTTCATTATGTAAAAATACCGTATGTTATCTGGAAAAGTAATTTGGAAAAGCTGTAAAAAATTAATTAAAATTTATTTTGGAACCGAGTGGGATACAGACCTTAGTTATTAGATTTTTTTTTTTTTTTTTGGATGATCCAAACCCTTCTACTTGAAATAATCTCGCTGAGTCTTGAAATAAAAGATTTGAAATAGAAAAGTCCATCACTTAGCTTTTGTTGAGAAAAAGATCAAGCCCAAACCTTCCTTCCATCAGATGGAGTGAGCAGATAACTTCGTGGCAGTGGAGGTCTGCATGACTTAAAGACAATTAATCATAGTTAAGCACATTCATCTTGCTTCTTTCTAGCTAACCAGCATAATGATCAGGATTATTATTTCTAATTAGAGGAAGTAATAGATCATGTATAACCTTAGGATGAGTCCCATTAATTAACCTGCGTCCTAAGGGATTTCAGTAGGTATTCCATCTCTGTCACAATGAACACCATTGGTTTACAGTTAGTTCACAGGAATAAACACCATGGGAATTAGCTAAATAACTAAAATTGATTAAAACAGTAGGTAAAAATTAAATATATGACAAACCTCACTGTATTCTGCAATTTGATGTATGTTTCAACATACAGCACTTTACTGTGCCAAAACTGAGTTGGTTTTATGCTAAGCTTAATACCACTGCATTCGTGGACTTTTCCATTGTTATTTGTATGTATTGGAGCAGATTTGATTCTGTTTTTTTTGTGAAATCATGAATAGAGTTGACACACTAGTGCTTAGCATTTCCTACTAGAAGAAAAGTGCTTTTAGATGCCTGTAGAATTATATGCATGTATCTATAGTATGCTTGTAAAATTCATTAGCTGTGATATTTCTAAGGTTCTGCCTTAAATTTTACTTTATGAAATCTTCAAATTTTGTTATTTCAGGAATTATGAATAAGGATTTCAAGCAAGGCCTTTCAGTATATCATTTTGAAACACAGATGGTCCAGGCTTCATCTCTGAAGTTGTTAGTGTATGACTTTGGAGATGCTGACTTTGAATTCTTAATATACTTTCAAACATTTTGGAATTGATATATGTCTTAAAGTGACACTTTTAAATATGAATCGTCTAGCTTCATGGTTTAAAGACCTGTGTTAGAGATAATCAGATGTAATTTTTTTATGTTCAAGTCTTCAGAGTAAAGGCAAGAAACACACACATCTTGGAGTATCTGAAAATACAGATTTTCAGATTTTTTACCCTATTACTTAGAAGGAAGGTGTTATTTTGTAAAGCTAAATATTATTGTGAATGTGTAAAAATTTTCATACACAAAAGAACTAAAAAAAATAATGGTTTCCTTCCTTCTCCTCAACATTCTTTTCCTCAGACTTGTCTTCTTTCCTATTGGTTTCTCCTCTACCTTCTTAAGTTTTCAGTTTTCTCAGGTGTTTAAAAGAATTCCTTAATGTTATGGTTGCCACATTTTAAAGTGTATGTGATTACATATTATATCAAATATTGCAAATATTCATTGCCATAATTCAAAAAAATCTGTTCAGTTCAATGTTCCATATAGCTATAGTTGACCTTCACAGTATATAATAGTGTCATTTCTCACTCTGAAATAGTTTCTTTTCCTTTTTTAAGGAAATTACTGTCAGAGTAATTAATGCATTATTTGCATTTAAAGTTTTCTTCTCTACTGATGGAGATATAAATATATATATATACACACGCACACAAATATATATCTATCTATAGAGAGATAGGTTATATATGTATATATCTCAATATTTCAGTGGCATTATTGGTTAAAATGGCAACACAGCTGTAAAACAGACAGCATTAAAAGAGAAGTCACTTGCAATTTCTGGCAAATTAATGAAGTGAGGATTATTGCAAATTATGATTCCAGCTGGATTACATAGCATAACATAGAGTTTGCATTAAGCTTTTTGTTTTCTGTCTACTATAGGAAAAAATGAATGCAACACACAGCATTAATGAGTGGCTGTGTTATTCCCTTCTTTTAGATCACTCCAGTTCCAGGCACTCATCCACTTTTAGTTTTTGTCAATCCTAAAAGTGGTGGGAAACAAGGAGAAAGGTAAGGGTTTTTTTCTTTTTCTTTTTTTCCTCTCTTTCTGATTCTGGTATGCAGAATGTTTAGAAAATGAATTTTAAAAGTTTGTACATGAGGGAAAACCCCAAAATTTTATATTTTTATTCCTCACAGTTGAACATCCTATATCCCTGTACCTATAAATTCTCTAGTTAAAAGCAATAGTTCTATAGAATAGTTTTGTTTCAAATTAAAAAAAAAAAGTAGCTCTATTCAGTGCATGGGTTTGTGTGATTTGCATGGAGATGTGATTTGCCATATCTTGTACCAAAACTTTAAGGTGCTAATGGTTTTCTTTTTAATCTATGAATGATTATACAGGCAGACCAGTGGCCAGTAGTTTAAATTAGAAGCAGTATGCCATTTTCTAATATATGATTTTTCTTTTGAAGACATAGTAGTAGAGGCTCTCAAGCCTCCTCGTAAGATTTCCTTCAAATAAACATTTTGATTTCTGTAGATAGGAGGCATTCTAAAAATCCAGTTGATTAGAGTCCAATCCCACAAACTTAAAGACATATTAATTTTACATGTCAGTAATTACATTGATTTAAATTAAAAATTTCTGAGTTTATTAGCTTAAGTGTTAATGTATCAGAAGCCTAAGAAAGTAGAGGTAAGGAGCATTCTTTTCCTACTCAGGCAAGAATGCTGAATTAGTTGCCCCCTAAACAGACTTTTCAGAGCATGTTTCAGGATTCCAAATGATAACAATATGGCCATTTTTGATTGTCCACTAAATCCCTAAATTGTTCTGGCTTAGTTCACCATGTCAGTGCTCTAACTTCAAGTCTTGAAAAAGATTATGGTCCTTTGGCCAGGATCCATCTGAAGGTGATACCTGTGGATACTGGTGGTATGGGTACTGGGAAGAAAAAAGGAGGGATGCAGTGTGATTATAAAGCCTGGAACCAAGCAAGTAAACTACACTGGGTCAGCTTCCCCTACCTCCTCCACCCTGCCTCTCTTAGATCACATCTTCCTCTGCCCCAAAATGTAAACTGTCAAAGGGGACAAAATCCTGCACAGTAGTTGTTAGAGTAATTCTTAGAGCTAAGGAGGATTAACCAAAACTGTATTTGAAGGCCTCTGAGAGAACTGGTTACCACTTGAGAGTTGATTATTTAATCCCTGGACTGGTATACCTAGATATCAGCTAGGTGTGTCAAAGGCAGTTAATGATCTAAAGATTAATTCTAAACAGTTTCAAGAACATGCCTTTGCAATTGGCACAGAACAGTGTGAGCCATCCTTGCATGAGTTTTCATGTTTCAGCCACAGTGGCAGAGTGAGGCAGCCCTGGTCTGCTGTGCATTCAGGGCTCTTGTGGAAGGTAGTCTGCACTAGCACTCAGCTTGACTTTTTACAGTACCAATATGAAGGGAGTAGATCAGAGACCAAGTCTGCAATTATGTAGGTGAGAGGCAGGTTAGAGAGCTGTGCTTACACAGTTAGTTATAGCCTAGAAACAATTTAATGAAATGCTGTTTCACAGCTTTCAGCTCCCAGTTCATAATTGGTCTCAAGTGTTACTATCTGAATGGGCTTAATGCATTAGGGATGTTATTTAATGTTAGAAATTCTCCAGGGTAAAAGCAAGTTTAAAATCTGATCCCCATCTCAAACTCCTGTTCCCTTCGTGTATTACAGTCTAACACTTCTCAGTTTATGTCAATGTTGAGGCCAAACAGATCACAGGAATTACTTGAATTTTAAAAATGGATACCCTATACACACTTCATTCACTAGCACCATTATCCACAAGTGTCATTAAGTGTAAGGCATGAGGACAGGCATCAGCAGCTGAGTATAGTGACTTGTAAGAACCTCTTAAATTTTAATTTCATACCACACACACACACAAAATGTTAAATTGCATACCGATGTGTCAAGGTCACACTCAATATTTCTGTTCTAAGGGAAGGTCAACTGCATAGTCATGTAAACATATCTCAGGTCATTCACCATTAGGAGAAAATATCTCACAGTTAGATCTAAAGTCAGATTCAAAAAGGTTAAAAAAAGTCCACATATGGACTATTTGTTGAGAAGGGGATTACACTCCATTTTTTAAGTGTTAACATTTCATATCAATGTCAGTAGTAAAACTATAAAAGAAGGATGTGAAGAGTGCATCTTAGTTTGAATATTCAATCTAAGTGATCAAAAACATTCTCAGGAGAAATATTATTAAACTTTTTTAGTTTTCCTAGGTTTTGTCTGTCTGCTTTACAGTCAGTAACCAGGAAGAGATTCCCATATATTCCCTACCCTCCAATTTTGTGGCAGTTTTATGTTGTGGAAAGTAAAATCACAGGACATTTCAAGACATAAATTACTTAGCAAAATGCATAGTTATGGTGATTCACGGATTTTCTTACACTTGGAAACAACCCACAAAGATCTAGTCCTACATTTAAGTAAATGGCATTAAAGTCAGGCTTTTTGATTATAGCAATTTTGTAATCTAGTCAGGTGCTGAGAGGATGGGATTAGAGGATACACTGGAACAAAAGTAAGGTTTCCCTAGCAGTGAGGGGAAAAAAAAAGGAAAGCAAAACAAACCCACAACCTTCTAATTTTTGTAGATCAGAATTTCATTATCTTGATTCATTCAGATTAAGAAAATCTTATACTGAGAACTATTCCTCAGTCTTTACTTGAAATTCTCTGTATTTGAGTGGTCATCATGGATGAAACTAAGATTTCTAATTGACTTTCGTTGAACACAGAAAGGTTATAGCAGATTGTCAAAACTCCAGTGTTCCCACAGTTCCCCATATGAGTTTTTATGGCTTACCATGTGGTAACCTCGCCCATTTCATTGCCTTTATTCTTGGAGACACTTAATGCATTTCAACTGAAAACTGGTTGAATAAATGCACATCCCCAGTAATACATGGTGATTTTGTCTTGCATTTTGTAATTTTTTCATATCTCTCAAATGCAAAAGAAAAGAACTGAGAATGACTTGAAGGTAAAAGAAGTTTGGTTCTTTAGTTTTAGTTTTTAAATATTCAAAGAGAAGGGTGATGGGAAACAAATGGATATGTACAAAAAGTGCATTCAGAACAAAAAAATAGGTTCTCTACAACCAGATCTTATTGATACATACATAGTAAAATTTCCATTATGTTAGAAATTCAATTTTTGAGAATGTGTAGTGATAAATGTGTTCTTCCTGAATAGGCTTTAAAGACCAGTGCTATGATTTTCAAATATAATTGCAAAATAAAGAATTATGACAATAGCCCCATTATATTTCCTTCTCAATTAGGAGGTTAATAATTGCCCATCATGTGAAACTCAAGTGTATTTACAGTTACTTGGACTTGAATGATTTTCTTTAATATACAATACATATGTTTGTAATAGAATAAAAATATAAGTCAATCTTTATTTAGAAGAAAGTAGAAAAATGCAATTAAAGATGATGAATTTAAGGTTTTCACATACTAGAAATGGATTTTAAGTTCATCAAACCCAGGCAAGTGAATTCCTCAGGCGATACCACACCATAGCATTTTCAGTGGTTGTGCATGAAATGGGCAGGTGCAGTTGAAATTGCAATTGCAGTTGCAGGTGCAATTTTATCCAAAAAAAGTGCATAACATCCATTTCATTCTAGGGCTATTGGTTTGAGATGTCTGCATTTATGATCTGACTAATCAAGACAACAGTTTTCAATGATCTGTGAATAGAATGTATATATATAGTACACCATTCACAAAATAGTTTCTTTCAACAGCAAGAATATACAACAAGCATGTAGTGCTTCTAAAGGCTGTTGTTAAGGGTAATGTTTCTCACATAAGAGTCCTTCTAAATCATGCTGTTGTTTTGCCATACTCATTACTTTGATTTCCACTTCCCCATTTTCCAGTTTATTTGCCTGACCAGAGGGTGAGTTTACACAATTGTTTCCTTGACAAATGTGCTGTTGGATGCACTGGAGATCAGCTTCCGTACACTGACGTTTCCTGCTGACTCCACGTTCAGTGTCTGTGCAATACAGGTTGATGATATTTTTAACCTTTGCTGTTTTCAAATAACTTGGGTTCATAGTAGCTCTTCCTTCCTCCCCTCTGACTAATCTGCCTTTCTGAGCTTTCATTTAGCATTGAGACAAAATGTAAAAGCAGTTTCAAATGATCTTTTTCAAATGTTGTATATCTGGGAGAGAAGATAACTAGCATTTTTTATTTTGAAGGGGACTCCTTGGCTTCTTCCTTGTCTGACATTAGGGTTAAATTAACCCCATATTAACCACACCTTAAATAGCCCCTAGAGGACTGAAGATGCATCCCCCAGTTGTGGCAGAAGGCATTGCCATTGCCTGCTTTTTCCACAGTGTAGTCAACTTTTATGCCAGTTTTGAATTGCCAGCTAATTTCTAACCATTTATTTTCTCTCTTCGTCAGAAGACAGCTTAATTTAACTCGCCCAAGGTGCACTCAAAAGTATTTTCTTCAGCAGCTGATGCCAGCTCCTTTGGCCATTCCTGAGATAATTTTCTGCCTCTTCAGTTATGCTAGCATAGAGTATTTTGAGGTTTATGTGAGATCAAGGGCATGATTTAAATAAAAAGACAAATGACAGTGAAGAAACTTCTCTGTGGATTTGTGTTTAAAATTGAATCTTTTTAGTTTTCCAGATCACAGGATAATCCCAGAAGTAGTTACAGAAGCACGGTTTTTTGACAAGTAGTAATTTCATAAACTGGTTTCATTCATGAAATTGTGTTTCATCACAAAAATGTCTTCTGGGGCATTTCCCACTACACCACTTCATGGCCTTGGCAGCTCAAATGTCCAGTCACAAGGAAACCACATCCAATTCCTTCCTCACATGTGGAAGCAAGGCCTTCAGAGCTACATCAGTGTCACTGTTTGTACTGTAGATGTAAAACTGGAAGGCTGAGTTACTGTCCATTTCCTTGGCTTCTCTGTGTCACCCTGTTAGGTCTGGGTACAGCTTAGAGTGAAGGAAACATTTATAAACTTTCTAACTTTTTTTTTGGAATGTATGAATAGAAGTGAACCATTAATTTATGAATTTTACACAGAGGAGAATACATAAATGTGTTTAATATCTTAAAGCTTGATGTGTTATTTGCAGTGAGTCATTATGGAGTGATTAGCAGGTACTGATGGCCATGAATGGTATGCACTGAGTCAAGTACTATTCAGTGTAATATCTTCATTATTGCAGTTGGGCTTCTGGGTTCTAAGTAGAAAAACCTAGCCTCCTCTTTATTAATAAGGCTTTTAAGGCATTCCACTGTTACTTGACAACAGCAGAGTGAGTGTAGGTAATGGCTAGTATGTTTTTAGCACTGCACTAAACTTCAGGAAAATAACTCCTAAGTCTCCTTTGGGACTTAGTAAAAATACTGTTCATGAACTTCTGGCCAGCTACACAAATTAAATTAGCATCACCTTTGACCAGGTTAAGTTCTACACATCTCTGAGAAGCAAATCACACATACTAACTAGAAAACTCCTTTTACGTTTGTAAAATGGGAATATATATATTGTGCTGTAAATCCATTGTTAAAAGTCTGATTTAATAATCACAGCCATCAACACTGACGTGTGCATATTTGTGAAATGAAACTAGTCATTTCATACTGACTTTTTCTGTCAGGAATGGCATCAGGAATATATTGTGTGTGTTTGAATAAAATGCTTTATGAAGATGATACCACTAAATAATTAAGAAGTTAAGAAAAATATTCTAATTTGGCAATTTTACAGATAATTATGAATTTGTTTGTATTCAGTATTTTTACACTTGCTCTCCAGCTAACCTGATAATTATGCATTTCTATTAAGAAAAAAATTTTTAAAAAAATCCCTGAATATGCACATAGATTGTGTCTAGACAATTTTATTGTACTGTATTTGAAAATGTGGACATTTTAACCTAGAATTCAGCTCTTATTATACTTCCATTTTATTTAAGAGATTATAGAGGAAAGAAGCAATATGTCCATGAAAAAATAAATGCTTTTTTAAAAATATTAAAATATTAATTACCTTAAGGACAGAAACATTAAAATTAAAACCAAGAAACATGGATTTATAATTTAAACTATTGTCATAGATCCCAGGTGTATATTTATTTATTCTGAGCTCCAACTCTTCTGTGTGCTTTCTTGTTTCTGTGTGAGAAAAAAATGACTACTGCATTCCAGTCAATGTAGGAAATTACATTTCTAATATTTTTAATGAAGAAACAAAATTTCTGTCATACTTTTAGGGTAAGTGAACCCAAATTTCTAAGTTTACACTTTTGAAGAAATAATTGCTGAGGGTAGGACAGCAAATAGGGTCCTGTGCGGGATAGGGCAATGTTTTTCATGTTGTATCAATAAATTGCTTCCTGTTATTCAGATAATTTTAAAATAAGTTTAATTTAGTAAAACAATCCTTCAAATCTTTTTCATTTTCTTCCCATTCAAATGTAATCCTGAGGAAATGTAATCGACCACAGGTTTTCTTTATCAGAACGCTTTTCAACCTGTGTGGACATTTTTGGTGGGTGGCAAAGCCAATTAGCTCTTGCAATTAATTATACTTGTAATTCTGTGTTTGCAATAAATTTCAGAAAGAAATCTGTCCTTTGCCATGGAGTTGCTTTAATACAAATCAATATGCTTTCTAAAATGCTTTTTGACTCACCTTTTCTTGTGTAGTTATAGCTCTTTATTGTATTTTGTTTCTGTCTATACACAGCATTTGAATTGTAAATATCTTGTAGTATTTCTGTCTCAACTTTATACCCCACAATACACTCTGTGTATGAATTATAATTGCTGTGTTCAAGTATTTGATTTTTTTTAATAAATGAGACCCTGCAGTTCAAATAATTATAGTATGTTCTGACTTCTTTAATTCTTTCATTTGAAAGGTTTTTAAAGAATTCCAAACATATAAATAAATATTTTCTCCTTGTCTCTTTTACCTCTTCAGAATTTATAGAAAATTTCAGTACCTTTTAAATCCTCGTCAAGTTTATAGTCTTTCTGGAAATGGACCAATGCCAGGGTAAGTCTACAGTTAATATCATTACCAGGAACTCATTTAATAAAATACTGTATAATCAAATGAACAGACTGAAGTACATATAGCATGTTTGGAATGTATCAACAGTGCAGTTCTCTGCATGGCTGCAGAAATGTATATGTAGTACTTGTTTACCTGTACAAGTAAAGCTATGTCTCATGTTTTGCTGAAAACTGTGCATTATTCTGTAACAACTGTGAGATAAACTTAATTCTATTTGCATCTTTAACTGCCATTTTAGCAACCTGAGTTCTTGGGGTTTACTTGTGGTGCAGATGTCAGCAGCCTCAAAGACTAACCAGCAGACCAGCATGACATCAGTTTCTTTTGCTTAAAATTTTTGGTGCACATGGATAGGTGTCTGTAATGTATTGGTGACTACACACTTCTTTTCAGTTACATAATCTTGGGAATGTAGTGGTTGGAAAATGACTGGCCAGGCTGGATTGTGCTGGCAGTGACTTTTAACGTGGACCAAAGTGTTCTCTGAACCAGCTGGCATTGCAGTCCCTTGCTTAGTGCACTTCCTCCATGATTCTTCTTAATTTGCATTGGTGTGAAGACAGGAGAATTACAGTGTATCAAACAACAACCTTTGCCGCCTGATATATTGTCTCCTTTTTAAGTAATGGGTGCTTTGGTAGAAGAAAATTAGAGCAGTGCTAAGTATCTGCTCTGTATATTGTTTTGTGTCTACTGGGTGCTGTTTACTTAGATCGCTGATACATGAAATTTTACATCAGTGAAAAGAGTTGCAGAAGAACATTAGGAGGTATGTGTTCACTGACACTAAGTTTGCACTGTTTGAATACTTTTTAATCTTTGCATTTCATATTTCTTTAGACCTTTAGATGTGTGTAACTGATGAAAGTGAAAAGCATGTTGAGCTCAGTCCTTTTAGAAGTTCAGACATTGTGCACTGCAGTGTGGCTAATGTTAACCTGCTGAACGGTGCAAAACCAGCCCAAAAAAATGGAGATAATGACATGCATGATTTCTTTTATGCCTGTAATCATCTTGTATCTGAATGCTAGTGCAGTTTTTATTACTCAGTTGAAGTTTGTTGATTTTATGCTGTTCTTGACACATACGGAAAATTTAAGTATTTTTAGTTCAAAGAATAAGTAGACTAGAAGAATTAACTGAGACAAAACTAGTAATCAATAGTTTTACATACTGTATAGTAGAAATGCCATGCTAGAAATTGAGAGGGCAATTTTTTTAAAAAAATGAAATATTTTTGTTCATAGTCATCTTATTTCTTTGAAATTAAAAAAAAAAAAGAAAAAAATCTGGCTGTGTTTCTGTCCATAAGTGACTTAGTTTTCATGACTCTTGCTATGTGAAGGAAAATGCATTTTAAGGCAGAGGCACAGGAGGGCAGTGTTAAGTTCAAGCTGAAATCCTGCGCTGAAGCAATTTAAACATTAGTCTTTTGAACAAGGACAGTGTTTCTTAGAAAATGTTTTCAATTTCGCTTTCTGTTAGAAATCGAAGTAGTTTTAGTTCAGAGTCACTTTGAAGAAAATTCTAATTAATTTTCAAACAGGCACTGCTTGTTTTGGTGTATTTCTTTATTCATTTCATAGAAATGAATAATCCTAAATTTCCATTTTGTCTCCTGCCATCACTTCTTGCCCCAGGCAATACTTTTTAGGCTGCATATAATTTGGCCCTTAAGTCAGAAGTTGAATAAACTCTGGTATTTCAATTCCCAGTATTTGTTTTATAAGTTGCCTAATAAAACCTGCCCATTCATCCATCTGTCCACTTCTTCATACATCTCTATAATGCCAGTAATGCTGGATTGTCAATCCAAATTTTATGTTTATTTAATGTTCTCATATTACATATGAAATTTAGATCAAAATGGAACAGATTTGGTTACTGTACAGCACAGAGAAAAGCAGAAGTGTATTTCTTCATCTCAGTAAGTTATTTAGTAGAAAGGGATAAACATAATATATATTTATTGTAAAGAATTTATGATTACTGTAGTACATTTTAGTTGAGCCTATTTTGAGATTTTTTTTTCTTTCAAGTACTATTTTCAGCCATGTTTACTCAACCTAGAGAATGTTTATAGTATTAGCTAAGAATTCGCATTTCATTTTTTTGTTAGAGCCAACCTGTCTGCTTTAACCCATAAGTTAATAGTTTTGATTTTAATGGTATTTTTCTAATGGGCTGCTGTTATCAAGAAAGAAGATAACATTCACAAGTTTTGTAACTTGAGTTCCAAATATCTGTGGCTGACATGAATTGATATTTCCAGTTATTTTTGTCAAAAATCTATGAAATCCCCTTTTTAACCGGCAGAGAGAAGGAAAAGAGAACTAGGAGACTAAGAAAATCGAAAATCTTAAGGGGGCTGAAACTGCTTGTTTGGGTTTTTGTTTTTAATGGTCAGCAGCTCAATTGCTATGTCTATTGTTCTACCTCTTCAGTGGTATAATCGTGTTCTTGCAGGGAAATGTGTTGGAATAAGGGACTCCAAAATAGCAACAAAAAACCCCCAAACCAAAACACAACCCCCCCAAAAACCTCCATCTTTCTTTGTACAATTTATTCTGTATTTTTCTATAACAATGAAAGTTAGCAGGCATATAGCAGGACAACAGAAAAATATTTTGAGCAAGTTGACAATTTTAGTATCACAACCCCAATGTACACTTACTGAAGTAGATTTGTTGCCTACTTTCATAATAGATGGGATGTTACAGGGAGAAGTGCAGGAACAGCAGCAGTGACATTTCTTGCAGCTTCTTTGCCTGCCTAAGCTAGGGTTTTTGAAGCAGTTTTTTGTCAAGACACGTGATGTACGTAGTCTGTGTAAAAATATGTACATGATGCAAATAAACCTCATGGCAGCGACTCTTGCACTGATTCCTTTCCAGCAATGGAGACCTGCTGCGAGGCCTGAAAAATCAAGAAGCTCTAAGCCAAAGGGCAACAGCACACTTTAAACATCGGTATAATAATTAATGCTTTAGACATTATTTAATTGGCAGTAGAGGGATATGAGTGAGCTGGAAAAACGTTGTAAGCTCTGCAGCTGAACACAGGCATAAAAGGTACTCCACAGTTACAGACTGCCACAGTTAACACAGTGACGTGAAAATTGCTGGGCTGATGCATTGTGTAATTTGTGCCTAGCACCTGTGTTTTTTTGCCATGAAAAGAGTTTCCCTGTTTGGTTGTTACATCTCTATAGGAGTCTTCTACTTCTGACAACAACTGTTATTGTGGATTTAATGATCTTGAAGAATCTGAAATTCAGTTATTGTTCAACTCACAGAGAGGTAAATAATAGCAGGATGAATAGCAGTCCAGCCACAGAGCCGCAGGACTCTGTAGAGAGGTCAGCATTTCACAAAGTCTTTGTCCCTCTGAAAAGGCCTCTGTTCCCTAAAGTTCTGTTATTTAAAAAGTCTAATTTATGGTGGTTTTATACTCTATTATAGAAATTATATCCACAAAAGTTGTATTTCTTTGTAACTTCCATAAGCATTTAATTTGGAGAGCATCTACTTTTTAAATTCTAGCTGCAAGTTTGGCTCAACAGACCTTTCTAGATCTTAAATTCTGCCCACTTAAAAGACTCCCAAGACAGCAAAGATGAATCCCTACAACTTACACTGTAATTTAGTTGGGAATCTACAGCATCTGGGCTTTTTTACCTTCACAAGGCAATAGGGCTGTTTTGAAAATTACGCTATTTTCCTTAATTGTTTGAATTGATTGCTAGAGCATTTCATTGCTGTTGGACATTTGGAATACCCAGAGTATTCTAGGAAGGTATATACACCAGGAATATTTTTGAAAGATAATAACGGCATAGTTATTTTCTTCTGAGCAAAATATTGAATCTGGTTCATATTTTCTTGGAAGAATTACATTTTTGCCAAAGCAAGGCAAAGCCAGCAATGGTGGGTTGGTTGTACTCTAATGATAAAAATTATTTTTGTGCACCACAAATCAGTAGTACTCAAGAGTTCACAAAGTCTTCACATATGAGACTTAAATCCTGAATTTAGAGATATATTTTAAGCAGTTGTTTAACAATATTTTTGCCATGGTGTTGGCACCTGAAACCTATCCTGAGATCCACTAGTGGATTATTCTTTTGGGCTGTAGACAGTCTTCAGTTTTCCATCCACTGTGAGTGAAGAATGCTGAATGATTTCATGCATTGCTGCAATGCCACCTTGTATGGCTGAGTACTTGAAGTTCTGCATAGTAACTGCTTTTGGGTGTAAGGACAAAAGTCATGAGCAGGTCACTAAATGGAAAATACTGCAATTTATGTTTTCATTACTGAGTAAAACTTCAGTTTTACTCTAATAAATTAAATTAATTAAATAAAATAAATACTTCAGGTATTTCTCTAAACAATTCTAGAAGAATGTGTTTACTACCTGTGTGTAAATCAATTAACTGTATGATTCAAAATTAAATATTTGCATCTTCTAGCACTGGTATTTTATTCATAAATAGATCCCCTGCATTCCTATGGATTTGATAAGGTGCTTGTGAAAAACTGAATTAGAGTGATATAGGTAGCTGAAGCAGTTGCCCTTTTTCAGGTGGAAATTACTGATTTATCAGCAGAAACTCAATAGCTGCCTTTGAATCCTTGTTTCTGGCAAAATAAAATAAAACCAGGGTGGTTTCAATCACTTTCAGTGTTTCTGATTTTTCCAAGAAAATAGGATAAGATTTTCTATTCTGGTCTTTTAACTTAGGCTGCCATTGTACAAAATCTTTACAATGACTTCCATTTTTTTTAGTTTCACTTGAAATCACTTTTACTAAGTTCTTCAGCAGTTTTTTAAAATTCTTTTCAAACCATGTGGAAAATGATGGATAAAAAGTAACAGGTGCTATTAAAACACTAATTGAGTACAGTTTTTTTGGGAAGCAATACTGACTTTCTCCCTAAAGAGCTATAAAGAAATGCGTCATATTCTTTCTTTACAATTGTAGCACTTACTGAGTCTGAACGAAACCTTATAAAACAGAAAACTGTGTTCCCTTCCCAACTCCTAATGTAGGCTGCACATTCTAATTCAAGGAATAAGATTTATTTACATATATAATTATATAACTATATTTAATTTTATAAATTAATTTGATTTTATAAATATTTATATCTGCTATAGTATATTTATATACACTGCATTTATATATGCAAATATACACTGTAACATGCATTATTTTTATGTATTTTGTGTGTTAGATTTTTATATAATGTGTGTATAATTTTTATATTTCAATTTATAAAAAGAAAAAGTTATGTGAATTTAATGCTGTACTTTGCTTGGAAAATTCACTGTCTGTGAACATAAAAAGCTCCAAGGGAAATACAAATGCAGCTAATTGAAACTGTTTTTGACAATATGGTTTTGCCAGATTTTTCAGTCCCCCACTTTTTTTAAAGTTACATGTTTTTGATGAAGATTAACTATACAGTCAAAACAAAAAGAATGTTTGATATCCATATGGTGAAGAAGCTTGTTTGTAAAAAGAGACAGAGGTTTAGGTCTATATTCTGCCAGTCTGGAGTAATGCTAAAATGAACCCTGTGCTTTTGGTATTGTTTTGGTTGTTTGGTTCTTTCCAGACTTCCTTTTCCATATCTGATACATGAGGTAGAAATGCTTAAATACTTAGAAGTCAGTACCCTGCCATCACCTCTGGGCTACAATCTGACTTTAAATTAAGCTGAAATACTCTCAGTATAGGAGGCAATGTAATTACATCTGGTAACTCTCTGCCAACCCAACATATTGGCTTGAAGTGGGAATACTGGTGGTGTGGTGAGTTTGTCTCTATGCCAGGCCTTGAGGAGGGATGGACATGGACACCTGTGGGCCAGGGCACACCTCAGTGCCCGCCCTTGCAGTGCTTTGAGGGGACTTCCAGCAGAGGATCTTCCAGCACAGACGTTAACGGGATGTGTTCCCCACATGTACTCAGTCAGATTTGGCACACGATATTTTGGGTCCCAGGAGATCCTACAGCACTTCTCCTGCAGATGTGTGGAGTAGAACATAAAAGGGGTGAGAAGAGCAAGGCAGCCTTCAATACAGGGCAAGTAAGCATCCTTTGGGCATTATTTGCACGTGAAATTTCTTAAGAGCTCTTCTGAGCAAAGAAAATTACAGGGGGTGGGACATGTGATGGTCTTAACTCTATGCAACTTGGCTAAAATTGAAATTCCAGTCAAAAACTAATAGAACGAGAAGTTGTCCTGTCATCATCTACATATTACATGACTTTTTTGGTCATTGTGTTTTTCATTTCCTTCTCCTGTCCTTGCTTTTTTGCTCTGTAATTTTTCATGTTCTTGATTTTATCAAGAGGTACAAATGAATTTTAAAATTTTCTAAGGACAGAAACTACATTCTCCCTCCAGCATTAGGATTTTGTATGGAAAACAGTTGGAATTAACACACCTGCAAGCTATTGTCTATATTTATTTGCATTCAAGAATTTGTGTAAAATATATTAGTTGTGCATTTATTAGGAGATTGCAAACTGGATGTCAGATCTGGTAACTAGGATATAGAATATCCAGTAAGATATCTGTAACAATGATGAATACAATATATGTGAATGAATATACACTTACATACATAGTAATACAACAAAATTACTGGAACTTTTTTGTCTAGTGACAGTTTATATGTAAGGACTGATTTCAGCATGTGTCGAAAGCTATCCTGAAGGGATGCCTTTAAATTAAAATATTGCATCTTTGCCTTGTTTTAATATATCCTCACTTTCCAGCATTATGCAACATTGTTATAGAATGAAGTGTATGAGGGGGTGGTGATACTTGATGGATATGGAAACAGAAATAGCCAGGCAAATATTGCCAAAGATATTTTACTTTTAAAATACAGTTTTTAGGATGGTGGAATGAGGGCCTTCAATCTGATGCTTTCTCATTTTGTATTACCATGATGCAAAGTTGTTTTTACTAACCACAGAATGTTCAACTTAATATGTACCAGTCTCATACCAGAAATAAGAAGTTCTCATGTAGCTTTATAGAAAGAACTTCACAATTAAATATCATGGCTAATACAATTAGACAAGCTTTTCTGTCTTGAGAGACTACCTATCCATTTACAACTAAGTGAACAGAGAATGTTTTCTGACAATAGTTTCAAATGACATTGAAATCAGACAAAGATTGGACTAACCATCGGGTCCAAACTTTTTCTACTGTTAGTGTGCCATAATAACCATTCAGTTACTAGTCTTGTTTGAAATTTTTCAGATAACACTGATAATAATAATAACTTTGGATTGCATTTGTCTAAAAAGTGACTATATAAGCAGAAGTAATTTTTATTTTAAATGATCATTTGCTGTTTACTGTTATATAAAATGTCTTAAGTCATAACCTGTTTACATAATGCATAATTATTCTGCTCATAACTAGGTACCTTCATTTACTCTTTTTAGGTTAAATTTTTTCCGGGATGTTGCTGAGTTCAGAGTACTAGCATGTGGTGGAGATGGAACAGTAGGCTGGATTTTGGATTGCATAGGTAATCGATAGTCTTTACACAGTTTTGCTTGCCTCATGGTTTTCATTTTAATGGTCTCCTTATATACCAGTGCATGGATACAGCTATTTCAAACTACAGCTTGTTCATTTAAATTTTCGAAATGTGTTAGTTTGGGACATGGTTATTTTTAAGTGTACTCAAATTGCAAAAGTTATTTAAAATCTCTAGACAAGTTCAGTGTTTCTGGATTTCCTGAGAGCAAGAAATTTGAATTAATCTATTTTAATTTCAGTTAAAAATCTATCCTCCAACTGAATCAAATCTAACTTTGCTAATTTCAGGACAATTTAATTTAGCTCACTTGCTTTTTTAATTACCAAATTTTTATTTATACTATATTATCCTATAATGAAGATAATGTATTAAGAGGTAATTCAGTTTTGGAGTTCTTTCGGTCAGTTTTCTGCAAAGTCCTCTGTAAAAATCATAAGGAAGGCCCAGAAGTCAAGTTATTACAGACTTAAAAGACTTGATTTTTTCAAAGATTATTAAGGAGAATGTCTTCCAGATCACATGATCATTTATTTGGTGTTTGGCTGTGGAGAAAAATAGTGAGCATATGTTACAGTGTAAATTAGGAAGTGGATCAAGAGAGGTCAAAATACTCAACTTAAATTTTAATAGTGTTTAAAAGTGTGTGCTTTGTGGGGGAAAACGTTTAAAAGTTCACTGAAAAGTAAACTTGATGTCATGAAGGAATGATAGCAAAGGAATATTTCTAATCTTGGTTGAAAAAAAGTCTTTTTGCAAATTCAAGCTTGTGCAAGTAACTCAAATAATTTTCACAGTCATAAATTATTGTACATAAACATCAAGTGCATTGCCTAAACTTGGAAGAAACAAAGTGTTGCAGCTGTTAATTGTGCTGTCACCTTTTTCATGAGGTCTAAAATATCATGCAGTTATTTTCTCTTTCAGTGACATACTGTGTTCTGCAGCACTTCTGTGGTATGGAACTAAGGAATTACTTGGGGGATGCAGGAACCATCTTTTTTCATAGGTGCAGAAAATATATTTTCAGTGCTGCCTTTTAGGGAGCAAAAACACTTTAGCATATAAAGTATAAGGGTACACCTGTTCCTAAACAGGTTTCTAATTTGTTTCTAATTTGGTCTTCCCTGGTCTCTTGATATATCAAAGAGCTTTAGCTGAGAGCACAGGAAGAAAAAAGGAAATTGAAAAAAAAAAAGAAAGAAAAAACAAAAGGAAAAAATAATTCTGACAGTTTGGAACTTTAAAACTTTTTAAATTACTGTATTAAATATTACTTTCTCTGAAAGATTTCCATTAAACTGCTTATGTGAGTGTTAAATCTTCCTAAAATATTGATAAATATAGATTTCCCTGCTACGTCCATTGTGTAGGTAAAGTGCTGATTATTGCTGATAATTGTGCATAATTCTATAAACAATATAACTTGGATTAATTAAGTATAGCTTTTAAACTAGAAATGTACATTAAATGGGAAATTTGACAAATTATATATTTGAAATATATTTTCCAGCTTTCAGAAAGGCTGCATTTCTTGACAAGGGTTTTCTCATTGGATTTTGAAAAGATCCTTGGGCTTACAATGCTACAAAAATACCAGTAAAGACTGAAAAGATGCCATAAATTCATTCATTTCAAAACATTGATTAATAAATACAAAATTGCTACTTAAAGACTTGATCAGACAAGTCAGTGCTCCCTTTGAATAGCAGGTTTAGTTCCTGATGGGCAAACCCATCTAAGGTCTTGTTAGTTCCAATGACTTCTTGGTAGTGGTGCTCAGGTGTAGACACAACTCCAGGTGAATAAACTGTTTAACACAAACTTGGTCATCCAGGTGAAAACATAGAAAGTTCACCTCATTATTAATGACCTTAATTATTAATGACCTTAATTATTAAATTCTCGTCTCTATTCACAGCTGGGAATGGCAGAGCTGAGAACTAGAGTGAGAACACCATATTCAGTCTTGGAAACATCTTGAGTATCATTGTTTATGAATTTTTGTCATATCTATGATTTACAAATCCTTATGATAACAAAGTAGTCAATTAGGATTACAAAATCCTTATGATAATAAAAGATTTAATTAGGATTAAGGATTGCATATTGAGTGGAGAAGGGGCTACAAAATGGACTGACTTGGTGAAATCCTCATTGTGGAGCAGACAGCATAATTTCATATATAATCACTGAAACAAAACCTAACACTGTTATATAATATCATGCAATTAGATAATTTTTGTTCCTTAGTTGTGTTTTTTTCCTTCTTTATTCACAGAGAAAGCAAACTTGGTTAAGCATCCTCCTGTTGCTATCCTGCCTCTTGGGACTGGCAATGATTTAGCAAGGTGTCTGAGATGGGGAGGAGGTAAACACAAATGAAAATGCAATTTATTATGGAATTAAAAGAAAAAAACCTTTTACATCAACATCTACATTTGGATTTGTTCTCGTAAAGAGCCATTATTACCTCTTCTATTTTTGGAATAATCTGTTTGTAACTGTTGTGTAGATATGTAGGATATTAAAGGTTGCAATCACACTTCATATCTTGTTTTAGCTTCTGCTGACACCAAAAACATTCCAAGGTGTAATGAGAGTAGTCTATAGCTGCTTGGTTGGATTTTTACCAGCTGTACTGCAGTTATTGCTCGTAAAGGGAGCAGTCTTCAATGGGTTTTAATTGAGACTATTCTGAAAGGGTTACTGAAAACATCTAATAATGGGTTAGGAGTGGTTTAATCTTTTTTAATCTTTAAAAACATTAAATGAAAAACATGTCTCAGCTTTGGACTAGTTCCTTTGATCCACTCCCTTTCTGTTTTCCTACAGAGGATTCCAGACAATAAGTGCTATGGTACTATTTATCAGAAAATGAGAAGGCAAAGAATGCTGAAAGAAGAATATTTAGAAAATCAAACCTTTAATACCCTTTGCATGCTTTCCTGGATGTATGGAGACTTACTTTCAGCTCTTCCAAAAAACTGCATTCAGAATCTGTATTACAGGATAACTTCAAGGCAACACAAGGAAGAAAATCTTAGACAAGATTCAGTTTGTGGTGAAAGCACCTCAATTTATGGGCTCATAGCCAGGTCTATTTCAGATCTTGGTTGTTTCAGCTCAGATGTTTTGTATTTGGAACTTCTCAGCCTTTGCAGATATCTTACTTTTGTGTCTCATCAGTTTCCTTTCCAAATGTCTTCCTTGTTGCCAGATAGTCTTTAACAAATTCTCAGTAGTTTTCATGCTGTAGCACTTTGTTAACCATAATGTTCTGTCAAATCATTTGAGAACCTTCTTTATTTTCTCTGTCACAACTGTTGATTGTTTACATTCTCAGTGTCTTAGGGGAAAAAAGGAAAACAAATGAGACAAAACCTATTCAAGTCAGCCTTGTTTAACTTTCTGAATTGTTCACAGAGCCATAGAATAACTGAGAGAGGTCATAGGAAGTCACTAGTCCAATCTGCTGTTCTAAGCAGGGTCAACCATGAGAACATTTAATTACATTAGCTGGGATCTGTCCCTACCTTCATTTTTATTTATGTTCTGTGTCTTAGCGGGTTCCATTTGGACTAAAATAGAAAAAACAATAGGGAAATATTGTTTCATCAAATGATGGGTTTCACCATTCTTTGCCCAGTTGCTTTGTGGTAAACAATACCATAATACAGATTTTCTGGAACTTTCATAGATGGGAGAGGAAACAGGGATTCCAGAAACTAAATTGCTGGTGAGTGATCTCAAGGATGCAGAGAAATGGAATTGTGCATGCTGTTGTCGTGGTGGTTGGCAGTAACTACCAAAAGTGTGCTAGGCAACCATAAGCAAATACATCAGCAATGGGTTTTGAGCAAGGAGGCTTTGAGTGGCCTGCCCTGCTAAAGCTGTTAATAACACCAGCAGTACATATTGCTTGAATAGGAAATCTTGTTTTTCTGCTTTGAAGAAGGACTGAATACCCACATCTTAGCTATCTATCACAAAGTCATTTGTTCTGAATAATATTCAGAGTTGATAATGTCACTTAGTAAAACCCCCACAGTTTTTCTTCATGCACACGTGTTTGTTGTATTTACTTATGAGTGCATAAACAAGTTTTCTGCTCAGTTTAGTGAATTACATGAGTGCTTATTTGCAACTAAGAGTAAGTTCTCTCTACAAAGCAGGATGAAGCTCATGTTGTTGAAATAAGAAATAAGAAAAAAAGATACTTTTGCTGATAAATCTATCAGTTATGGATTTGAAATTTTGGATTTATTATGCTAAACCAAATTGAAACAATCCATGAAAATTAGTAGATAGCTTTTAACCTTTGAGTGTCTTGTCAGGCAAAACAGCAAAATGTCTTTTTCCATAAATTTTGAAATCAAAGGAATTTAAATATTAATTCCTCATCAAGAACATTTTACAAAGTATAACCTTAGCTTTATGGGTTATTCAAGAGATTGGCAAAAGTTGAAGATCTAATTTTCTTCATCACAGATTTGATGTCCACTGAAATCTGTAGAATTATTCTAAATTTAAATGCTGAATTAGCTTTGTATTTGTACTTCTTTTAATGATAAGTGCTGTAAAATTGTCAATACTTCAAGCACAATCCTGCTTTTAAAGTCTTATATGCATTGCTTTCATTTTTCCAGTCACAGAATCATAGAATATTTTGGGTTGGAAAGGTCTTTAAAGGTTACTTAAGTAGTCCAACCATCTCTGCAATGAGCAGAATCAGAAACCATCTCAGAATCCTGTCCAACCATCTAGAAAGAAAAAATAATGAAACTTTATTATGCTTGATTAAATAACTGTTTTTATGTTTTGCTAGGGTATGAAGGTGAGAATTTGATGAAGATCTTAAAAGACATTGAGAATAGCTCAGAGATTTTACTGGACAGGTGGAAATTCGAAGTAATACCCAATGATAAAGATGAGAAAGGAGACCCAGTGCCTTACAACATCATCAATAACTACTTTTCTATTGGCGTGGTAAGACTTATGCTTATCCTTAAGTGATTTTCTTTTTCTGTTTTGAATAAATATTTGCTTCACTTGCCTTTGAGTGAAGAACTGTTGGCTAGAGATCATTCATAATGTTGTTTTGCTAGTGAAATGAATACATAGATGACTGACAGCAATTTGCATAAATTTACTTCCTTGCATTCAAACCTGAATAATTTTTCAGGACCTTCTACCTTCCCATTTATAAAGAAGATATTTGTGTTGTTCTTAATGGTTTATGAGCAGCTATAATACTAAATTTATATTGTCATTTTGAAAATACAAAATACAAATATTGTCATTATAAAAATACAAAGGAAAAACTAATCACTTAATAAGAACTATTAAGTAACATTTTCCATTAGTATTCACATAGTCAAAACTGTTTAAAGGAACAGTTGCATTCTTTATTTCTTCAGGGCAGTTTTAAATAATAAAACAATAATACAAAAAAGAAAGCCCTGCATGTATCTTCTTGGTCCTGCCTTGTAGGGAAATGAAGTTCACTTCAAATTCACAGTTTGAATGAATTGAAAGGGGTTTAAGCAGATCTTCATATCTGAGGAGCTGCATCTCTGGTTTGTGCTTCTCTGTGATTTCTATGTATTATCTCCACTTCTTAATATTAGCAGAATTTCTATATTCATATTTGATCTGTGATTTGTTGGTAATTTCCAATAGTATTCTGGAGAACTCACACCTCATGTGAGTCTTTCCTAGGTGATTCTTCCTGTCTACATGCAGAAACCTACACTTGAATGAATTACACTCTCTTTTAATTTTTACTGTTTCTCCAAGGCACTGTGAAAACTAATGGTGACGTACAACATATTGCACATTGCCTCATAGATTCTTGCCAAATAATAAGCACAGTCTCTAATCCAACATGAATGGAACTTGCTGTATGAACTTTGTAATGGTATGGCAGAAATTGTACTTAATAGCAAACAATCTAATTGTATGTTTAGAAAGGATGGGGAAGTGAAACTGAATAAAATTGTGCTTGACATGGGACTCTTGATATTTTAGGACCATAATTCAGGTTGGAAGGGATTGCAAAAAGTCATTAGTTCTAAACAGGGTCAGCTATGAGAGCAGATCACATTGCTCAGGGCATTGTCCATTTAGATTTTAAAAGCCCCCAAGGAATGCACAACCTCTTTGGGCAACCCATTGTGGTGAAAGTGATTTTTTTCTACATCCTGTCTGAATCTCTCATTTCAAAATAAATTATCTGTCTCCCATTCTCCTGTCACGTGTGCCGATGTGAAGAGTCTGGCTTTGTCCTCTTGATACCTCCTCACAGGTACTTGCAGTCTGCTATTAGACCTCTCTAGAGCTGCCCTCTTACTTGTGAATCACCTTATCTAGTTAGTCTCTTTTTAAAAATCTCTCCAGCAATCAAGATCATAACATCCCAAGCTAGATACAAGAATGCTGGGGTAGCCAGTGTTCAAAGCCTTGCTGAAGTTGAGCATGACATCCCTTGCTCTCTCCTCATCTGCAAATCTAGCTGTTTTACCATAGGTACCAATCAGAAAGCAGTTTACCCCTTGGAAGAAAAATGATACACTAAATTGAAAGGAATGTTGGAGACAGTAGAGTATGTATGTGAAAGGTTTGGTTAGTATATTCAAGCCAAACAAGTTGTTTTTTTTTTTTCTATGGCAGCCTCAAATCTCTGATATGTACATAACAACTGTAGTATGTTTAAGTACAGAGAAAAAGGTAAGAAACAAACTGAGATGTATGTGTAACAAACTGTGAATGAATATGGGTAATGTTCAACCTGATGGAAGCACAAAGCACGGAAGGGCCATAAAAAGTGGACGCCAAGCCGTGTGTCAGTTTCAAAGCAGGAGCTAGAAAACATCTAAGAGCAATGTAGAATAAGATAAAGATTTTTCAATTGCTCAAATCCATCATTCTGTCAGGATGGCAAGATACCAGGAGAGAAGTTCCATCTGCTTCCTAATAATACTGGAGTCACTGATACAAGCTAAATATCCAAGAAAAACGTTCATTAAAGTAGTCAAATCATATTTGCTTTAAAAAACAAAGATACCACTACCTTAAGGAAAACCAAACCAAGAAACCTCTTCAAAAATATAGTAGGGTTGTCTGAAAATGAAAGCTTGTCTTCTAAAGATACAGATTTGAGGAGCTGGACAAACATAGCTGGTAGCATTAGAGGACAAATGAGGAGTCATGACAGAGATGGGAAACATCAGGCCAACTGTCTGACAGTGGCAGGTTCAATTACTGATGTATTTTAGAGAAAAGTTATTTTCCCCATAATCTACTGAAACAGCTTTAATAGTCATACATTCATGCACTAGGGTGATATTATCCCAGTGATCATGAAAGACAGAGTTCAGTAATGTCAGTATTGTTTTGTTATCAAAGACTGTATGCTTGTGCTTGCAATGCATTTCTACAGTTGTTGCAGTACTGGAATTTCAGTCTTGTCACTTCATTTATCCAACTTGCTGTTATAATCAGAGGGAGTGTGTGTGTGTGTATATGTGTAGACAGAGGATTTCACTGGACATATTATTTGTCATGGTTAACCTTTTTCCGATGGATAAAACAGTTTAACTTAGCTGCTTACCATTAATAGTGGCTCAACATGTATATGTAAACAGGTGCTTCAGATAAGCCTGTGTTTGTAACACTCCTAGTTTATTTTGTCCTAGCTATTTTTTGTATCTGTATCTCAAGCCTGTAAAAAGACCCAACCAAACAAAAACAAAGCAAACCCAACCAAACAAAAAAAACCCCAACAAACAACCAAAACACCACGCTTCTCTAATCTAATGCTGTCTTAGAACAGGGAAATATTTTCACAAAATCAGTAATAATTTTTCTGTTCAATGCTTGAAATTACCCCCACAAAAAAAGCCTCAAAGCAACACCCAAGCAAACAAAATAATCCTCAGACTAAATCACCATATACTCATGACTCTATTCATTACTCAAAGAAGAAGAGGAAAAAACTGGATAATAATATCCTGAAAAATAAATTCTATATTTGCAAGCAATTGTTCTCAAGTCTACTCTCAGATTGTGCCTAGATTGAGCCATTTTCTTCAGTGATGCAGTCATAGTAAAGCATAAATGCACATTGTTAATTATGAAATGGAGGGTCTATAATTCTACTCACAATAAATGCACTCAGTTCAAGTACACACAAAACCAGATAAACATGGAAGATGGTAAAATAATCATGTGCTGATTGAGACCTGAGCAGCAGCCATGGAAGGTGAGTGACCAACAGACGTTGAGGCAAATTCTCACATAAAACCAAACCAGGAAAACAACTTGAGAACATTGTTACCTTGACACGGACTTCCATGTGCACTTAGGAGACTCCATAATGGCATGGCCAGAAATTTTACGTAGTGCTAAGGTGCAAAGAAAGAGTTATTTTAAGCTTAGGGATAAGTAGCCTAGTTGTCAAGCAATATTGTATTGTTGATACTAATCACAGAAAAGGGAGTGGCTGTCAAGGTTTTTTATCTTTTGTTGGGAAGTTTTTAAAGAATGTCAAATGTGTAGGAAAGTTATATTGCTTATTTTTAGTGCTTCTCAAATGATTTTCTCAAAGTGAGATAAAATGGATATTTTGATAATGGAATGCCTCATTAAATGTTCCATTTTGATTAAACATTAGAAACCTTAGCTTCCACTAAATGCTTTGTTGAAAAGGGCATGTGGAAGGGGGAAAAAGAAATCTTACATACTTAGGGGTAGGAATGTGTGAGAGAGCACAGTATCTCTGCTTTCTGTGCTTTCTCTTCCAGGTGGATATTGAAGAGAAGTGATGAAATCATGCAAAAGCTATAATGAAGTTGTTTTAAATAATCGCACGATTTTATTTGGTATATCAAAATTAATAATTCTAATTCCCAAAGACACATGAGTTTTTCCTCCTTGATTGGAGCAAATAGCTGTAGGCCAAACCAAGAGCCTGAGAACCAACATTGCTGGACCCTGATTCTTTACATGTTTATGTAAACTACTTGAAAATATTAAATAAAAAACAATTATTGGATTCAGATAATGGCTTATCTCAAAAAAGGTAACAATTTTTAAACCAAACAACTCATCTATATCCCATTGACTTTCCTGTTACTTACTAATATCTCTTTTTATTGTTTTCCATTTTGTGGGTAATAATGCTGAAAGAAATTATGAATAGATGTTAGGATGCGAGTCCTAAAGTAGGTTTTCCAGAAGCAAGCATAATTTTGAATTTACTGTTCTACTACTGAATTAGCTTAGAGTTTAGACTTTATGGAGCCAAAATTAGGTCAACATGAATCAGTACTGAAGATCTTTCACTGTAAACATTTTCTTTCTGTTTTCTTTCTTTTTTTTTACCTTTTAAATAAATCATAAATTTATCTGATGTTAATAGGAAATAAAATGTTATTAATGCTGTTTAACTATCACTTGAATTTTTGTAACTGCATAGGGTATTGCAAAGCATATGCTGCTATGCCCCTTGCAGTTCTATAATTACTGTTGGAGCATTATAAATTGAACTTGCAAACATCTGCATTGTCTTTTAGTACAAGTTTGTGTAGAAATAAATATTACTGAGCTAGATTTTAAGGAAAATTGTACTAGATCAAGTGTGGCACAGTGCAACCTTCCCTGTGTTAAAACAGTGAATACCATTCTAAAATGAAAGCAGTTCTCACTGGTGTTGGGGCAGTATTCAAGGTGTAAGAGTAAACCAAATGGTATGGTGCTTACTGGTATTTACAGAAGGCAGTTCTAAGGATTATATTAGCAATCATTGTATATCCTTGTGCTCAACTAGAAATGTTCTGCATGAATGACTGATTAGCTAACTCTGATTTTCATCTCTATTTTCTTCCTCTTGAGCCAGATTCCATTAAAATATTGAAGCTTTGTTTTTGACCAAGTTATATAGCTGTTACATATGTAAAGAACATAAATATTCTCTGTTCACACTTAAGTGATTGCCTAGTGAAACCAGCAGAGTCCCTTAGAGGCTTACATTCTTTGTAGATCCAGAATTGCTTCTCCCTCGTCTCCACCAATCACCTGAATTTGTGCTTTAGGATAAGCCTACTTGGGATCTTTGCTATTGGTGCTCTTTTGTCTACATACCCTAAAGAGTCATTGTCAGCAGAATCAAGTTCCTTAGGAAGCTTAAAGCTACAGCTGATCTTATTCAGATTACTTAATTTGCACGAGGTATTTAGGGTATGGAAAACATCTTATCTCTCTACTTACTGCTATAGAATTTGAATAAGAATCTCCCACCCTCTCTTCAGCTGAAATTTTGAATACATGTGCAAACACATACACAAGAACATATTGGAGGGAAAAAATGCTCTAGGACACCAATTAAGACAGTAACCTGGAATAGAACTAGGATATCCAGATTCCTGTTCCATCTGTTGTTTTTGTCCATTTGATTAACTTGTACATGGAAATTCAGAAACTTATATTACTCTGATTGACTTCTTTTCTAAAATCAATAGGTAAAAAATTTTAATGCTAGAACAGAATTTACGGAAGCAGAACACCTCTGTCTTTCATTCAGTCCTTACAACATGTGGTAATTGATTTCACTGCAATATGGTGATATTCTCACTTGGATGGTCTTCAACAAAAATATTTTTTGCAAGTGTTTTTAGTTAAGGCAGTAAAGATAGCTGAATGTGCCTGGAAATGTTCTGTAAGTTCTTTGAGAAACAAGTCAGTATTATATGCTGGATTAATAAAAAAATAGCATTATCACACAGAGGGGAAATTTCATTAATACTAGTAAGTAATACCACAATCAGGATGTGTTCTCTAAAGAATTATTATCAAAAAGTAGTAAAGGTCTACGACAAAGACAAGTGTACTTTTATGACTCCTCATATGTTACTATCCAAATGCACTATCAAATAGGTATTTGGGGGCTCATGATTTAATGTTCTTCAACCTTAACCAGTCACTAAGAGCTTCTTATTCTGCCAGTAAGGAAAAATATTACTTCTTATTATGATTCTCATAATCATAAATTTGAACTTGTTACTAGTCTGCTTCCCCATCACTGTACTTTAAGTCATCAACCTACACTTCCACTATACCTTATTTTTTTTTTCTTTTTTTTTGGAAAGAGTAGAAAAAAAAGGTAAGAAACACTTACATAGAAGCCATATTTTTTGTTTTCTTGAGAAAGAACTTTCATTACCATCAACAGAAACTTTGACTACCGGAATTTTTAGTCTCAAATACCAGAGGCTTATGTACAGTTATTCCTCTAACTGACTAAGGGATCCCATAATCTTTTATTTTTTATGTTGTTTTGTTATCTATGTTATTTTCAAGTATATTTATTACTACAAAAAAGGTATTTGTTATTGTATATAATATTTACAGCTGAGAATGAATTTAAGTTTTATGCTGGCCCCATATTTTGAAATTTTAAAGCCTCAGCATTTTGCTGTTCATGGTGGTAAATAGGATTTTTTTCTGCATAGGAAAGTATCCTAAGGGCATTTGCTGATTCAATGCAGAATTTAAGTGCATGCACATCTTAACACTGATGCAATGTGACATTTAAGTATGTGTTTAAACTTTCCTGATCTAATGAAGCAGTTAAATACTTGGGTAATTTTTAAAGCATTTTTTGCTTTTTCACTAATATGACTGGACAAATGCACATATTGAATTCTGGGCTTTGGTGCAAAGTGATTAATTATTCAAGTGGGATTTTTAGGTATACATAACTAAAAATGATGTTTAGTGGTTTGCTGAACTAATATGAACATAAACACATGCCTAAGTGATTTTGTGAATCCTAATCATCAATTTCAATGTGCTAATGGAATGCTGTGATATATTGCATTATTTCTGTGCCAAGGAGGGAAGGAGCACTTCATAGTAAACAATATTATTGGTTTGTAATCCAAAACACTTTTTTTTCCTGCAAAAAGGTTTAAGAAAATGAACAATTCATCCATGTGTGAATGCAAATGTAATATTAGAAGATCCATATTAATACTGGGCTTCTCATAGTCTCAGTCACGTAGCCAAATCTGTAAAAATGGTTGCTATATATGTGGGGACAACTCTGCTGCCTTTCAGAAGAAGCATGTTCAGAACACTTTAATCCCAGATTTGAAATACTGTTATATTGAGGAATCATTAGTAGTTCAGTGTATCATCTTGTTTCATTTCCATACGTTGCCATTTTTTGCAAATTAGTTACTCTTACAGGTTTTGGTACTTGCATGTTTGAATCTTCTCTACTCTTTTCAGCTTTATTGCTGAAATATTGAAATTCTTCTGCAGAAATTTTTGGATATGATAGGTGGCAAATATGATGATGTAGGGTTTTTTTGTTGCAGGTGGTTATTTTTTTCATATGGCAGAAAGCCACGAGCCTATACTGTGTGCCACGGAAAGCTGGATCTCTAGAATGATTCCTAAATAAGAAGCAATAGAAGCTCTTTGCAGGTTTCTTCTCACTAATGTGCTGCAATATTACCCTGGACATGGAGAATGTGAATTCTGTAACTAAGATATACTTAGTTTCAGAGTTGATAATCTTTATACTGCAACACTGCTGGTGGTGTTTCCTGTTAGGTAGTTTCTTTCTGCCAGTGTGGATTTAGTTTACCTTCTCAATCTCTCTTCCCATCATGTTATTCTACCGTTTGTAATGTGTACTGGGACACCCTAGCACAAGAGCTGTACTGTACTACATGGGATGTGGGAGGTACTTTTGTGCAGAGAACTAAAGTTTTGTAGCTTGCTCTACTGTGCAATGAGTCTTACTACTACAAAAGAAAGATGATTTCCTGAGGTAGTTTCTTTTATTTCTTCTAAGTGTAAAGAAATTCAAAGAATTTAGATTGTTCTAAATTCTGATTTAGGTTTAGATTTGGATTTAGATTGCTTGGTCATTTATTTATTTTTTTTAATGCTAAAGTATAAATTTATGCCAGCATATGCTGTAACTTTCTGAAAATATTTATATTTATCAGATAAGTTTATTAAGACTTGTGTGTGCGGTTTCCCTTACAGCGTGGTAAGAATACCTAGGTTTGTGCTGAATTCACTGTGGGTTTTGTCAGGTTCGGTGAAAATGCAGTCCTGTGGGCTATATTTAAAGTAGCAAGTAATTTTGCTCAGTAGGAGTGTAGCAATTGATGCTGAGTCCCTTCTGTCTGCAAAACATGTAGTTTGGGAGTCTTAATTCAAACTGGATATAGTCTGTTCCCCTGCTATGAACTGTCCTAAACAGGCTTGTCCTAAAGTGACCTAAATGACATGCATCAGTCTTCGCTTCAAAGAGAATCACTGGAAGCAGGAATGATTTGTAGAAAATGTAATTGCTTCTCTACAGTTTTGCAATGAACCTGGAAAAGCCAAATAGGTGTACAGTTGTCTCTAACTTCGACTTACCGTCCTCCCCTTCTAGTTTCCAATGTAGATTTTTTCTTTAGTCATTTTAGGTATGTGAGACATTTAACTTTTCATGATGTGGTGAGAACAAGGCTGAACACCTTGAACTAAGAAAGGCTCCCTTGTTTTGGATTTATGAGTATCTCATGCACTTGTTAGTACTTACTGCCCATTCCTGTCATAAAATTATTCTTCTGGCATGGAATCAAAGGCTAGAAAGTGACTTTTTTTCCATCAGTCACTAAAAACTTTGAGAAAAATCTTAGGGAGAGTCTTCAGCAGTTAACCTATATTCTTCTCTTTAGTTTATAAGGAATTTGTAACATAAAAAAAAATCTAGAATTGAGAAGGTGTTAAATTTCATCTATGTCAAATTTGGGAAAGCTAGATATTAAATAAAATCCAATGAGGCATAACCTTACCAAGTAGATACTACCAAAGGTATTTTTTTGGGAAGAAATGCAGTAAAATGAAACTTGCAGTTCTCTCGTGTTTTGTCAATGCATACCCTAGCTAGTAGAGACTTTGAGTCTCAACCAGGGATTTTGCTGTTTTGCTGTTTTTGTTATTGTTGCTTTTGTTGTTTTAGGGGTGTGGTGCATTTGTTTTCATAAAGGAAGGGTCTACAGAGAAGCCTTGTCAACAGCTACAGTTACAAGTGACAGATATAAATGAGAGTGTATACCTAAAGACATAATTAATCTGCAGTGAGTTTGAAACAGCTCCTTAGCTAAATGCAACTAAATCAGCTACACAGTGTGTAATTAACTTACAACTGTATTAGTCCTACTACAATATTATTCATTAGATATGTAAGTTGTTATTTTCTCCATACATAATTTGTAATATACTAAGTAATGATTAAGACTTCATTATAGTATTTTGTTCATATTATCATAATATAATTGTGATGTATGTTCATCGTATTAATGCTGTTATTCCTACTTGTTCTTAAAAGAAATGGATGAGAAGAAAGAAATCCTGACAAGGATGTCAAGAAAATATGATGTGGGTTTTTTTTCACACACACTAAGAAGCATCTATATTCAAGTGACATTGAGATTTTAGTCCTTGTCTAGATTTTGTAATTCTGCCTGTTAGTGATGACAGGACTGTATCAAGGAAAGGTAGAAGCCAGCAAGACTTTATGTTGAAGTCAGGGGTAAGGTAAGTAAGCTTTAAAGTCGGTAATAAGACTAATTCAGATTTTAAAGTAGGAAGAATAACTGAAGAAATTGCTTGAAGTAAAAAGACAGAGATTTTTAAGATGTGAGGGTATCTATGGAAGTAAATTGAATCTGGGAAAGGTTTAGGAGATATGCAAGCTGTACAGAACATAAGGTGGGCTGTGTGTACACTGATACCTTCACCTGGCTAAGATGCAAGACATATGTCTGTGTACACATGTAGAACTATATGAAAAATAGCTCAGATTTAAATTGTAATCATTCTGTTTTCATGTGAGAGTTAATCCTGATGTATGTAAACAAGTTTATGTAAATTAGTTGCTTTTCCAACTTCTCCCTGACAACATCATTTACCTTTTTGCCATGCCATTAAAGATCCTGTCCCAGAACTTTACTTTCACAGGTCTGCCAGATCCCTACTGAGTCTTTTCAGACTGTGTGTGTGGAGCTGAGAGGGACCAAAGAAATCATAATCATGCTGACCCAAGTGCCCATTGAGGACATGAAGTACAGTTATTTCTGAGAACACAGTATAAAAGCCAATCTTTTACAGGTTGACCTATCCATTTTATAGGCATTTTAGATCAAGTTAAATTTATACATATTTAATTATATACATTTAAGAAATAAATTCTTAATTAATTGCTTAGAATTTTTTATTGATTAGGAAATTAGGAGCATGATGGCCATTGGAAATTTTTTTCCTCTGTTTTATAATTCTGATTGTCTCAGCTTAAAAGAACAGTCCACCTGTTGATTACATGCAAAATTGCTGTTAGCACTAGGAAATCCGTCTGAGATACTGATCCTTTGGGTGCATAATGAATAGGATATGATGCTATTTTGGTGTGTTTTATGTGGTCATAACTGTGTGTTCTTGATGCTGTGAAGTAGAAAACATCACTCAAAAAATAGTAAGAAAGGCATTTTGGACACAGACAGGGATAAGGAGAACAAATAATCAAACATAGAAATCTTAAATTTAGGGTGGGCACCTCTACAGATTTAAAGGAGGAATTTGATGTGTGAATTGGATACTAAATAGGCACAGGGAATTGTTACTTTGTCATCACCATACAATCATATGGTTTATAACTGCAGTCAGTCTTGAGGTCAGATAGAGATTCTTATTTAAGCTACTCAACAAATGCTGTTTAGGAAGCAGTTTATGGTTTGGGGAGACTTGCATAAATACATATAAATATATATATGTTAGAAGATCTCATGTCCCAAAATTTGTTAAAATAGCTATAGTATATCAGACATTTAAATTACTTGCACTATTGAATTTATGGTATAGGTTATCCAGGGGGGAAATATATAAAAGTCTCAGAGACCTAGAGTTGTTTGTCATTTAGTATTATTTACATATCTAGAGAGATGAGAGCTTAATTGATATTCCTGTGGTACAAAAATACTCTTTATATCTCCAGATCTGCATGTTTTCTACATTTTGATGGCAAAGTCCCAAAAGAAACATGATTTAACTAAACTGAAAGTGGGTGGATTTAGCCAAGAAACACTTAGTCTTGTGTTACCATCTGAACCAGGTAGAACTAGAAGCAAATTACTGAACATAAGTTATTCCATGTCCTTACTGGAACAATTTGTACTATAGAGCCTCTACAGACACAGCACACAAGGAACTCTCGATTCACTATTTGTGATTTTACCGTTTCTTCACTTCAACTGGAACTCTGAGGATATAACACAGCATACTCTTTATTTCTGTGACAATACCAAGACTACTTAAGCTTATAAAATGCCAAAGAATGGGCCAAAATCGTTGCTCTTATGCTGTCATTTTATGTTACTGGTGATGTCACCAAGGCTGGATGGACTGAGGTGGCACTCAGGAGTAAGAGCTTTCCAGAGCATCCTGCTAGGAAGTCTCACCACAGGTGATGATTCCCACCCAGACCCCTAGAGGCACATGGACACCACAATGTGCTATGGTACAGTGTGCACCCACTTGGAGCTGCACCTTACTTTAGCACCACCACACCACGTGCACGCTCCTCAATAACTGTAGAGTAGAGCACCTTTCCAGGACACCTTGTAGAACCATCCTGGTAATGAGGTTTCTGTCTGGAGGGCTGTCCTTGGCATTATATTTAGTACTGCTGCAATGGAATTCCATTCATACAGCCATTGCAGTCCCTGCACTGATGAAGGAAGGGCTCCTCAGCTCCTGAATTGTCTGGGGTGTTCACATATGCTCTCCTCACTTTTCTACTCTGGCTTTTCATGTTTCCCTCTCACTGTGCTCTGTAACTTGTGATGTTATACCTTATAACCCATGTTGCACCTGGGTAAGTTTAGATCAGATATTAGGACAAATTTCTTCTCTGTGTAAAGTGAACTCTAATCATGCATTGGAACAGGCTGCCCAGGGAAATGGTACAATCACCATGCCTGGAAGTGTTAAGAAAAGTGTGGTTGTGACATTTTCAGGAACATGATTTAGGAGTGAATATGGCAGTGGATTGGACTTGATGGTCTTAGAGGTCTTTTCCAACTTAGATGATTCTGTGATATCAGAGAAGCATCAGAATTGGCACCAGTCACTTCAGAGCTGCTCATGGTATTAGCCATTCACTGTTTCTGTCCAGAGCTGTTATCTTAAAAATTCTTTGCCGTGTTTATCCCATATTTTAAAAAAATAATAAATCTGTATTGCATGATATTGCATCACTTCTTTCTTAGATCAGGTAATCCAGAATGTTAAAGGAAATAAATGGCACAAGTCTTGGTATTATCTGGAGAAGCAGATGTAAATTGGGATTTTCTGGACTTTTATGCAGCTAGTACTTAGGAATAGCAAGATTATATGGATCCAGCCTTGCCACCCAGGGCCAGATGGAGGAAAAAAACCCCCAAACTCCATAAAGCACGTAGCTGGGAATCCAATTGTGATGCATATAGGGCTTGTCTAAATTACTGCAACATTTTGATTCCCATAGAGAATGGCAGGAAAAAGATCTGCTGCCTTGTGTCTGTTAAATCCCATAGGTGGTGACTAAAAGAATTTCTCTTGCCATTCTTCCCCCTTGGGGAAGCTCCATGTCAAAGGGGGTGATGTCAGCTGTTGACTGATGTCTCTCCTTGTTTGAAAATATTGTCTGTAACCCAACACATGAAACTGATTTATCACCCACTTGAAATATCCCACCACATTTGAAATAGCCATCCTTCTGCTAGGATTACGAGGAAAGAAGCATCCCTATTTTTGAAATAGCAGTGGCTGAAGAATCTTCAGGGAAGTGCATATACCCTGTCATGCACATTGACATTGGGGTAGAAGTTGGGTAATAATGAAAATGCCTTTGCACTCCGGTTTCTACTTGCCTCTTGTGATTTCAGTGAGAGTTTCAGTATGGTGGTGATATTTATCTTGTTCTGCACTGAGTATGTTATGAAACTGAGAGGAAGAAAGGCTATGCCTGTGTCTAGAAAAAATGCTGTGTTAAGCCAGAAAGAATCACTGTGGCAAGAGGGTTCTATGATAGTTCTTCAGGAAGATAAATATAAGTTCAAATACTGGCTGTTCTCTGCTTTCTTAGCAAAATAACTCTGAAAACAAGATATGAATTAGAAAAATTAAAATGGGAGTCTAATAAGAAAAAAGTAATTTTCTATGATCATTTTTGAACTTATTAATAAGCACAGCCTTAGTTAAATGACATTTTCCTTCTTAGGAGTGTTATTGACATTTTGATATGAGACAGAGAGACCTTTAATGAGATCTCAATCAAAGGTAATATTTATATAATGATACATGAATTCATAAATGCTAGTCAAATAAAAATGCTGTAGCCCATTTTGGCCTTTACCTTATGAAAATCTGTACAGGTCATAAGATGAAAAAGCTCTGTGAATGACGACTAATACTCTCTCACCTGACTGTCTAATTATTTCTGGCTAATTGTTTGAGTTAATGTTTGAAGCTGAATCTTACAATATAACATGATCCATCAATATAACGTTATCCATCACCCAGAGAAAATGCATGGAAAAAGACTGAAATTTTCTCCCTTGCTCAACATGTGATCTCCCTAATGTTTGAGTTTATGGTGATTTCTAGTCTCATATTAAAAAGGTAACATTTATGTAAACTGTATGTTAGCTACCAAAGAAATCTGCAGACAAGTAGACAAATCCTTAAAATTCCTGTTTCATACCTCTGTTTTTCTAGGGTTTTTTTTGTTTGTTTTTGTGGGGTTTTTT
>VYXD01010571.1:74474-102504 GCA_013397195.1 Hylia prasina
TTTTTTTTTTTTTGGTTGTTGTTTTGTTTTGGGTTTTTTTGTTAAAATTTTTTGTTTTACTAGCCATAATCAGTCTCCAACATTTTGTTGTAGCTTCAGAGGGCAAAAGCCTGTGAAAAAAATCGAGTTGCCCAAAGTCCTCCCAACCTGACCTTGAACACTTCAACTGATAGGGTGTTCATGGGGCATCCCATAACTTTCTTTGTGTGTTTTGAATTTACACTATTAAGCACAGATAAAATAGTGATGCTATTCTTGTACTTTTGTTCGTCTGCAAGTAATCTATTCTGTGGATTATCCATTACCTGGGTGAAGATATATATACATTGTGCTGGCTGGGTGTGAGCCTAGAGTCAGAGCAGCCTTCTTCATGTACTGTTGTGTGTGCCCATACCAGATCAGGTCAGAGACAGCTTGGGATGCTCACTTACAGCAGCAGACTTTTTTTTCTTCATTGAACTTTCTATATATATATTTTTTTAAATTTCTCTCTTTATAGCTTAACTGGCATAATGCTTAATGTGGCTCTTTCTTAAGCTATGCCAAGTCCAGATATCTGAAATTGCCTCATAATTTTAGACCTAAAGCTTGTTGCTTTGTTACATAATATAGAGCTGTATAATCCTTCTACTCTCATGTCTTCAAAACCGGAAGAAAATAAACTCCTTAAATTATTTCTTGATGAGCAAAGAAGGAATATTATATTTGGTATTTCTAATTTTCTAGGGTTTAAAGCTTTTGGAGGTGAAATGAAGAGCTAGTAAATGAGTTGTGGTTGTATTTTTAAAATACTGTTTTCAGTCTTCTTGTTACTCCGTCTAGATTTATCTGTTTGATTGAGAGAGGCTGCCAGTGTCTCAAGAGGAAATTTTCATTTTCAGGAAATCTGAAAAGCTCTGGGCCACTTCTGTCTAGTCAGATTTATCTGTCTAATTTTAATGTTTAATTCTGAAAATCTCTAGTTTCATTACACTGCTGCCAAATTATTTTCGTGTTGTTGTGTACTATTATTTTTTGTTTTCTTAAAGTTTGTGTTCATTTTTTTGTTTGGGTTTTTTCTGTTTGGATTTTTTTGTTTGTTTGTTTGGTTTTTTTTGTTTTGTTTTTTTGTTCTTTTATTTTCCAGAATTTTAGGGGAAAAAATATGTCCATGCCAGAAAATTACATGAACAGCAAATAATCATGAGTAATCATGAGGACCAATATTTCTGAATTGTCAGATCAGATATAACATGAAGCTTACAATGTAAAGCAGCACTTAATCTTTGTGTGCACAAAATTAGATACCAGATTTGCCTATATAGCACCAACATGTGTTTATGCAAACAAAACCTTAGAAAGTCATGGGGCTAATGAAATTGTGTTCTTGTACCTTTTTGTTACCACATTATACTTGAATTTCATAAAAAATTGTCAAAAATTTAAGTAGCTAACTCACCTCATTTCATTTTGTAACACCAGAAGTACACTTGTTATCACTTGATTTGCAACTACATTCATGTTACTAGTTATCCCTTAAAAATGGCTCTCATGAATAATGAAAATAAATCCCCTTTCTACTCCCATAGCAAGAGGTTTTAAGTGCTACCACCTGGCATCTTAGCGAAAAATCATAATAACCATGTTTTCTTACAATAGTTCATTGAGAGGGTACATGGCAAGAATGAGCAAATTTCCACTCTTAGAGCCAAATAAGAAACTCAGTCTCTACTCAGGCAAAAATCAATAGCAGGTTTGCCAGACCAAGACAGAGGTTGCTGTTCTTAGAACTGTGGTTTATAAAATCTTTATTTTGTCTTAACTATTTCTGTTCTTGTTTGTTCTCTAGGAACTCTAAAGTCAAACTGCTCTTCTTTCCCAATGTGTGTTTGGCCTTCTTTTCTAATTCCTCCATATACCTGTTTACACGTATCTTCATTTGTATTCAGTCCTTCACTCTTTATCCCTCTTTAAGGTTGATTCATTTATCCTGTAATGCCCATTTATTACAACCTCATCTTCACCACTCTCTCTTTTTAACTCTGTTACTTATCTGTGTGATAGGAATTGTTCCTGCTTAACAAAATCAGTTTCTAATTCCATTTAGCTAAGTAGGTTCAACTGCTTTGTGTGGACATTGAAGCAGTTTAAAAGTGGCTAAAACAGTTTTAGCTTAACCCAATTAAACTAAATCAATTTTGACCACTCTTTAACCACTTTAAAAGCAACCACACAAATGAGTGCATCAATTTTGTCTAAATTAATTTAGATAAATCAGCAGATTTCACATCTGTAATCCCTTAGTATCTCTTTTCAAATTCTTTCTCACTAGATCATAGAGTCCCACACATTTCCTTTTTGATCCAGCACTCTAATTTCCAGACCAGGCTGATTCTGGAATACCTCTGAATATTGTTTCAGATTATCAGTCTGGAAAATACAAAATTTTAGAACAGAAATAATGGTTTCAGACAAACTCTGTTTCCTTGTGCAACACTGTCATTAACTTAATACTAAGGTACAGAATATATTATTGGAGATCAAATTCACTCTCATTGATTAGTGTACATTTCAGCCTGTCAGAATGGTTAGCAGGGCTTCTCAGATACCAAATATTGGAAGTAGCAAGGGTAAATCTCAGGTACAAATTATTTAACAAGCGTGTTCTCTGGATCAGCCTCAATCTTTCCTCTCTTTCTAGGTGATAATAGCTAATGTTATTAACCAGTCTTAGGGGGTTTCTGGTTTACTCCTTTCAGCTAGCTGGGAATGAAGCACAGGACTTTCAGGTAGAAGATTGCATACCACAGAGCAGCTGCACAGAAGCAACAATTTTCCATGTTTAGTAAACACTTCAATATAAGTTCTTGCTATGATCTTTGAATTTTTTCTGAGGGGAAGACTGAGTAAACATAAAATGCTTTGGATGCAGTCTTGGTAAATTTGTGCAGCTGTGACATCCATATTTCAAAAAGGCTGCTGAAAGATTCAGGGAAGTTCAGAAAAGTGTGACAAGAGTGGTTCAGAAGGTTTAAGAGCTTTATTGCAAAAGACAGTGAAGAGACAAGTTGATCAGTCTAAATGTACCTTAATGGGAAGAAAATATGTGGTAGTCAGCAATCTGTTAAAGATAGTGAAGTTCCTCCAGATATAAGCTGAAACTAGACAAATCAAGGTTGGACATGAGCCACTGAAACTTAAAACCAAATGAAATTAGTCAGGGATATAATAATCTGCTTACTTTCATCTCTTGAATTTTCAGTTCAGGGTGGTACCATTTCTGGGGGAAAAAAAAAATATATATATATATATATATATAGGGAAGACATAGTGTTTGTTTAGTCAATGTTCAGTGTTATTTCCTATTTAGACAGGAATCATAATAAACTCTGGGTATGCAGGCGATCCTTGGTCAGTGGGACCTTCCCCACATACTGCAATTATACCAGGAATTCAAATTCCAAAGGAAAGAAAGAGGGAAAGTAGCAGCACACAGGGAGTCTGTTGCTGGAATTAGTCCTTCCCATTCCAGCTTGCCAGACCTCCTCTCGACTTCTCACTTCCTCTGCCTGTCTACAGAGCAAATGACTATTTGCTGCTCTAATGTACATAATGTACATAATGCTCTAGTGCTGCACATGTAGAGCAAAAGAATTTGAGTAAAAGGAGTAAATATATAAATGAAAGTAAGCATCATTTTTTGAAAGCAAGAGGAGCAAAATAATGAAAAGAGCATAATAATAAGATTTAAGGGTATCATAGTATAAAATAGATACAGTAGTATGATTATAGTGTCTCAATGACCACAGTACTTATTAAGCAAGTTTTATTTGATATTTAATACTGTGGACTTCTTATCTGCCTGTTATCATGAGAAAGAATTTTTTATGTAAAGGAAAATGTGTGGAAAAGTAGTGGGCAAATTTCCCATTTCTTGCAAAACTAAAATAGATAGCAGTTTGATGTTTAACAAGCTGGCCTGCTTGATTTGAACCATATTACATATTTCTTCATAGAATGGTTCATAATGTTCCCAAAGTATTGTCAACGCAAATACTTCACTTAAAAAACATTCTGTTCTTTAAATGTCTTCCTTTGTCACATCATCTCAGTCAATGTCCTCAGCCTTGACTCCCTCTTCTGTTTAAAATCTCAAAAAGTGATTGCAGTTGATATGTGCCATATGAGGCTTCACTGAAGCTATTTAAAGGCTACTCAATTTAAAAGACCCAATTGATTCATTTGACAATTTAGAAGTAGGGTTAATGGTAAGAATAATTTTGTAGATCACAGATAAAAAAATAATTGAAAATGGTGCAGAAAAAGAGCATGTACGTATGTGAAATACAGTTGAAAAGCAGCAGAGAATAATTATAAGGTCTTCCTCGCCCTTGAGTAATTGCTTAAACTGTGTGATCTGTATAGTTTTGTGTACTGTTTCTTTTTAACTATATTTGAAGTTAAACAGCATGTATGGTGTCTTTTTTCTGTCAAAAAGAGTGACAGCTTCTATAATTCCCTTGTTTTACAGAGTATAAATATTCCAATGAGTGTTTTGATGGCTACAGTCATTGAGTTTAACATGTATATTTATTGGTTGCCTTGTTCTGATAATTTATGGTCAGCTGCCAAGAACAACTAAGCCTTGCAGTTATAAATATGTTTTTTTCAAGTTGGACTAAAAAAATAATGTTTCTAAATCTAAAATATGTAAAATAACACTAAATTTTTGTATTTGGGTGATAGAAGAAAACTGGGAAATTAATAATTAATTCCCAGTTAAGAGGTGACTTTCTGGAAGCCTCTGCGTGCCATTAATCTGCATAAAATTTCACATGCAGACTGCAAACAGTTATGAAAGTGCTGGTGAGGAATCTCTCACTCCAGAATGTGTTACATAGCTTTGTTGGTCAGGTCAAGCTAGAAGATTGCATACTGGGCCTTATTATTCTTCTTGAAAATATATAGGCATTTACTCCTGGTGGGTGAAATACAAAACCCCTCTAGATGGCTACAAAAATCTGTGTTTTCTGCTAAATTGGATATATAAAACCCTAAATATTGAACAGCTAACGAGTTACAAATACCAAGTGGATATGGGAAGGGCTTGTCTCCATTCTTGATTTAGCTCTCAGCAGCAGAATCAAAAATTGTTTTTGTTAGTTGAAGTACTTAACAGCTACAAGACTCCAAGGTCAAATAGGCAGCTAGTGTCTCAAATGGATGCAGAATGCATGGTAATTGCAATGAAAAAATAAAAGCAGACTATAGTTTACTTGCAATGAGGCTCTTTGTAATTCAGTCACTATATAAAGATGTCTCATGTACTACATATTTAGTGAAATGGTTAATGGGGTTAATGGTTAATAGCCCTTTTATTCCCACTGCTGTGCCCAAAGCAATACATATCTTAACCTTTCTGGTATTCAGAAAATTTAATATCACAAACATTTGGCTATGAGGGCACAGTCTTCATATGTGTAAAAGCTGATGATGAAGTTGTACCTTAGTTGTTGTTTAGAACAGGAATGAAAGTTTATCTTCTCTTAGATCAATACATAGCATCATTATCACTTATGCCAAGAATAGCATCATTATGCAGAATTATTTATACCATATGTAGGCTAAAGGACTGGAATGTCTTCAGCTTATGGCCCTATCAGAGAGAGTCAATACATTGCTCTCCAGGTTGCTTTTCTAGCCACTTGGTTGAAACCTTATGTTCTGCTTTGTGCAGTCATTACCATTCTTTAAAGCTAGTGGGCCAAAAGTGTGATAAAATTGAGTACCAAGGTTTCTTCTCTAAGTATGGGTCAAACTCCAGCACCTCAGCAAACCAGCATTTTTATGCCACAAGGACTAAAATGCTTATAATTTCATCGTGAAATTTGCCTATGGATTTGCAGTGTTAAACTCTTTATAAGCTACTGCTTGCAAACACATTCCTTTGAGGATCATACAGAACTTCCTTTGGTTTGTAAGGGTTTTTCACAATACTTTGTTTGAGCCAGATTGCACATATTTTGTTAAAAGGGAAAATAAAACCCGTATTAGCACAGTTTTGCTTTCTATGGTGTACCTATATTTAGCTCTTGCAAAGCCAGCCAGATGAAGTCAATATTTCCTAGAAAAGCCAGGGGAACTTTTTTTCACCCAGACTTTTTAATGAACTAAGGGCTTGTCCCTTTACCTAGCCAAAGTTCTTTTAACTGTGCATTAAAATTACATAAGACATCATATATACTGACTGGATTAAAGAGGCCTACTGAAAGTAAAACTATATTTTTTTTTCATTACCATTACTATTGGCAAGTGCCTGCCAATAAGAATTATGGCATTAACTAATTAGCAGTCGCTACCAAAGCATAAACCACTACCATAGTCCTCAGTCAGTGGTTTTTCTCTCAATATAGGGATTTGATTGTGAAATTTTGAGACCCATGATCAAGGTCTTACCAATTTCATAGGTCTGATAAAAACACACGGTCCTGTAGAATCCTTGAACAATTACAAGTTTGATTTTCTGTTGTTCTGGTCATCAGTCTCTGCTGAGTAAACCCCTGCAGGTAGTTCTAGCTGTTGGTGCTATTTTAACATTAATTTGTGGGTTTTCCATATTGCATTACAAAATAAACCCACCAAAATTCTAAGACTGTTTTATTCTTGCACTGGATCAAGTTTTAAATAATAATTTGGCAAGCATCTAAGTACAGTACAGCACAGAACCTGAATGAAGTACATCCAAGTATGAAAGGGTACTAGCCAGCACTGTCAGAATGCCATCTAGACATTAATTTCCCACATAAAAGGTTTACTAGCACTTTGCATGTAAGTTGTATAACTTGTGACCAGCTGCTTCCGTGTGCGGTGCGTAACTGATGGGAACATATGGCTTTAATTAAGTAGCCTATTCTAGCTGATTTTTGGGCATCTATCCACATGGCATACAATATTTGTTGAATCCAAATCAAGTTTCACAGCTGTCTCTTGAGATAAACTGATTGACTGACATGAGCTGCTTTTAAACATTGTCAGGTTAGTTCCCATAACCTCAGGAGATTCAAATAATGGGGGAAAAAAGGCTCAGCCACATGCATGAAAGCTCATATGACTAGACTTTATATATGTATATAAACGTATTTATGTCTAACATTTCAGGCTAACCTTAATGGATTACTGTAGCTACTAGTGCTGGAGTACAGCTACTCAGAGGCCATCTGATCAAGAAATCTCCATGTTTTTCTGATTTGGCTGTATCATGTACAGTGGTTTGACACCAACTTGAACTTTAGTAGCAAGGACATGCGTAGCAATTGAGTAGTAGAAAAGAATAATTATCCAAGTACAGAACTGGTGCCTCACTGGTTCACTAGAACTGGCAAGTATTTGCTGGTATTAGAAAGAAAAGTAAAATAAGTCACCAAATGCAACACAAGCCTTGTGTTAAAAAAGCATTTGTTTATTTATTAAGTGCACTAAACATCAGCTGAGTGAATCTGCATGTGATTAATTGTGATCATGGAGTATATTTGTTGATGTAAAGGGAAGAATATAAAAATTAACATTATGAAATGTAAAGTAATATCCATCTTATGAAATTGAAAGTGTACTCTCAGTAATTTGTTGAGCAATTCATGCTGAAAGAGATAATAGATAATCACAGCTGATCTCATGTAATACACTGCCCATATGTTTTCCCAAAGGTTTCATGTGTAAAATTAGAAGTTTTGTATTTCTTTGACAGGATTGGGTAATACCTTATTACCCAATAAGGCATGAACTGCATCTCTGGGTTTGTTTCAAAAGGTTGTGTTTTATTACACAAGAAGTAGAAAGGGAAACTTGGGCTAAAAAGGATTATGAAAATAATTTTAGAGGCCATGAAATTCTTCTTGGGTAAATTAGGTACTTGGAAAACTGATTGAATCATATAATGAATTCTGATTTACTGATTTTCTATAGTATAGTGGTGATGGCAAGATCCCAAAACTGACAAGTGCTGTGAGGGAAGGGTGAGAGCACTCTAAATGCCAAGTTTGGAACTCTGTAATTAATAAGCTGTCTCTGGTCTCTGTGAAGATAAACTAAATATTGTGAATTTGAGAAGATGTATTAGCAATGATAACTTTTTGCAGTCCATGATTTATACATCTGTGGTAGACCTGTGCTCTGTGACTTGTAACACTCCTGAAAATATTGTAGTGAGCTGGAATGTTATTTAAACCACAAGGAATAATCAAAGGATGCAAGTGAAATGTACCTTTCTTGACATATCTACATTGAATAGTATTATAAGCCAGACTGAGAGGAAAATGGATATGTGACTCTTAAACAAAGGAATAATGAAGGTAAATGTAACCAGTGAACCCCTCAAGGCTTATTCATTTGTGGGGATTAGGGGTGGAATAGTTTCTTTAGCCAGACAAGATGGTATAGCAGTTTGGGAAGATCTTTATTACTAAAAATAGTCTTTAAATGTGTTTCATTTTTATTTATTTTGTTATATTTAATATGTGAAATATAACATGACTTCTAAATTTTTAAACCAAAAACTCGCTCCTTTTTTGCTAGAATACTCTTTCATATTTAAGCTTATATAGTATTTGGTGTGAACTATGATGTAAATAAATATCAAACACCAGGTTTAATCAGAGCTGATAAATCCAAAAGAGGTGACGTTTTAGATAAAGCTTTTCATGCCTCCAATTCAGGACTCTTATGGTAAGAACTGACCTTTTATTCTGTATTTGTATAGCTCTTCTTTGCCCTTGGGATCATGACAACAATTCTTAAATGCTGTGTTAATACAAATAATAAATAACTGTGGCCTGGCACAGGGTAACAGGAAGAACTTTTGGGAGGCGATCACAGTATTTTTGGCTGCTGAAGGCAGAATTTTTGTAGGGCAAGTAATGCTGCTTTCTCTGTTCACACCAACATTTCTAACCAAATAGAACTAATCTTTTAGCATTAATCTCTATGCAGTGAGGTTCGGGAGCCTGGGGACTCTAGAGTGTCCATGTCAAACTGCTTTGCTCAGGGTTTTGCATTTGGAACAACAAACATACCTGCAAAATTTCTGTCATATAGCAGCTAAACCATTGCTGTTTGGAAACCATGGCATAATTATGGCAAGATATGACAATGTCGATGAGAAAATGTCTGTGTATGAGGCTGACACTAACAATGGTTAGTAAACTGAAGACAGTTGTTTTAAAGAGAACTGTTTAATGTTGAAATCTGAATATTGGAAGTTGTGGTCTGTGATCAGGGATGCTGAACTTGACTTGTATAATTGTGTATTGGTAGCTGAGCTATGCCTAGTTTCAAGGGGAAACGATAAGAACTTTACATCAGTGTTTCAGAAGATCAAATTAAAAAAAATAGTGTGATGGTAGGAGAAAGAATTTGTTTTCGTCTAAACCTGACCTACAAGTATCAGCAATGAATTTTAGTACTGACTTCCTCTACATAGCAAAGAAGAAAATGACAGAGTAACAACACAAAACTGATTATAAATTTGCCTTTCCCTCCAAGTGTCTTCTACACTATCAATTACTGAGAAACACCTCTTCTACCTGTCCTTGGTTTGGCTGTGCTCTGTCTCCAGTTCCAGTTTTCCACAGCTCAAAAAGTAGAGGTTCTCTGTTTCGCTCAGGAAAGGTGGGTTACCTGCCAGTGTGTGATAGAAAGGTTTGGGGCTTGGTTTGGTTTAGTTTATTATTATTATTATTATTTATTTTATCCAGTTAAGGTTTCTTGTTGGCTGGTTTGGTTTATGAAACTCTGTTTTCCATCTGCCAGAGGACAAAAAGAAAATACTGTCCTGTAGGGTCTGCACTTGGCTGTGAGTTGAGTCTGAGGTACTCTTGGTGTGTTTTGGCTCTCAGGAGGTGCATTCCTGTTGGTGGAGCTGCCAGTGTGAGCGGGGCGCCTGCTCCCCTCCCCGCTGTCCCCTGCTGCCTGCGTCAGGTGCGGATCACTTCAGCTCTGCCTGTACCGCTCGTCAAGTTCATGTGTGTAACTTCCTCTGCTCGGCATATTTGTACCTTGCAGATTCCATTTCTTCAGTGGGATGACATCAGATAGCTTGAGAATAATCATAGGCTTAAGAGAATAAAACTGCAGGGGCATCTGTCCAGTTACTGGGGAATATTTTTAGAAGACTGGGACTGGTGAAGCCAGTTTTGTGTCACGGTTATGGAGGAGGCTTCAAATTCAAGCCAACCCCTAGTTTACCTCCTGAAATTTACAAACATTAGTGTTAAAGAATCTTATACCTGTATTTTGGAGATTTTTTGATGGGGGGGTGCCAAAATACAGTCAGATTGGGTGAGTAGAGATGAAGCTGAGCAAAATGTAGCAGAGTGATGAATTAAAAAAAAAAAAAAACAACAAAAAAAACAAACCAACAAAACAAACAAACAAAAAAAAAACAAAACCAAAAAACCACAAAAAAAAAAACAACACCCTAGGAAAATTTAGGACAATGCTCACTGTACCAAGTCTCCTTGTGAGGCCAGGAGTCTAATACTTACTAAATGCTATAATGCACTTCAGCTGTATTAAAGTCAAAGAGAATGTTCCTGTGGACTTCACTAAGAGTCCACACAGAGCCTTTGAGATTTTAGGTAAAAGGATTGGTCAAGGAATCCATTAGTGCTCCCATTACCATTATTATTGTTTTATTAAAAAATAAAAATAATTAAAAAATCAAACAGAAACAACAAACACCATTTAGTAAACACATCTGAGGTAGTATTTTGACTACTTACAGACTCATTTATATTTCTGGTGGTTCCCTGTGGCAGTGAAATCCTGATAGAGGAGGCAGAGGGGAAAAATAAATAGCATAAACATTTAAAGGAAAGAGCAATGACAAATTTTATCACTATGTCAGGAGATTCTATATCTCTTTTTAGCAATAATGCATATTTTAAAGTCTTGGTTATTTGTCTGTATGTATAAAATCACTTTCCTGAATTTCTACCATTAAGCATTGTAATTTAAGGCTATCTAGACCAATAATGTGCTTGTTTATTCAGTGTAGTCTGAGGATTTAACCTCTCTTTTCTAATGATGAGTTCAAAAACATTTATTTCAAGCATGGTTAAGAAAAAAAAAATGTGTGAATGTGTGAATAAGAGATGTGTACCTAATTCATGCCAAAAACAAAATTTCACTAAAATGATGATTCATTTTTGTTATGATCGGGATAAAAGTATATGCACTTAATGCATACGGGTCTTTTTATCATTAATTCCACCAGTATTAAATGCTATATTCAAGCATATTCAAGTAGCCAAATATTGAGAGCAGGGTAGCTTCAAACTTAGTACACTTTAAACACTTGAGTAGACAAAAAGATACAGCAAAGTAATTAGAAAATGCTTTTGAGAAATTTTTTTAAATGTTACACCATTACTGTTTTGGCTTGGTTGGGATTTTTTGTTTGTTTTGGGTTTTTGTTTGTTTGTTTTGGGTTTTTTTGTTTGGTTTTTTTTTCTTTTTGTTTGGTTTGGGGCTTTTTTTGTTAGGGCTTGCATGCATGCATTTTGGAGTGAAAGAATTCTTCTGGAAATACCTATCAAATGCATAGCTAAAATGCATAAAGATTTTTTTCACTACAGTAGTTTCACAATTGCTTTATATTTACTAAAATGCATGGATACCTTTGCTCAGAGTACTTTTATCACTATGAAAGCTTTTACAATCTATGGTTGTACTTCAGAAGTCAAAGAATTGTCTCCTTAAAGTTGTTCCTACAATAAACTAAACTGCAAAGTGTTTGTATCTTTTGTTGCAATCACAGTCTAATGTAATTGAAAACAGAAACCTAAGTAGAAGAAATTTCTAAGGATCAGAAAAATTTATCAAGTCATCAATTGGATATGAATATTTTAGTAACAGCAGCAACAATTTTCAACAGCGCCTTCCACTGATACTACTACTGATACATACTACTGATGATACCCTGAAGTAGAAAAGTGAACAGCTTTTCTTCAGGAAGGGTGGGGAAAGCATTGCAGTAAGATAATTATTGAAATGATTGCCACTCTGAATTTGTTACTCAGATATTTTTAGGACAGTCTTCATTATAAAAAGAATGCAGATAAACAAAAATTTGTAACAACTTCTCCTTTAATCTGTAGCCCTATGCCTATTTTAATCTAAGTCACACAGGTTGAAGTTACAGAACTGGATGTTTATTTTTATCTTCTAGATAAAGTAGCCATCTATTTGTTGATAGCTTAGAGGGCAGATCTGTAATATGCAGAGGTAAAGTTCATTTTATTCTTGTCACCTCTCGGTATTTTTTCGGTGACACATAAAGATGCTTCCTCTGTATGTCATCTCATGTTTCTTCCCTTTGCCTGAAAGCACTCTACTAAACCTAATCAAAAGTTTTGAGAATGTCTTCATTCATTATATCTTATAGTGCATCAGTTGGCAAAAAAAGCAAACTACCAAACGCTGTATATGTAGTTGACCTAAGCTGGATGTTATGAATTTAGTTTTGCCTGGTCATTATTTCTTCTTGTTATAGCTTCATTCCCTGATATCTTCATCAGAAAAGAGACTCCATTGATAATATTTGTAACATCTGCTGATGTATGCTTTCATAACCTCTACTGAAGAGGCTTTCAAGAAAATACATGAATTCTGGACTCATTAATGCTGTTGAACTTGGGGAGAATTCTTCCGTGTTTGCTCTGTCTGTGTGAGCATAGCTGCAAGAAATGATGCTTTTTGTCCCTATTTACTTATTTTCAAATAAGTCATTGTGGAGCCTTCTCTCATGCAGCTGAAGGGTCAGGTGGGAAAGGGAGTAAAGGAATGAAATAAATTGCAGAGAAGTGCAGTTTCCTTGTAACTGAGGTAAATTTTGAAACCTCAGTCTACTATGAGTCAGTGACTGAATTACAAGAGCAGGAAGTCTAAATTAATGTTTCTCTCGGCCTTGCTGGCTGAGGAGTTTTTTTAGCAGGTTAATCATCCTTTTTCAATCTTCAAATTTTGTTTTAGTTGTATTATTTATTCTAGTGCTTTTAAATACATGTATATTTAAATTTATTAAGAGGCTAAATTGGCAATACTAATCTAGTAGGTTAGAGTGCAAACACATATGCTGAGTGTAGAAAAGCCTTTAGTAGCTTTTTAGATTGATTAAGTAAAATAAATAACTATTCTGTGATGTCCAGTAGCCAGAGAAGGTTTAACTACATTGCATTTTACTGTGGATAATTCATATGATTTAGCATTTAATAAATTGAACTTTTAGTCATGTTTAAAAGAGATGCAAGAGTAATTTGTATGCATTGGCTACTGATTGTAAATTATAAATCTGTGGGATTGAGTTCAAATTTGTAATTGGTGGAAAAAAATCAGTAATTAACTGGGAGTACAGAAACGATTTTCTATCAAAGCTGTCTTCCACAGAGAATTCTTCTAAAGCTGTTCATGATTATAAGGGTTATGATACATGGAACACTATAATTTGTAAATAAATGTCAACATAGTATAAGCTGGTTATAAAATGCTTTTCAAAATTAGATGTTCTGATTGGGCAAAATAGTTGAATGCATAACTATCTGCTTAGAGCTGCTAAACCAGGTTCCACAAGGCAAGGATGCCTTGAGAACCAGGGTAAATGTCATTTATAGACAGTAGGAGCAAACAAACAAAGTACTTTCATTCTCTGTAGTTGTAGGCTGAAGGATGCCCACAGAAGCATAACCTTCATAGTGCTGTACTGCCCATATGCCTGCAGTTCTTTGGTTTTCTGGGACAATTAAACTTACTGTCATTAAACCTGATTTTTCTGTTGAAATTTATGTTTGTCCATTTACTCATCTATTCTAAATATTTTGTGAAGTGTTTAGCATTTATGAAAAGTGTATGTGGGGGTGTATTGGGTTTTTTGGTTTTTTTAATAAATTCTTTATAATTCATGCTCCTTTTCAGCAGATGACATGGGAATTAAACCTTTACTTTTGTAAATCAGCTGTTTAAAAAGTTAGCAGATTAAAAATATGAGACAGCAAATATGTAGCTGTGTCCACCTCCTTATTTCACTCATGCCTTCATTTCCCACAATGGGCAAATAAAATGACATCTAAATTAAAAGATATACTATTAAAAATCTACATAAATTTGCTTGTAGAGACTCCTCAATTGGTGGCAGGCAGTCATTTGGTGGGTGGGTTTTTTTATTTGTTTTGGTTTTGTTGGTTTGTGGTTTTTTTTTTTTTTCTTTGGGGGACTGGGTAGATGGTGGAAAGATTGGTGATCCAGCTCTGATAGAAAGTCTATATCAGTATTTGATTTTTCACCAATCTACTAGAAGAGTTTAGCCATGTCTAGAGACATAGTGTTGAAAGAAAAGTAATTTATGTCCCTGGGGGCCATCTGGGTACTGCTTTCTATTAAGTATTATTATTCTAACCTTATTGATCTGAATTTTTTCCTCTGCTTCAGATTTTAAAGTGGAAAGGAAACATTGCTGTAAAAACAAACTTTTTCTTGTATTACAAAGCTTTTAAGAATTTCAGCTACATACCTTTCTTCTCTTCTTTGAAGTCCATATTTCTTTCTTCATTACTGTGAATTTTATAGAAATATCATTACAAATAGAGATGGATATAATTACTAAAAATGTAGAAGTGTTGACAGGATATGTTTTGGTTGTATTGGTTTGCATGAGGTCAGGTATCAGAATCTGGTTGGTCTGTTTGTGGCAAATGAAAAAAGCAACATTAAACTGTAATGAAAATTATAACTTTAGCAACTGGTTTCTTTATGAAAACAGGAATGTAGGAGGATTCAATTTCTTTATAGTCCTATGTTGTACTGCATTAAAATTTCAAGTGAAGATGAATTGCTAGTGGATCTGTAAAATAATAACTCACATATCTAAATGTTCCAAGGACTGTAAGAACTTCAACTCATCTTCATTTCTTTTCCTTTTGCTTGAAAAGTGTAATATATAGGCTTGCTGAAACTCTGTGCAAATCTATTGGTATTATGGTGAATTTATTTTTACAGAAAAGATGCTAAGAATGAGCATCTTCATGAAGATGCTGGGTTTATTTGAACAGCACATGAAGAACCAAATTATTTATATAAGTCAGTAGCAATTTCTTTTAAATTCAGTAATACTACTCAGCTAGTCAAGGTGACTTTCAACAAAGGTTTATAATCTCTGCTCAGCTATGTGAAATTTGACTCAGTGATAGAAACAGACCTACAAAATCAAAAATGTGAATGGTGGAAAGCAAATGAACTTTCCCTCAGTTTTCTTGCTTTCCTGGTCCTTCTCCATAATTTTTCACTCTATTTCTGCACAGTGTTCCTAAAGGCTGAATTGACTGCCTTGCCTATCTGATCACTCTGAGAAACCTGGGTGCAGGGGCAGAGCTTGAGGAGCAGCAGGAACAAGTGAGTAGTTGGGAGCAGAGTATCAGAGAAGCAAAAGAAGCTTTCTTAAAAAAAATACAAAAACGAAAATAGGATGTCACAATACCTAGGAAAGACATCTTGTTTGAGCATCAAAAATAGCAGGTGGTAAGTTACAAATGCATTTCAGATTAAAGTTATGCACATACCTGGCAAGGATTTGTAGCTTGTTTTTTTCCTTACCTGAATCTACCCATGCTGCATCACCTTCAGCTACGCAGACCAGGGGACTATACACCATTTAAATCAGTCTTTGGACCACTTTGAATTTCTTAAACTAATTTATCCCTCTCTTCACATTCTTATACAGGAGATAAACATATGGGCTTTTATTCCTCCAAACATATTTTTTGAAGCAGAGTTGCAATCTAGTGTGGGCAAGTATTCACTGAATAAATGGGATTTACACTGTTGTTTATTTATAGACTTTTAAATTACTCTCTTTGCAGTAGAAATGGTTGCAAATTAATATAATTTCACAGTGAGATCTAATATAAGAAAATTGTATTCACCATTTTACAGAACCCAATGCCTGAGAACAAGAATTTTAAAGTACCTAAATCTCCAGGAAATCATGTTCCATAGTGAATTTGTTTGAGGAAACACTGGTAAAATTAGGTGATGGTCTAGACAAACTTTCTTTTTCTTAGTTGTTATGTTGGCTTCCTGCAGAAGTACTTTCTACTTAAGGTTATATTTGTACTGTCTCTCGAAAGTACTGTTCTGCTAAGGACTTCTAGAAATACAGAAGGCAGATGTACCAATCTCTGTCATTCTTCCTCTGTTCAAAGAGTGAGTTGAAATCAAATTGGCTTTTTCCTCGCTGCTTTTATTTGGGTTTTTAGCAAGACTATTGTATGAACATGACATGATGGATTAGAAGGAGAAATGATTTACAATGTATTAGGATTGTCCCTTTTTCAGCTTTGCTACTGTCTGTTCCATTGGGCATGAAATTCATGGATAAAATATTTAGTTCCGGATACTTTTTTTTAGATTGGTTTGTGGGGTGGTTTCGTTTGTTTGTTTTTTGGTGTTTTGTTTTTTTATTATGCATTTTCTGTGATTTTTCAAAGAAGCTGAATGAAAGAGTTACAGGATGAGAAGTCTTAGTCATTTTATGAGGGCCACATCTACTGGAAAATGTACGTATCACTTGTGAACTTTTGCAAATCTAGTTCTTTGTATAGCAACTCTGTGGAGGAAAAAAGCCTTGCTTTAAAATAAATATATTAAACAATCTTCAGTCAATTAATATATTTTACATTTTTGTAGACAAAACAAAGAACTCAAAATTGTATTAATTCCCACTGTAACCAATCAATTCAAGAAAGAAAGTCATTTTAGGAAACCCAGCATAATAATAAGTAATAACTCTTACACCTGAAGTGAATGAGAAAAATTAACTTTTACTTTTAATTAAATATCATGCCAAGAGGTATTCAAGCCATTCTGACATATGTAGAAGATAGAATAATAAAGTACAGACCCAGTCTTAATCACTCTGCATTATTAAACATTCATATACTGTCATTAACAGTACCTGTTATAATCCATGTCATTTTGTGCCTTGCAAGTGAAGCACTCATCTCCTTTCAAATACTAATCACAAAAGCAGATGCTTAAGGTACTTGAATAACCCTTTTATTGCCGTGTTTTGTACATGTGTTTTCAAAGTGAATCTGGGTGAATCTTCAGTGACACTGAAGAATATTATAAAAAACATATTATGCCTGGCTGTGGTGTGGAGGACATCTCCATTTATATTTTAGGCTGATTCAAATACTAGATTCCAATTTGGATCCACCTCACAAGCACATTTTGCCTAGTATTTGCCAAGGTCCCTAGAAAGGTGTGATTTACAGTCCTGCAAGATAGCCTTTTTTGGAATTATTATTATTTTTTAATCACTTGAAAATTGAGGATGCAATGTACTGTTGCATTTTCCATCAGTGAACTGGAATTGGTACACTGCTTTCTTGGTGTGGACCAAACAGTAAATGTTGTAAAATTTCCCCTTGGCATAAATAAAATAAGTCAGTTTGTAATAGAGATGAGATGATGTCCTGCTCTTCAGACTACATAAACCTTATTGTCTGTATGTAGGGATTCTAACAGAATACTATTTTTTCTTACCTTTCCCTCTGTGATGTTAAATCATTTAACATTGTCCTATTATACATCTTTGAGGTATGTAATTGTCCCCTTGTTAGATTTAGTTAGATTCAGAACAGAAAGAGTGTGCGGTTAAATCCAAATCTGGGCAATTTGAAATACTGATGTTAATGTGGTCTCAATCATTATGCCTCTACTTAAATCTCCTCCTGTAATTTTTAAGGATTGTGGAAGATAAATGGTTTTCATTTTTTTATGTATTTATTCATTTTACTATCCTCCATTGCTGTCTTAATACACTCATGCTTAAGAACAGAAATTACACGTGTAAATACTAAGATACAGAAAAAGACTTCAGAAGTTCACTACATTAGCAAAATGGAAAATGGAGATCATTATTTTTCATTTATGTCGTAATGGTAGTAGATTTATGCATACTAATACCAGAAAAATCGTAATAACAGGAGCTAAGTCATTTTGAGGCAGAAATGTATGAATTACTTTTTTTAGTTGACAGTTTCTCTGTAAGTGACTTGAGCAAGGTCACAAAGACACACTAGTACTTGCTAACTCCCAGAAGGTGCTAAATGACCGTAAAACACCCTGCCCTTCACTGTGAGCAAGTCTTAGCATAGAAATTTATGGTCCACTTCTTGTAGAAGATACTGCTTTAGTTCTAAGACTTTGTATGAATGTGGTTTTTGCCCAGTGCCATACTGAAATGTGAAGGTTAGAAAGATTTCTTATTGTTAGAGGAAGCCTGGATCTTTTTTTCTTGGGTTTTTATTTCCAAGTCCTTATATTTTTATCCACATTTATATTCACCACTGGAGAAGAGTAGTGCCATACATCATTCTCTACCTGTGGATAAGCTCAAGAGATACTCTGAGAAACAACTCCTGAACTTCTTCCTTCTTTTTTGTCCTCAGCCTTCTTTACAGCTTCATTAATTTTGGACATGATCCCAGTGAAATAAAATGTACCATGAGCATATTGCAGATCTATGTCAGCATCAGACTGATTCCTAAGAGAACTGAAAGACCTGTGAAGTTCCCCACAATTTACAAAAATCGGTAGCTGGTGTAGGAGAGAGGTTGCTTTTGAAAGAAAAGCAGACAGAATTCAGCTATCAGTCTAATCTGTAGCAATAATGCATTAACTATCATGCATTTAGTTTTGAAAACTAGAAGATTGCAGAGTTTCTTGTCCATCAAAGTTGTCTTGGGAGTTAGAGATATGTAAGTATAACAGGCTGGTATGTAAACATAACAGACAGACAGATCAGAAAAAAAACTCTTCATGAGTTCTGCTGCTTGAAAAACACTTTCTTGATATTCAATCATCCACACAATTTTTAATCCATTTTGTTGTGTACTTCATTGGCATAATAATCTGATAAGCAGTGCTTTTGATTTTTATTTTAGTGTGTTCAACCTTCCAGCTCTTGCCATCTTGAGCAATGGCTGTTTAAGTTCTTTCTTGACATCTTCATAGTTGCTATTCTTCACCACTTGATCTTCAAAATGTCTGTGTCTTTTTGAATAGTCCTGGCATTTTGCCCAAAATTTTTGGTCTTTTCTTCAGATATAAGTAGCTGTCCTTTGGAGGTTTCTTGTGAGTCCTCATTCTGAATTTTTTTCTTTCCCATTTCAATCAGTGCTGTTGTTTGCAGCTCTTCCTTGGTTAGCCTGAAAAAGATGGATGTCATTCATGAATCTGTTTTTTTCAGTATCTTTCTACACAGAATAAACATTCCATTGTCATCTCATAATATCAAATCCATCATGGCTTCCATGTCTAAATAGGGCAGGTTTAGGAGAAATGGGCCTTCTTTTGGATTCCTGAACCATTTACAGTATCTGCTGTTGTTACAGCTGTCCTAGACAAACAGGAAATGTGAAAGGCTTTTACTTGCCCAGCTATGGTAAGTATTATAGAGGGAGGATGGATGCCATCACCAAATATTTATCCCTCTGCTTAACATACAACATCCCTGTCATCTGCATGTATATGCAATTTATTCTCCTTTGTGTGCCTAATCAGTTTAACAATGCAAGCAATATTTGTGGTTTTGATGCCACTTACTGAACCAAACATTTTTTTCAAGATGTAGTGTGGAGAAGAGGTTTAACAAACAGAATATTTATCACTTACTGAAAAGTACTTGCAAAGTACTTTCAGCTTTTGGGGCAAAAATATGTTTTGCTCATATAAACTTCATCTCTGCTAGCCTATTTTACATACAGTTGTACTGCTAGTTCCTTTTAAGATTTGACAAGTTCTCTCTGTAAGGTTGAAATGTTCAATATGTTCAAGACATACTGCAAAAGTGAAGAGCTAAGGCCAAGATCTATTTTAGCAACTCCTTGACAATCACAGCTTTGTTTCAGATTACATGCTCCTTTTTTCCCCCCTGAATTTTGTTTTCCCTTTCAAGCAAACTGCTCTCTTTTGGTCAGTTCCTTGTACAAATTTAAGATAAGCAACTGCTAAAGGTAAAACAGCTCTTCCATCTCAAATATTCCTATGATTCTATGTGAATATTTATATATAAATCTTGATAATCTGGAATCTGTAATATGTTTATAGTCCATTTCCTGAACCCTTTGAAATCTGTAGCTGGCCTTCTGTTGTTGTTTGTTTTGTTTCAAAGGCACCAAATTTGTCTTCTTACCTGCCAGATTATTTAGCATGTGCAAAAGGCATCCATCAAGACATGTCTTAGAAGACTGTAGTTGATGGTCTTTTGTGCATTCTATTGAGCACTGGTAGGCACATTATTGAATCAGCCCAAGTTATCCACAGAGAATCCACTTTTTGGTACCAGTGAATTTGCAAGGATGGATCATTTAGTAAAACTAATTAAATTGCATCTGGCAACATTTTCTCTAAATATTGATACTATTGCATGGTAGGTAAGCAAAAAAATATTGGACAATTGGATTGATGCTAATCAATCAAATGTTCTTTGAAAATAACATTTAGTATGTATCATAGGATTAAAATTTAGTATGTATTGTATTTTAAAAAATAAGTGAGCATGTTTTATTTTTTTTTCAGATGTCAGTTCTGCTTACAGAACTGAGTCTGTCTCTTGTGGGATTTTCCCCCCCAACATTTAGAAAAACGAAAATGATAAATTAAATAGCAAGGTAATGTTTATGTTGCTTGGAGGTACATTTACTAGCAGGGAGCATTTTTAAGAAAAGCAGAATTACTTGTCAGAGTTTTAATATGGAACTTGAAATCGCAGGTGTTTGTATCAAAATCTTGATTGTAGAATTTCAGTTCATCCTGACAGAGGACAGAAACATTGTCATTGTAACCCTTATGTACAATTAACAAACTGAGCTCTATGCTACACATACATAATGAAAATCTGTGGAGATTTAAGGATGAGAACCAATCACTAAAATGACATGTAAAATCATTTCAAGTAACTAATGATCACAAAGATAACTTAATCTTTCTTGAGCAGTTTGTAAGCAGAAAATTAATTAATTCTGTTAGATAAAAAATAGCTGGTTAATTATTAGCTGCACTGAAGGACTGAAGAATTTAAGTGAAATTTGCTTCAGCAAAATCATAGCTTTGGATCTTCAGACATAGCTGAAGTACTCTGTTTTTAAAACTTCCAGGCAAAGTTGAATTAGACCTCTTATGTAGTTCCATGATTATGGAAAGATAAGGTTTGTAAAGCTCCAGGTACAGCTGGCTGTTCCTAGCCATGGGGGTGTTCATGATGCTTTAAGTCCTGTGAACCTCCACCGCAGAAAAACATTTTGCTCTTTTATTTTTTGGGGGTAGTTATATAATCTGGCAATAAGAAACAAGAGGAGGATGTTGATATGATCCATGTGCAGTTTTGCAGCACAGGCATAACCTTACCCAAACTCCCTTACCCAAAGCTAATTCTGTTCCTCAGCTCGAGATCTTCACTGCATGCTATTACCACAGCAGCAAGCAACAAGTAAAAAAGGGTCTGGGAAACTGGAGGCTGTTTTCATCACTGTGCCTTTTTTTTTTTTTTTTTTTTAATGCAACAAAGAAATGAACAGAGAAGTTCTGAAACTCAACTATCTGTCATTTTCATCTCCTGGAACATTTTTTATTTCAAGAATAATTTAGTACAAAGCTGGATTATTGATGACAATTCTCTGTAAACATGAGCTTTTAAGATCAGGATGGACAACTGTTTAGACCTTCATGGCTGGGAATCATGCCATTACTACCCACAGCCGATGCACATACATGGCTATTTGGCTGTGTACCTCATACCATCTGTTCAGATGGCATTTTGCCTTCTCACAAATTGGTTAGACCTGTGCCAAGAGCAATTGCTCTAGATGGTTACACTGCAAAACACAGCAAGTAGTTCCTATTTTGTACAAGTCTCTTTCTTTTGGATACCACTTTAGCACTTTGTTATGTCCTGTGGACATACCTGTATACTGCAGTGATTGGAAACGGAAAAAGATTATGTGCTCATCCTAACTTTTTACAGCTGAAGCTACCTTTTCTAAACCCCCAGAAGGGAAAACAAAGTACATGTCAATTGAGTTGAATGTTTCTCTTTGTTTTCTATCTGAAAAACATTCATTCATTACTAATTGGCAAGAGCTAATCAAAAGCTCACAAAAGTTAATAGGAATATTTGCACTGATAGAAGTATAGAGTTGTAAATTATATTTAAGTTTGCTTGCTAGTGAACCAAGGCAAGTCATCGTGGTCAGTTGTTTGATTTGTAGAATAAGTTTCTGAGAAGAGTAACAGGTTACAGGATTAAATTCAGCTGACATATACAGTAATTAAAAGTTATCACCAAGTGACATTTATACAACCTATAGAATAATTCTGCTGAGTCCTCTCTATTGAATAGATATCCATGTTATACAATTGGCACATTTGTTGACAGCCTCAACTGTGAACCATGGAAGTGAACTTATTGCTTGCCAGCAGAAGCAGCTCCTGTAGGTAAAAGCCAAAGGATATTGGCAAGGAAACCTAAGTGCAGTGGATAAATATAGAACTTTATGTAAAAAATGCTGTCATCCTGCCAGTTTTCATAGCCACTAAAATAATTTTAAAATCAAAACTAAAATAATATTTTTGTTTCTAACAAGATGTAAAATGTAGAATTCAGAGTATGTTCAAGTGTAAATCAATTATTTGCCTGTCTTTGAGGATAATTAACTGTAGGAGTATTGTTTTTTTCCTTCTGTAGACTTCTCCCTGTGCATGAATGTCACTGCTCAGTTTGAGCATGCTTAGTTGAATCAGGATGATATCATTTACGTGGGTGAGTTTCCATATATTGGTTAGTGGGAGATATGATATTTTGCTGATTATAATCTGGAAATGTTGCCAAAGCCCTTCATCTTAGTTTCACATAAATAATACTGACTAGGTTTTGATTCCTGGAGAAAACCCAATGGGGAAGAGCTGGGTAGACCTCAAAAAAGAAAGCAAAGATATCAAAAGTCAGAACTGTTTGGAATGCAGGATGTAGTCTGCTTGTAATTTGGGTGGTTATTTTCTTGTTTGCACAAACCACTATAAAGATTAGATAAAGATAAGATAAAGTCCTTATTAAGAAGAACTTACAAGGTACTTTTAAGTTTATTACAAATTTTATATTATGCGGTTCCTGTGTTGTGAGGTGATGCATGAAGCTGATGACCAGAATTCTAACCATTTGAGTATCTGCAAAAAAATGTCTTTTCTCATTAATTTAAAAGAGGCTATTATTCAACTGCTGTTATTTCTCCCTGAAATTTTCACTCACAGAGCAGTTGATATTTGTTACCATGATTCAAACCATTTGGTTCCATTACTCATAACAGCTGAAATGTTGTCTAAGGACTGTAGCAGTTTTGAAGAATGTAGAGAATGTTTTAGAAGGTCTGTTACTGTTCATTCACACTACACTGGTACAACTTTTTATCCCATTTTAGTATGTCAAGCAAGCAACATTGCATGTTCCATTTGTAATAAGGGTTAATAATTCAAATTTTGTTCAGTAAAAACAGTTGAAAAAAATGTAGAGCTGAAAAAGATACCAGTAACGATTTTGTAAGTTGACACATTTGTTACTTTCCTATTTATCTGTAGGAAAGATGGTTAGTACTGAAATCTATTGCATTCACACTGAAGTTTTGTGGTGGTTCAACTGTCCCCCCTGTACTGGCTGCACAGAATAAGGTACAGAACTGGCAGGACATACCTGTATACTGCAGCAGTACCATTAGGCTCAAAAGCAAGGTTTTATATCTACTTGGGTTTTTTTGCAGTATAAAATTGTCTTCTTGTGGGAATGGTGGAGCTTCACTCTTTCATGTGGCATAAACATGCTAGCAATTTAATGGGCAAAGTAAAAGCTGATAAATTCTCACAGGTCTAGTGTGCACTCTATTCTGAGTTGAAAATTGGGCATAGCTGAATACCAAGTAACCCTTTAGCTGAGGCATTCTGAAGTAATTTGAATAGCAGTATTCTTCAAAAGTCCCTGAAACATTGGGAACTGATTTGTTTTACTTCCATGCAGATGAATGGGAATTTTCCTTTCACTTCACTGGGAGTAGGGTTGAACATTTCTTGAGTTGACCAGCACAAAGTAACATTTATAAGCAGAAAAAGGAGAGATTTTTTTTCAGCTCAAACAAGTTCATTTTTAAAAGCCACTTTGCTGTAACCATGTAAACCTATGTAACCTTACAGTTTGTTAACACTGAACTTCAATGAGTCCTGATAAGAAGCCAGTCAGTGGATATCCATTTAGCTACTGATCTGAACTCCAGCTGATTGTCCTAGCAGCTGTGTGACTTCATTACCATTAGAAAGGCATACAGCCAAGCCAGCTGGAATCCAAAGAGGCTACTCAATTCACATAGCATGTCAGGTTTTTTGGTGTACGTATCAGAATTACAAATGACCAAAAAAACCCAACTGAACAACAACAACTTACAAAAAAGATTCCTTATGAACATACAGTGTAAGTCAAAGTTTCAAAGCATTATTATACCAAGTGGAGGCTATTTTTGTCATACAGATGTTGGGGTTTTTTCATGCCATGTTATAGCTGCTAATATCTCTTTACTGAAAACTAGGCAGAACATTTGCACTTTTGGCTATAAACACAGATCTATCCTATAATTCCTCATTTCTTAGTTAAGAAAACAACATTTTGTTGTCTTTTGTACTCTTGTTTTGAAAACACGTTATTAGCTTCTCTTACAGTTAGCAGTGAATAAAGGCTGCTGCTCTTGGACAATACAGGTTTGTGAAAAACACCCCCAAACTGTTCTAATTAATAGTATTTAGCTGCTAGAGACATTATCACTGAGGAATGGTTCTACTGATGGCTGTGGATATTTTTTTAAAGCATAGAATGGTACAAAAGCCTTAACATCAGCTTGTACATACAGCACACAATAATCTTCTGCTAAAAAAGAGGAAAAAAAGCCAAAAATACAAGGGAGGCAAATTGTAGTTTACAAGAAGGGAATGAAGGAAGACCTATGAAACTACAGAACTGGTTTTAGATAGGTGCAGGCTCACTTGAGTACTGTGTGCAGTTTTGGGGCCCATGGTTTAAGAAGATTATTTGGGAGCTTACATGCGTCCAGAGAAGGACAGCAAAGCTGGTGCAAGAGCTGGAAGGTGTGTGCTGTGAAGATCAGCCAATGAGACTTCTTTTGTCTAGGCTGGTGAAAAAGAGACTGAGGAGTGACCTCATTCCTCTCTATTGCTTGTCAATGGAGGGGAAGTGGAGAGGGAGGTGCTCATCTCTTCTCCCTGGTATCCCATGATAGGATGCATGGAAGTGGTGAAAAGCTTAGTGTTAAACTGAACATGAGGAAACATCTGTGTAAGGAAAGAACAGTTAAACCCTGAAACAGACTTCCTAGAGAGAGAGATGGTTGAATCCCTGTGCTTGGACAAGGCCCATAGTAACATGCTTTAACTTTTGGTCAGACCTGAAGGGTTCAGGCAGTTGGCCTAGGAGACCATTGTAGGTGCCTTCCAGTTGTTTAGTTCTATTATTCTAAATGGTCCCAGGAACTATTTTCCTAAGCTAGTGTCCAAATAAAACTTTTATTAATGAATCTATTATATTCAAGCAAATGAAGAGGAAATAATTATATGCTTGAAACTTAGGGAAATATCCTTGTGGAACCAGAATGAGTAAAGACTCATCTTGTTAGTCAAGAAATGTTACTCTACTTCAACCTTAAATTCTTTTGACATCTACTGTGAAAGTAATCCATGCAAAATGGACCAGACAGCCTTTCTGAATTAATTCCTTTGTTGTTAATCACCATATCAGTCTGCACTGTTCCTTGCATGCTTCCATCAGAATAGATGTGTAGTCTAAATTACATTGGTATAGAAAACAGGTGATGGGGTCTATGCAATCATGAGTTAGAAGGAGAGGGTAGGTGGTCAATTTATGTTTGCTGTTTCTTCCAGTATAAAAACTGACAGGCACCAAATGAAGCTACTAGAATCCAGTTTCAAGGTAAACAAAGGGAAGTTTCTTTACACAGAAACTGCAGTACTCTAAAGATGCTTGCAGTTCATTGGATCAAGAGACCATGAAATTCATGGAAGGGACATTTGGTAAGAACTATTCAGCAGAGACCTTTGGCTCTCAGAGAATATTTCAGTTTAGAAGGCTCCTCTGGAGATCCTTAAACAAACATCCTACTTGTAGCAAGTCTGATCAGATCACTTTCCTTAGAGACTTCTCTAATTGAAGCTTGAACATCTCCAAGAATGGAGATCCCACAACCTGTCTGGGCAGTGTTTGCCTTGTTTCTTGTTGCCTTTCATCCTATCCTCTGCACCTCCTACAACACTCCATCTATCTTTTCTGCATCAGGTAGCTGTAGACAGCAATAAAGTCTCCCATCACCAACTTTCGGTGAGACTGAACAAGTTGCTTCAGATTCTGCTCAAGTGGTGTGTGCTTCAGCCCCTGAGCAGCCTGCTGTCCCTCTATTGAATATATTGTGGTATCACAGAATCCCAGGACTGGTCAGATTGGGAGGGACAAGAGTGGGTCATCTGGTCCAACCCAGAACACATGCCACAAGGTTGTGTCCAGACAGCTTTGAGTATCTCCAGTGAGGGAGACTCCACACCCTCCCTGGTCTGTCTGTTCCAGTGCAAGGTCACAGTAAAGAAGTTTACCTTCAGAGTAAAGAAGTTATTCCTCATATTCAGGTGGAGCTTCCTGTGCATCAGTTTCTGCCCATTGCCTCTTGTTCTATTGCCTGGCACCATGAGGAAGAGCCTGGATCCATCACCTTGACACCTTCCATTCAGATACTTAAGAGATATGGTGTGTCCGTGTCTTTCCAGTATTGGGAAGCCCAAGACCCAAGAGTGCTCCAAATGTGGTATCCCAAGTGGTGAACAGAGAGGAAGGGTCACTGCCATGCACATGGATGGTGGATACAGCCTTTTTGATGGAGCACAAGATGCTGTTTGCTTTCTTTGGTGTGAGGGCACACTGGTGACTCATGACCACTGTGTCCTTTTCTGCAGATCTGCTTGACACTCAGCACCAGCTGGTGTGGTAGCCTTATTCCACCCAGATGGGTGGAATTTGCTTTGATTAAAATTCAGGAATTTTATATCAGCCCAGTTTTTTAGCAGAAAGATATTTGGGGGGCCTGAGAGAGTATACTGGGTAAGTACCACTTGATGCTTACCTTTGAAAATTTTGCATTAAGAACCCACTTTTCAGCCCAACAGAAAACAGGACACTGGACTAAGTGGAGTTATTGTATAAACTCTACTAAGATTTCTTAAAGAATAGATGCAGGTACCTCCTTGCAGGTCTCTGGCTGCCAAGTCAGTGGAGGAACTTTGCTGAATGCTCCAGTGAAGAAGACATAGTGGTATAGCCAGATATAGTTGAATGATAAAACATGGGATTTTGAGTCAACTTTTGAAGTAGCTGGTTATATAGAAGTTTGGGGTTGCGTTCTACTCTATGTCTAAGACTGAAAGCTAGGTATTGTGGATTCTTTATGTCATTTAAGTGCCTCAAAGAAAACAATATTTCAGAGATCTTTAAAGCAGAAAACTTAATGAGGCCTGCATAGACATTTAAAAACGAGTCAGTTTTTCAACAGCTTCACTTTCAGCTCTGAACTGTATTCTTGGATAGTCTGTACTTTTTAGTCTTATAATTTCCTTTGGACTCTCAGAAATTTCAATATTTTCAAATTTGTTTCCTTGAGATAGATAGATACAAATATATAAATACACATTTTGTATTTATATTGTTTGCATGGATTTTTTTTGTTGTTGTTTGTTTGTTTAATATACACTATAGAAGTAGGTGAGGGGTAGAAGAAAGATTTCTAGTGCCTGAAATAAATGTCTTCTCCTATCATACAAGAACCAACATGACTTACCAACCACACCCCCACCAAAAAAAAAAAAAAAAAAAAAACACCCACCACCCACC
>VYXD01010571.1:102511-128932 GCA_013397195.1 Hylia prasina
AAAAAAAAAAATCACCCCTCAACCCCCCCCAAAAAATACAGAATATAATAGTTCCGCTGTGCAGGTCAACCTAAACCACATTTGTAAGAAATTTGATTTCCGAAAAATTTTTATTAATGAGATACATTTAAACATATGATTCATTGTCAAAACTGTAATTTGAGCATTAGCTGTGAATGTATTTAAATAATTAAAAATGAAATTATTACTTTGTCAATAGCAGTGTTTGTAAATTCATGGAAATTTGTTGTCTTGAAGAAAAATTTGAGAACCAGACTTTAGGTCAAAGCAAGAAGAAAAGCACTTTTCAAAATACTATAGGTATGACAAAAGTCCCCCCCCGCCATAATTCATATCTATTTTGTGCTAGTACATTGACCATCACAGGAATGAAATTATCTTTATCATTAAAGGGTTAAGTTCTAGATATATGACTGCATCCACCAAAGGAGGAAAAATGGACATCCAGGAAACTCTGAAATCATGAACAAACCAAACAGAATGATTTCATAGTTGTTCAGAAGTTTGTAAAGTACATATGCTCAGAGGCATCTATTGTTTCATCCATGCCAGTTGTAATTAAAAATAAAACTTTCATGTAAATACTGTAAATAAACATAATTACTTTTGTATTCTAATTTTTTCCTGCATATTATGTCTCCCAAGTTGATTGATGTTAGACTTTGAAAAAAATTTGTTTATCATAGACTGTTGTTCTTAAAGGTGAAATTTGAAAAATGATGTTTCAAAAGGAGAAAAAAAAGAGAAGGTATTAGGTTAAATATTAATTTGAATGTCACAATAATGGGTACATATGCTATTTAAGGAAGTCATTATTCCACTGTGCAGTCAACAAGAGTATTGATTAGAATTAATTCACTACAAAAAGTCTCCAATCATTTTTAACAGAAGTTTTTCCTCTTTAACAGTACCCTGAAGCTTGTCTTTTTCGTGGTCAATTTAGCAACAAATTTGCAATTAATCATTTGTTGATTGCAATGAATGGTCTGTCGATAATATGCAGCTTACATTGCTAAAAGGCTTATACAGAGCTTTATTGTTTTCCTTTTGTCTTGGGAACACTTGGTCTAGCTGTGTTTCCTAGAATGGATTTTGAATAGATATTTTGAAGTAACTCATGCCAATTTTAAAGAGACATCACGGACTGCTCTGAGAGTATTAATCAAGATGTGCCCTAACTTTTCTTTGGCATTACAATATTTGGACATCTGTTCTGACTCCTTACATGTGAAGTAGGACACATTGGCATAAAAGAAGGGTTTCATTATCTTAAATGTCATAACATTTGTTTGAATTATTTTGTGTAGGTTTTAAATGCTGAAATTGTAATCTTGATTTTTTTATAGATTTCTTTGTCCTTTCAAAAGACTATAAAAATTAAAGCCTTTTAAAATTCCATCCGTAATTCTGAAAGCATAATTTACAATTTGTGCAATAACACTGAAATTGACGTAGATGATAGTTTAATTATTTTGAACAGCGTAAGTATTTTTGCTAAAAGAAATCTAAGGAAAGAATGCTTTTTATTCCAGAAACAGAAATGTTGTCACAGATAATGTAATGATAAAGGCCATTATGAAATGCCTCTTTGAGGACTGTTGACAGAGATTAATTTATTTGGAAAGTAATAGCAGTTAGAATGGCAGTTTTCATTTTATCAGAAGGAAACTGGGGTTAGCTCAGTTGCTTAGAGCATGGTGCTAATAATACCAAGGTGGTTGGTTCTATTCTTGTATGGGTCATTCACTTAAAGCTGGCCTTGATGATCCTTGTGGGTCCCTTCCAATTCAGAAATGATTGTGATTCTGAAATGTGTGTTATATCTGTTGTCCTTAATAGAGTCTCAGTATATTTCTTCTGGCTAGGAAGTGGCTTTGAATACAATATACGTAATTGAAACTAAAAGAAAGATTAATTCTGGTTCCAGACTTTTGCAAATGTTTGGAAACATTTTGTTTGCACTGATCTTTAAATTGCATATGTTTTTAATAGGTTTTGATTGTTCATTAGCAAAAAAAAATGCCCAGTAGTAAAAGTAGGATTTAACTGATTTACATTGCCCTTATTAATGCTATTATTATACAAAATAGTTGCAAACATTAAGATAATCTTACTCTGAGATAATATCTGATGTCATATGGATGTGATATTTATGCCTGAGTAAAAGTTAATATTAACAACATTTGTCTTGGCTAACATTATAAGGATTACTTATTACAAACATCAGCAAGACAAGTGTCTGCTTACTGTGCAGCAAATTTGGGAATTCTAGCTTGTCATTTAGTATTGATTACATTATTTAAGTAGTTGAGCAAAGCAGCACTTTACAAACAGGTGCTCTTTGATTTGCAAATTTATAAAAATCTAGGAGCAGCTTTCAGCCTACTGCATTGTTGTTTTTTAAGGTAAAAAATTGAAAGGTGATTTGACTATGCTTTTGTTGAGACCAAAGATTTGTTTTACATCTTCTTTCTCATGAAGCAAATTGATTTAGTGTCAAAAAAAGGTGTGGTTCTCCACCTGTAAAATATGTTTATAGCATAACTGTCTGGCCCAGAGTTCAGAGAAACTGCCCCATTCATGCTGCTTGCAGTGAAAATTTGTGGACCTAACTTTGACTGTATACTTTAGTTGTGTCCTGAATGTAGTCTCCTTGTCCTGCCTCTACACTGCAGGTGTCTACAGCCTTAGTTTGATCACTTGGGGAGTAACTTTGTACAGCAGATCATTAATTTGGAGAATTGTACCCTAATATTTAGTGTAAACAACTTAGCCTTCTAGAAAACCTCATATGTGTTGGAGATCCTGAGTAAATGGGTGTTATGCAAAGAGTTTTTATGCAGATATAGAATCCTCCCAAACAATTTGAGGCTGAGAATAGGATACTGGTATAATATATTCAAAGCTACCATGAAAGCCCTAAGTTGCTAAACAACCATGACGCACTGAGTCTTTCCAGATGGTTAGGCAAAAAGCCTTATGCAAGTGCACTCTTGGGTGGGGGAATTTTTTTGCTAGAAAATTTAAGGAATTTCTCAGTTTCACTACACTGCTCTCCACTTTTTCACTAGTCTTCTGCAAATTTGGATCCTTGGGATGTGAAAAGGCAAGAAAAGCATGTCTTTGACTCTCTGTGAAGGTTAATTCAGCACTTTGACCATTTTTATTTCTTGGGCTCAAAATTCTGTACATGTTAAATCATAACAAAGGGCTTTAGTGCAGTTTCCTGGGTTTCTGACCACATCAAGAACATTATTTTTTATTTTGCTGTGAGATTGTTTGAGAGTGAAACAGTTTCACATAAACCAAGAGTGAAATACATAACTGGTATTTTCTAAAGTTGCTGGGTATTTTTCCCTTTTCAGTGGAAACCATTTTTAACTCCATGTTGATTTTGTTAAAAAAAAAAAAAAAGTTTGCAATTTTCAATTATTAGTGTCTTTAGTACAATAAAGAACAAGTTTTTGTTGTCCTTAAGTATCAGTAATCTGATAATAACCTGTAACTTATTCCCTTTATTGCACACAATAGAACCTCTCTGTGAAGTAAATAAATATATTTAACCTCAAAGCCTTCTAATGTCCAGAGTCTCCAAAGATAGTTACTGCATAACCTTTCTATGTCATGCTCTGGGTAGATCATCACTGTAAAATATTTTGAATATCTAAATTATTTATTCAAAGCAGCTATAGAAAAAGCTTGATTTGTTTTGGAAGGAAAATATATGTGAATTAATTTTGTAAAATTTGAATTAATCTTCCACAAACACATGTTGTATTTGGACATATTTTAACACTTTTCCATATATCCAAATAGTAAGTCCAGAAAAGGCTTTTTGTTCTTTAAGCCATAGCATGTTTAGGTTGTTTTTTAATGCAGGTTCCTATTATTTGTAGAGAAAATTTTTTGAGTCTCTAAATGCTCAGTAAAATGGCATCTATTTCCATTTTTTAGTCTTATTTCATGTTTTAGATAGCTGTTACTGCAAAGTCTGGGCTTTATTTAACTTGAGAGCAGCTGATATCAAACACTGTTCATATGAACTAATTATATTGAGTTACTAGGTTGACATATTTCAGAGAATATTAGCCCCTTATTTTTCATGAAACTATTGGTCATTGACATGTAGCATGTGATTGGGTTTTGCACTTCAAAAAATAATCTGACCAGTTACACTGTGTATGAAAACAAGTATGCATTCACCTTTTAAGTTAAAACTTTGATTAACAGTAGCAGTAAAACCAGTATATGATCAAGATGATCTCCTTGGGTGTAATCTCTTCCATCAAATATTATTATGTACAATTTAATTTAATTTTATTTGTGTAGTACCTTTTCAGAGAAACCACTCTGGTGGGAGTAAACTTGGCATGAGTAGCTCATACGAATCTAGCTCTTTCTTGGAGGCTTCTTAGTTGGCCAGTTATTTTCAGACTTACTGTTAAGTAGGTTTGTCTCAGTTTGATACATAACTCTTCTGCCATTTTAGTATTGTTGCCTTCCCACAGCTGCCTCACACTTTGACAGATCCTTAGGGTCTGAATTGGATCTCAGGTGCTTACTGATACAAGGAGGTGGCCAATGTTGGTAGAGGAGAAAGGAGGGAATAAGCTTGAAGGAGCCTCCACAAAGGTGAGAATTAGAAACCTTATACACCTTAGCAAGAAAATAAAGGAGAAGGATTTAGAAAACATTTTGATTGATGCAACACAAGAGCAAATGCAGATATTAAACAAAAGGTAAGAAAGTTGCTTCTGGACCTTGGATATAGAAAAAACAGGCTGTATGAAAGATGTAAGGGAGAGGATCTTAAAAAGTTTGTCGTAAATCAGCAGAGAGAGGGAGTGAATGTCTGTAGATAAATAATCCAACATCTAGCCCTAATTTATGAGTATGTTAGGGTTTTTTTATAAATTAATATTTGTTTGTCCAATAGGAAAGATAATAAATAATATTGTAATGCAAAAATTTAAATTTCAAATTGAAAACATAATGAATGGGGAAAACAGTGACCTTTTTCAATTAAGAGAAAAATATTCTTTCAGAGTATAAATCAATGAGAGATGTTTTAGTGGTTTGCATATTTCTTATAAAAATAAATACCTGCTATGGAAACAAATGAATAGCATAAATATGTATTAAAATTATAAGACTCTGTTGCCAAGGCTTTGACTAACAAGTTATGGGAAGTTGCTAGGGAGAAGTCAGGTGAACATTTATTATTTGATCCCTATCAAGTAAATGAGTGTATAAAATGGGTGGTGATACAAGATTTGGCTTGAACCCTATCAAGGATTTCAGAGAACTGCTCAGGCTGTTGCATTTCAGGCATACCTTCATAAATGTAAGAAACTAGGTGTGCTCAGTTTCTTCTGTGATTAATAACAAAAGATCTTCAAATGACAATTCAGAACAGAAACTGCCTTTTGGCAGAGTCTTTCCAAAGAGCTTTCTTCTAACTCTTCAGCATACCAGGAGGATGGGGAAATCACCCCGACAGTTTAGGCACCTAAATTAAGGGTCTATATTCAGCCCTTGAGAATGCTACTTTAATGCAAACTTAATCAGTGTTCAGAATAAAAATACTCAAAGGGATTTATGTTTGCTTGGGGGTTTTGGGGGGTTTTGGGGAGCTTTTGGGGGTGGTTTTGGGGTTTTTATTATAAGAGCATTTGAAAAATCATTAGAGTATAATTTTTCAAAACACTACACAAGCAGTATTCTTTATCCCAAATTTGCTTTTTTCTGTAAGTTTTAATATGATGATGCCAATTAGTATTTCATCAAAGAAATGCTTAGTAATTGAGCAAATCACTCACTTTTCTCTCCTAAGAACTGCAGAAGTGCTGGGCATGAAAGTCTATGCATTCATTTCAAGCTAGACAGGCTTTTAATGTAAACTTGGTTTCTGTGCTTTTTATTGAAGACACCTGTGAGCCATTTCTGTGTTTCTCTGAAGAACGTCTAAAACAACGACCAATTGCATTGCGTAGTGTTGCCTATATTGACTTTCAGCCTGAGCTGTGTCCTTGATTGTGTCCTGCTGAAACTCATTTTGTAGGATAATTTGGGGGTATTTCAACATAGTTCTCGATCAGCAGTTATCAGAAATGCTACTAAAGGTTTACCACAGAGATCTTTTTAATATACAAGGTATTTAATACACTGTCTATATGGCTGTGTTGGCTAATTGCCATATGATCACTTTTCTCCTTCTCTTTTTAGTGACCACATAAACACTTAGCATGGACCTAGAAGAACTCTTCTCTAGTTACAGTAAATTTAGGGTGACCAAATATAAAGAAGGGGGAAGATGTAGCACAGTGTATTCTCAGCAGAGATCATCTTTCAGGGTACATGTCCTCTGCATTGCATTGAGTCATGGGGCACATGACACATCTGGACTGATAATAGCTTGTCTTACCTCCAAGTCTTGCACTTGATTAATGACTTAAAAATATAGGTACATAGGAATGTATTGGCAGTTTCTAAACCCCAAAATAGCTCCTCAAAGAAAGTCCTTGAGATACTGGTACAAAGGCTTATCTTATAGGACTGGTCCCTACACAGCTGGAACATGTGGTCACCCTGTATAAACTGATCAATAGTAAATACCAAGGAGTCAATGGTTGTATGTGCACACAATTTATAGAGTTATACACAGGCACAACATAGGGGGGGCTGAGTTTTTCTGCACAGACAGCTTTTTTTCTGCAAAATGGATTGCATTTTTGTGTCTGTGTAGAATTGTCAGAAACTCAACAGAATTCTGACTTCAAATAAAAAGGGAGATGAAATATACTTACCTTTGAAGGCCTGTTTCAATTTTTTTGTTATTTCCAGATATACTGTCCTCTGGTCTTTTGTCTGTCATTTATAAATACTGTGCTGCTGATGTCTGTCATGGGTTTTGAGATATTGCCTGTTTAAATGAGTATTTAAAGTATGAACTCTCACTTGACTTACTTATACTTAGTACAATATATGTACTGCTGAAATGTATTTAAACTTGACCATCAGAGTATATCACAGACAAATACATATCATTATCTTCACAGTTCCTGTGTTCTTCTTGAAAAGCCAGGAACACAAGATTTCTCAGATTTTTGTTCTCAGATTTTTTTTCTTAAGAAAGTGAATTATCAGTATCTTTTAGTAAAGCTGTTTTAAGAAGTGCTTGTAATCTCTTCTTGTTCTGACATTTTCAAACTACTGTCTTTCTCATTTTACAGGCCTAAAATATCAGTAGAAACTAATAAAATTATAGTAACTAATGTTTCACCAAAACCTAATGTATTAATAAATATTTTTTAGATCTCTGCCCCTTTCAGGTTAATTAATGTAATTTAATCAAAAACCTGGGAGTCAAATGTGAACTGGCAGCTTGATTCAAACAAGGCAGAACCTTAAGCTTCTTGACTGCTTTTTTCTAGACTTGGTCATTTAGTGGTTCAATATGATTTGTTTATCTGAGATTGTTATTATGGGGTGGGAAATGCTAAAATAAAGGGTGTGCCTCTGGTTTATGTATTTTATATATGTACAGAAAGTAGAATACAGAATTGCGAGGATGTCTGTTTATGTAGAAAATAATTTCTAGAAAATAAATGTCTAGAAATTAATTTCAAGCCACCACAGCAAACTTTCTTCATCTATTTTCAATGATATTTTTGGTACATCAGTACTATGCCACATTAATAACTGATGTGAGCTAACTGGTTGTTCAGGTTAGATTTGCATTCTGATCCAAAGATTACAGGTTGCTGAATTATCCCTTAAGCTTCCTAGCCTTGTGGATCCATTAAGCCTTAATTAAAGAAGCATCTTAGGAAAAAAAAATAATCAGACCATTTGTATCCAAAGAAGATGCACACTGGTCATTTGTTTGTTCACCAGCATAAAAATTATTGTTTAATGGAAATTTTAATCACGGCAAACTTATAGACAGACATATATTAAATGCATTAATCTTTCTATAAGGTTATTCACAATGTATAAGGTTACTCCTCTGAAAAGACTGCTTCAGATTGCTTTCCGGTAATGCTAATACCCATTAAAAAGATGAATATATATGTGTGTAAGTCAATCATAAGGTATTAAAGAGGTGTAGCAACTTAAGCTTCTTTTCTTCTTGGCAGGTCACTTTGAGAAATGTCCTAGTTCAATTAAAATATTTTTTCCATTTCCTAGGAGTAGATTCAGATATGCTCTGTCTGTTCTCTATCTTATCTTCACTGTCAGGATTTAAAACAAACCTGAGTGAGGTATAAGGGTAGCCCAGCTGCTTCAGAGCCTGAACAGGTTCAAATGTAAGGATGCATATATGTGTCTATGTCTTCACGTTCATCACACATATGTCCTGGTTGAGTACTTGTGTGATGTAAAGGTACATTTTTTAAGAGTCTCTACAATTTTGTAGAATTTAAACTCGGATAAACTGCATTTTCTGTTCTCCATATACCCATTTTTCCATCTCTTGTTTCTAAATGCTGCAGTAGTGAGTGGAAACCATCTAAACAGGAAAGGCATACAAAAGAGCACACAGTGTGGTAGTTTCTTTCCAATTAGATTGGTACTATGAATTTATGTAAGAAAAATTATCATGTAGGCTATTGTCATAAGACATGTGAATGACTAAAAATATTGTATATCTTAGAAAAGAAATGCAGAATTTTAGAATAGTACTGTACAACTCAAGTATTCATATAATAGTCTCAGAAACACAAAATTGCCTAATTGGCTGCTTAGTTCTGCTGTAGATGCTCTGTATTCAGCATTAATTTGTGCCCAGTATTGATTCTGATGCAAAACTGCTCCTGGAAAAAAATCTTAATTCTTGGATGGTTTGGTGAAATATATTACAATTAGAGGTATAAAATGAGCTCTACGGCTGAAATGTGGATGAAGGTGATTCCATAAGACCTTCCTTCCCCTTTCATCTCGGAACAGGCTTGACAGCACTGCTTCTCCTCAGATTATTATTATTAATAATAAAATTTAACCATTTTTAGGTATGATTGCATTTACTTATGGTGGGTTACTCGTAAAACTGAAAAATGTTTCTATTCAAACATAGTGATGCGGAAAAATTGTATTTCAGGCCAGAATGCAAATCAGTGTACTAACAAAAATTATTATGTGAATCCCAGAGATTATATTAATTATAGACCAGTATCCAACTGTTGAATGATCGTTCTTTAAAAATCCTGTTCTCTTTGCTAGGTATTATCACAAAAATGCGAGTTTGTTTTACTGAATCCTGGGTTTTCTCCTTCACATCAGTTTTACAGTAAAATACAAAAATAATTTCTCTATTCCTTCACAATATCAAGTACTAGGACAGCTCAGCATATTTTGCAAACTATATTTGGTTTACCATGCAATTACTCTGTTTCTGTATAGTTAATTAGGTGATTTTAGTATAGCTCTTGACACAAAAAAATTAATTAATTTCTCCATTGGTCCAAAAACAGTTGTATGTCTAAACACATTGGGCTAGATGCCCCTACTTGAAATGAGTGAAATCTATTAAAATCAGTGCTACAAATGGAGCCAAAATTCTCACAGTGAAGGACTCTTCAGTCTCCTGAGCTAGGAAACTTTTCATGGTCATTCCTTAGGATTCAGGGATGGCATCTGGTAATTCCAGCAGCTCTTAGGAGACAGTACTTATATTCCTACTCACTGTCAAGTTCCTATTACTTTCAGTTCTTCTCATTGCTTTTAATTTACTTATACCAGTCTATATGCTACTGTCTTAACAAGTACAAGAATACAGACATTGGAAAAACAGAAAACTAAGTGCAGTTTCTTGGGAGGGTTTGGGTTTTTGGTTTTTTTTTTTTGGTTGGTTGGTTGGTTTTGGTTTTTTCTCTCTTATCTTTTTTCCCCTAAAGCAGAGGATTGTTGTCCTAATGCACAGCCAGCATGAGCTGATTTCAGGTTTTTTTACTGTGGGCTGTTATGGTTGAGAAGAGATCCCTGTGCTGAGGCAATCTGAGGACTCTGGATTCAATTGAGGGTTTGAAAGAATAAGCTGAAGGTTGGAACGTATAAGCTGAAGGAGGCCTTAGCAGCTCCCCTACTTTTGAGCTTATCTGTGTGTAGTTACTTTTCTGGTTTACAGTTTCCATCAATAAACGCAGCTCTTCAGCAACTTTTTTTGTGAACTTGACCTGACATTTGCCTGTCTTGTGCTGTGCCTGTGAAAATTAGCTGGGTGTATTATTTTTTTTACTTTTTTTGTTCCTTAAGTCAGTTGATTCATTTTGGAGTCAGAAAATGTTCAAGGAGGGGAAAATTTTGATCAAATCAACCTTGCATGGAAACAACTGCCTGTTTGCCATCTGCAGTGGGCATTGATCCCTAGCTTGTTTGTGCCTTGCATTTGTTATGCGTGAGTAAGCACATTAGCCTTTTCATTTCATTCATTAGACAGTTAGTCCTTGATTAGTGTTTCCTAGTTTCTGTCAAAAATGCTACTACTCCTTTATTCATTTTGTCTTGTTTCTGTCTTATGTTTCAGTGTGTAGAAAATGAACAGTTAACTACAATAGTCCTTTCATTTCTTTTTCATATGAAACTGGCTAACAAATATACTTTTCTAATGCTGGAGCATCTAATGCGGGATAAAGTATGAATGATGGGTCTTTCTAAAGTTAACAGAGTTATTATTTTAGTTCAGCTAGCAGGCATTGTTTAGAAGTGTGGTGTCTCAGGGTTTAGTGTCAGCTTTATTTCATCCGTCTCCAAGAACTGTGGGATCACCTGGATACTTGTGGATATTTGCCTTATAAAATTGCACATAAAAATAAATTTAAATTAAAAATAAGTGCAGTTTGAGAATACAGCACTGAAAGTTTCAGATGACAGGACAGAACAATAAGGAATTTTTGACTAACACCATGCACTTGGGAATTTTGTTGTCATTTCCTTGCAGAACAGTGAAATGTTGAATGACGATTCCATTCCTAAATAAAATAGAAAAATACATAAACAATTATGTGATGTGCTTAAAGTAGCAAACTATGTACATCTTTAGAAACTACATAACAAGATTATTAAAAAATTGAGTACCTTGATGGAGTTAATACATTTAATGTTGCTACTAACTGATTTAATTTTATCAGTGATTACAAGTTTTGCCTGAAATTCTATACGGTGTTTTATTCTTATGTAGATACTGTGTGTAAATTTTTATGATTTATGTACTGCTTTTTATTCATAATTGTTAAAGTTTATTTATATGTTGTCAATCTATCTGAACAATATTACCTTTGAATTTAATGGTATTAAAGTTCAACCTCTATCTTTTCAAGGCACTCTTAAGTTAGTAAACCAAACTTTGAAGGTTGGACCAGACAGTTCTCTGGTGCGTGCCCTGCTTAAAACTCTAGTAAATAAAAAGCTTTTTAAACACAAAAAATTTATATTAGTGGTCTATATTAGTGGATACCTTCATATCTCAAGTGTAGGTGCTTGAGAGTGCATTAAATGCTTGCTTATTTGTGATTTAGATTAACAGTGATTGGTTTAAATAAAAGTTATTTTGAACAAAAGTTTTGGTCATGTTTGGAGCCATTAATGAATGATTTAAGTATTTAATTTGGGGGCTTTTCTCCAAATTTGAATTCCCGTTGTTTGAAAATAATTTAAAATGTTGCTAGATACAGGCTTATACTGAATTTAATAGTTCTCTCAAATTTTTAGGCTTTATAGTTCCATAATCTTGTAAGTTGGTAAATAATAGGTGGGGAAGTTCATATATATATGATAGTTGGTTATAGTGACAGTTTTATTTGTAATTTTTCTCAAATGCAATTTGCATGGAAACTGGAATTCATTTAGATTTCTTACTAACTGAACTAATTCTTCTTATATTTATATTCATATATATCCAGAATTTTAAGACATAATTACAAAGACAGGCTCCAAATGGATTTCTCTGTGTTTCCTATCCACTGCAGGACTCAAGAGTTGGTAGATTTCATACTCTCACAATTCATTTAATACATACATTGAAAAATGAGAGATTAATTCCCATTTTGTAAAGTTTTAACGATTACTTTGAGAAATAAAAATTACATGATCTGGACTGAGGAAAAAATTTTCTTCATACCTCCAAAGGAGATACAAAAAATGTTTTGAAAACTAATTCTAGCACACCAGTTCCAAATATTCTATTTTCAACAACTCCCACCAGCACAATCAGGTAATTCTCTTCTAAATGATATACACTTACAAATATTTCATACAGCTATTTCATTTCACATACATGTTATTCAGTTATAGTATTAACATAATTTACTTAATTTTAAAATATGGATAAAATTTATTTATATTTTTTTATTAAACAATATTTCCATGATTTCACATTCTGACATACAGCAAAGGGGGGTCTTCTAGCAATTATTTCTATTTTCTACCCAGTTTTAGAGAAAGATACTGAATGCCATATGAAAATAACAACTTGTTTGCATATAAAGTAACTTTGCTGAATCTGTCACTCACTTTTATTAAAGAAACAGATTTCAAATAGTTTATTTGGCATTTCTACAAGACAGTACTCTATCAATGGTCTTACAGTAAGCCTTCACCATATCTGGATGTTATTCACTGTATAAAATTCAAAGACACTTTCACTACATAAAACTATCATGTCCGAGTTTTAAAAAAGAATAATGGAGACTGCAACAAGAATAATAAATTGTTAAGTTCAGATACATCCCATTCTGGGAACAATGTGCCTGTAAGCTTTCTAAATGATAACAGTATTTCTGTTGTTGAAAATGACAGTTCACAGAACACCTTACAAATAGTATGCATTGTTTACAGATTGGCTCTTCTGTTTTGCAATTTTCCTGTCCCAATAGATTTATGGTGCTTTTTTTTTTTTTTTGTCCTGTTAGGATGCTTCAATTGCCCACAGATTCCATATCATGAGAGAAAAACATCCAGAGAAGTTCAACAGTAGGTAAGAATCTAAAAAATATGCATAGAAAAATATTTTTCCATGTTATTAAGATATGTTCTCTGAGGGGTTAAGTTTTGCACATCCTTTAAAATATTGATTCTTATAAAGGAGAGGAAATTGGTTCATTTTATATTAAGCATATGCTTCCAGACTGCTTGTAGTGTAACTTTTTGATATCTGGTATTTCAGCTGAAATGAACAGCATTATAAATAAACTGTTCACACAGGTGAAATGCTTGCCTTGTAAAGCTAGACAAGATGATGCACTGTGTTTGTGAAGATCCCTGAATTGACACTTTGCCATTAGGCACCGAAGAACACTTCTTAGACAGCTGCAGATGGCGATCCTTATGTTTCATTCCCACACTCACACTGGTACATTAACAGGGGGCTCTTCCATATATACCCTTTGTAAGGGCAAATGAATGCCACTTTACACAGAACTGCTTTTATCATTAAACAACTTTGTTTCTATAAAGAAAGTCAGGAATGAGACTTTGCATCTGTTTCTTGTGTTGCTTTCTGAATCTTTAGTGCTATTGCAGAGCTTTTCTGGAGATTAAAAATGCATTACATTTACTGTAAATTCAATATCTGGTTTGTTGAGTAGATAACATTCATAATGCAATGTTTATGTTTGTTTCTTCTTATTTAGGTAATTTAGCAAGTAAGTTGTGGTGGGTAAGAGCAACATTTCAGAAACTTTAATTAACATTTAAAGATACATGGGGAGAGAAAAGTAAGATACAACCTTATTTGGAATAAACAGAGAATGTCTAGAAATAATTATTAGCACAAATGTTGTCACTGCGAACCTAACTGTAGACTATTTAGTTTTTCACGAGGGTGACCTGGAAAGCCTTCTGTAGATGCAAATCTTCATAGATCTCAGGATAATAAAATACACTGTTGGTGTGCTCATCTAAGAGCTGTACAGAATGATGTTCAAATATGTTTGAATATTATCTTGCTTACTGTTTTTGTTAAAAGTATATATTTTATAACTAATAGGCAGAATGGGAGCCTTCTTTTCTCATATGCTCAATCTGCTTAGCATCTATACAATGACATACTGTGAACCCAAGTGTATATTTGTTTTTAAGTCACATAGTATATATTTGTTTTCTATTACCTCCTTTTCCTAGCTCTGATATTTCTCGTTCTGAAAGAATTATACTATGATAAGATCTGAACTCCAACTGGATCTGTGCATCCCAATTTACTGTAGTGTACCATCAGGACTAGAGATGTTGGACTTTTAGCAAATGACGATATTCTAGGCCCTAAGATGAAGCTAGTTTATCAGTGGTCTTTCTGCGTATTTTCAGAGGCAATTATAATTTATAAAAAGCTCAGCTAATAACATGAGTTTCAGATCAGATTTCATGTCACAATAAATCATATGCCATTAATAACATCTGCTAGCAGACTCACCTTGAAATTCATCTATATTTTAAGGAACCTGATATTTCTAACATTATCTTAAGGAAATTAGTTACAAAAATACATGGTCCTAGTCCCTACGTACTTTGGTACTGTGATATTGAAAGAACTTGGAAGAAGCGATGATTCTCTAGATATATAAAGATTATTCAGAAAGGTTATGCCTTTCAAAAAAAAACAGTATAAAGACTTAAGCAATAATAGAAACTGATACTTTAAAATGTGTTTTCTTCTGTGTAGTGAGAAAAAAAAAGGGTTTTCTATTTTTGTTCAATAGAATTTTCCAGATGATGTTAGTTCACAAATACTTTTTTTTCATTATCACTTATTTGCATGTCAAAATATGTCCATAACATGTTGCAGTAGCATTTTCCTGGAGGGTATGAAAAGAAACCCCTTTTTTAGTTGTCTGCTAAGCCCCAAATCTTAATTCACCACAATGTAGAATTTTCTATGCAACCTAAATTATTTAGGCTCAGCAAGTCCAACTCAAGTCTGATTCATAGTGGGCTTCATAGTTAACAGCACCTGCTCCTTTGAAAACCCTACATTACTCATTTGAAAATCCTACACTGTCATATAGGCATATCTCTTGTGATTTTAAAAAAAATAATTCCTTTTTGCTTTTATGTTAGTTTCCTCTTGCCTAATTTGGCAACATTTTAACTTTCACAGCTATCATTCAGAGCAGGTCCTTGCACTGAGGTTCTACTCTAAAAAATGAACATGCAAAAATTTTCCTTACTGAACAGAAACTTCAAGTTTACATTGTGTGCAGAGGTCTTTTGAAGTACACAGGTGTTGTATTTGTTTCAGTGACGTAAGTTAGGTAAAGTTTGGAGTTAGAGAATCTTTTTTTATATTAAATCCTGGTAACGATCCTCAAATTCCTTGGGATACTCCTTGCCACTTTGATCCCAAGGTTCATGTGTAAATAGATTGTACTAATAAGAAAAATCCTGACACATTCTACTTGTGTAGAAGCAAAATCTTTTTGTACTTGTTTATCTTCTCAAAATGAAGATGAGAGAATATTGCAAGACTAGAAAAGCATTTTTTAATGACTACTAGCCTATATTGTGGCATTCTTTGGAACTAGGTACTAGTTCTTGGGACCTATGTCATATTTTAAAATTCTGCAGTATTCACAGATTTTGGACACAAACACTTAGTATTACTGACTTACTAAAAATAAAAGAAATAAATTTAGGTTTAGATTTCTAAATTGTCTAGAGATAGTTAGACATAAGTCTTTGGAAAATCAAAGTTTACATATGTATACGTATTCATGCAATAAAAATCTACATCATCAATTGTTTCCTTTGAAATGAAGCACCTGGTTATTTACGTTTCTTAAGAAATTAAAATCAAGTTCCTATATGAAAAGGGTCTTCTGTGTTCAGAAGGTTAATTTTCAATGAAAAAATACCTTATACATGAATATCTTGAAAATGTTATGCTTGTAAGCTCTCATATGGAATACCTCCATATAGTTTTCCAAATAAAGCTCAGCATAAATTCCTACCAGTGGTTTTAAAATACACATTACTTATTCCTAAACCCAGATGTGGAACAGAAGAAATCTGGTGATGGTCAAATAGTAAAGAATGAAATAGTAAAGAATGAAAGTGAGAACACAGTAGTAGCATCCTGAGCTTTGTCAAAAGAATGAATCTTAATATTCCATTTAAATTATATCTCTTGATCATTAGAACTTAATCAGAAACCGGGACTGACACTGCATTAGGATTTATATGTGTTCATGAACCCTAAAGTCTCAGCAGTTACATTATCGCTCTACAGGTCTGAAGTGCTCACAACCTTGTGCTGGAGAAATCAGTTTCCTTCCCAGCATCCTGTGCTTTAAGAGTAGGGTCAAATTTTCCAATGTAAGTGTGGAAGGGCTGAGTTAGTGCCAGTGGGGATAAAACTTGCAAAAGGCAGTATTTCAAGTAAAAGTATCATTAAACTAGGACATTCTGTTGAAATAATGATTCAGTTAGGCCAAAATGCCCTACAGGGAGATCTGTGTAAACATCATAGGCTCGATGCTGGGAATAACAGATGTATGAGTTATGTGACTGGAATATACACAAGGAAACAAAAAATACTTTCAACAAAAAAAATAATTCAAGTTGATGATAGCTTTTCTAAAATCATACTCAGTTCAATTAGTTGTACTAATTTGACTCTTTGGCATCCCATAGCATAAAAGATATTTTCTAGTCTCAGTAAACTGAAGTAGGATTTATAAATTACAATTACAGTCTTTGTAATTACGTTGTCTTTGAAGTTTCCCAACATCAATTTCCATCTTTTTATGAAGAAAACATAAAGCACACAAAGTTCCTAATAACTTAATTTGTCATATTCCTGACAGTATACTTTTGAGATTCCCTCTCAATTTGTTTGATTATGCTTTTTTTTTGTGCTGATACCTATACATTTAATCTCTAAGAAAATTTTTAAGTAATAGAAGGTACTGATTTACCTTGTGCATGTGTTCTCCGGGAGAATATGGAAAGGCCACAGTAAGAAAAGGTAGGAGAAATGGCACATCAGTGCATCTTTAGCAAGTTATTCTGGGAATCCTGACTTGGGTACTGCACTTCGCAATGTATTTATAACATCATATCTTTAGTAACATCAAAAAGAAAAGGAAAAAATCCTGTCATGCATACACTGTTACTGTATTCAAAAGCTTTATTGTAAGGGATGTCTTGTCCTACCTGGCAGCAAAAAAAAACCAGAACAGTTATTCCACTTGAGTACTGGAGTAGAAGGCAAGTTCAAGTTTTGTGACTGAAAGCAAAAAAAAATCAGTTTAAGAGCAAAATCAGTTATGATGGGGTGAATTCAGTGGTCTGCTCTCAGATGTACTCACCCTTTGTTTTAAAGTTTACTTATTTTAACTTAGAATCAAACAGTCAAAATGTTTTATTTTGTATAGAACAAAACTATTTTGATATTGTCATTATTCTTCCAGTTTTTCAGTTTTGGTGATGGAGTCTCTTGGGTTGAATCACAACCACATCTTTTCAATGAATATACTAAGCATTGACACAAAATTCCTAACATTAATTGCAGATATTTCAGCCTCTCCATCAATCTCTCCTCCCTTCCTGTTTGTGACTGAAGTGAAAATGTTTAAAAAGAAGTCATTGGCCCCACAGAGAGACCAGATTGCAGACATCTGTTACCTGTCCCATTGAACCCAGAGGTTCCTTTTCAAAAAGGGATAAGGCTCCAGGGAGCAGTACCTCTGAACTCAGGCAGCACTACTGCAACTGTAGTCATCAAAAGAAGCAAAGCAAGGTGAAAATACTTGCGATAGAGCACAAAATATTTTCCCAGAGGCAAGAGATGGTTCATAGTTAGACAACTTACTCTGCCTGGCTCTTGGTTGTAATGTTTATAAGAGAGAAAGGAATAAAAAAACAACTAGCATGTTCTTTTGTCAGACTTCAAACACGTAGTAGCCCACCTTTAGAAATAATACCTGAATACACACATAATGTGTGCTTGAGTTGGGACAAAGGAAGACAGTTGGAGAATAAAGCTGGTTTAGAACATCTATCTATTTGTCTGCTGTCTACAGACAAAATCGCAGCAGTTTCCATCTGCAGTATCTGCACCTCTCTCTGATACATGATTTCATGTTCTTATCATTTCTCTAGAAAGTGTTAATGGGCTAAGGCCCTCTGCTTGAGAGACTTCTTACTCTCTTAAACATTTTTCTATAGCAGCTGTCTGGGAGGCTGATGTGGTTGGGGAACCTAAGGTTCAGATTCATGAAGACTTAGAGGCAGTGTGATGTATAAAATCTATGTTAAGCAGGAATCCCTATGTCCTGGGCGTCCCCTGGGATTTCAAAGTACATCTCTGAAAGCAGTGTGCTGTATCAGACCATAAGCAGAGCAGCGAAATTGCATTTGTGTTCTCAGGGTCTGCAGCTGTCAAATTCACTACTGCAGGACTAAACTGGGTTCAGGCTTTGTCAGACTCTTCCATTTGAGGGAATCGCCATTCTGCACCTTTAAAACCAAATGTCTAACATTTATACTCTTACTCTTGACAAGAAATGGGAATGTTGTCTTTCTTTAAAGGAAGTTACATGTTTTCAAGATACGTAGTGATACCCAGCTTTTAAAAAAATAGTTTCTTTAGAAATTGTTAAGTGTATTGGAGTTAATGTTAAAGGGTTAAAATCATTGCATTTCGAGGAGACAGTACTGTTTATGGTGCAGAATCATACAGCGGGATTGGCTCAGCATGCATCGTGGAACTAACAAACTGTTGATTCACAAAAGGTCTATCCATATACTACAGCCCAAGGCCAGTAACATCTAATTTTCTTCAACTTGCATCAGGCCGGCTAAGAAATTTATTGCAGATGATGTTTCCTTACTCAGAGCAGGTCACTGAAACTTTTCTATGTATTGAAGTGCCTAGTGGATGTTTTACACATTCCTTAATTCATTAAAACTACTGCCTTTTATTACAATGTGTTAAAGGCAAATGTAACTCTATAGGAATTAATTCTTGGTCTCTTCCACAGTATAGTCACACAATTTGAAATAACAGTGAATAATACAATGTTAGAAAAATATATAAATTCTTAAAATTGTTGTAAATTCAGATGTGAGAGGAGTCTATAGTAGATATGAAAAAACTGTAACAAAACTGCTAAACTACTGCTTGCTATTTGTTCTGTGTTGATGAAGTATGGTCAAGTATTTCTATACCAATCAATAAGGTTAGTTTCCTTGTTTATTCATGAACACGCTAAATAAAGCACTTTGTAATAAAATTAGGTTTTAACAAATAATGCTTTTTTTTTTTAAGAGGGCTTATAATCGGAACTATTGAACTCTAACATGAATTTGCAGCTTCAAGCATCATTTTGAATGAATTAATTTTCAAATCTCAGAAGTAAATGACAAATCTTTACATAAGTTTGATCTGGCTATAATTCATGTTTACAACAGATGCTGGGTTTTATAAACAGTTAAGCAGCAGCCCTTTCTAATATATGTCACAACACAAACCCAGCAAAACCTTCTTTCAAAATCCAGTCAAGATTGCTAAGTGGCCACAACGCACTTACATATAATATGATTGACAATATCCAGTCCATTAAAAGCAATGAAATTAATTGTTAAGGGATAATTTTTACACTTCCTATTTATTAAACATAAACACATTACTCGTTAATACAAAGAAATTAAAATTTAATCAGAACAATGAAAACCTTTACTCTGAACTGTGGGTTCAGAGCTTTATGGTGCTTTTTTTTAATCCTTTAATTCCGGTAATTAAGCCCCTACTACAGTTCCCACAGATAATGAGGAGAACCCAAATACTCCTTTAGTTCACTACAGACTAACACAATGTACAGCATGTACTTTTACTTCTCTCGTTCTTTAAATCACCAGAAATTTAGTGCTAGATTTGCTTCAGATCCTGAATCTTGTGACTAATACACTACAGGTTTTAACTCCGCACTCTGCAACTGGGAATTGGTTTATATCATATTAGACAAACTAAGGCAATTGTAAAGAAAATTTTGAAGAATTTACCCAGTCCTCCTGACCCATAGTATTACTGTTCAAAATTTATTTTTTAACAGATTACCTGAAAAGTAATGCTTTCAATGAATATGTCAGTTCCTGATTAAATAACCAAAGTTCTTATCTTTGTTAATTGTACCACTGAATCGATTTTAAGTATGCAATATCTCAAATAAAGAACCTGTGTCAACATCTCCATCGTTTCAGATAACATTTTCCATTTGCTTCTTTACCCCATTTGAATGTAGTTTGCTTGGCTCATGTCTATGTTTTTTAATTTCAGTAATCTGACTGTTTCCTGATCTGGTTCCACATGCTTTATTTTTATTGCAGAAGGTTGCATAGCCCTTTCTAAGAAATGTGCAAATCTAGAGATATTTCCAAATTTATAGTATGAAGTAAAGTATAATTTGGGTATCTTGGAAAATAAGATCAATCAAGTAGATCTGTCTAAGTTAAAGTTCTTATTGTCTTCCAATTTATATCTTTGTTTTATTAACATAAGATATATTTTTCCAAAGAAAATATTTTGAAAATATTTGTTTTAAATGTCATAGTGCAATTAATGTAAGGCATTTCTATGAAAATTGAATGATAGATGCTGCTGTACAATAGTGCCTTTGTTAGAACTGCATTGTTAACATTGCCTTCAGAATCATTATGGAGTTTGGTTTTACTTGTAAAATAATACTGACTACTGCTTCTTTTTATTTCACCTGATAATGACACAAGTAAATAATCAAAATTGAGAGGTATTTGTCTTAGTATTGAAGATATTTTTACCATTTTTATAACCAAACTTCTATTTTCTATTCTTTAATATTTGTGTTTTCTTTTTTTTTTTGTGTTATATAATGATAGTTAAAGTATTATTTTTTTCAATATCTTTGTCTGTGTGTGCATGTGTGTATGTGGAACAATTTTTTAAATACATTTTTTAGAAAAAAGCACAAAAAAAAAAATCACCAGACAAATGTGTTGGCTGGCTTGGTGATTTAAAGGGAAAGGCTTTTGCTTTTTCTGATTTTTGACACTACTGCTATTGAAGCCAAGTATATCTAAGAGATAAATATGGTTTTTAAGTTCTATTATCTGTCTTTCCCTCATGATACTTCATATTCTGGCTAACAGAAGTTCTGATGTATTTTGGGAATACTATTTTGGTCATTTATGCCTTTGAGACTAAGTCATATAACTTCTTCTGTTCTTGCCATTCCTAATACAGGCTTACTCATTTTAGGATATTTCTGTGTGCCGTCATGGCACTGAAGGAATTCCTCTCTGGCTTCTCTTACAATTCTATTGCTGAACAATTGGTAACTATTGATTACATCTGCTTCTGAAGCAGAAGATTAATGGATGAACATTTTCTCTCTCACTATTGACACTAGGATCCTGCTCTCAGCTTTTCCCTATGTCACAGAGAGAAATTATGGGAATCTAAAAAATTTTGCCAGATTGTTAAAACAAAAATAGTTTTTGTTCAATTAGCCCTCTCTTTGCCTTTCAGGAGATGCACATTGGTATATATTATCTGTCTTGAGTGTTCTCTAATGTTCAGCTCTGGTTTGGGTAAAAGGGTTAAGATCAACAAGGCATGTGGCAGATTGTTGGCAAAGGAATCACTGTACTCCTGCCTCCTTCCAGCTCAAATTATCCAGGAGTACTTTATGAGGAAACTGCCAAGACAGAATACAAGATGGGCAAAGAAACATGTGGGGAACAGAGTAATTTTGCTATTGTTTCTCAAAGTCTCAAAAATTAGGAGTTACAGAATTCTGAATTCATTACTGATCAGGGATTGTGAGAATGAGCATGGTGTTTCTGCTATGTTCGCATGCCATGGCATAAAATGGACCACAATAGGAAAAGGAGAAAGTCATTGGGCATAAAAACTGTTATCTAGTAGTTACTTGGAATTTATTAAGATTGGAAAATTTTCAGTTAAATCGAATTTCAATCCCTGTAAGTCAACTTAATTATGGGAAAAATTAATACTGTTCCTTAGGTTAATGTTAATACTAATTTTAAAAATAATATTGAACTTGAGGTGGTTTTTTTTTTTTTCCTGATGAGCTAAAATTCAGGACCAGAGTATCATTTGAATCCACGTGACATAAGTAGATGTGGTAAAAACTACCTAGGATTTTAATAGTAAGAGGAAGAAATTGTTAGTTTTGCCATTTTTTCTTTTATTTTTGGATCAAATTAGACTTAGGGAACAGCTGCAAGTAATACGGTTTCCTGATTTTTGAGAACCTTTCAGTTATACTGTTTTTAATAAAGATTTGTCCATATGAGGGACAGCAAGGTCTGTTAACCTTTCTTGCAGCATGCTATTTCTGAGCCAATTATGAAGATGTCTAAAGGCATCGAATGCTCTTTGGAACACTAACTTGTGATTTGGGAGTATAATGGCCAACTGGAGAACTTTCTCTGCTCTGTGGTTAGCATATCTGTGCTCACAATATATAAAAACAAGGGCAGAGTGGGTCTTTTTTGTGAACTAAAATTCTTCTTGGATTTTTTCTTTTAGTTATGGTGATATATTAATAACTATAGTAACAGCAGAAGTAGCAGAAGCTTCCTAAGTGTTTTGGATTTTGATAGTAGAGCCTTGAAGGCTGTGTTAAGTTGTCAATCTAAGGTTTTTATCAAGATTTTGTTGATGTTCAAAGAAAGAAAAAAGTGTTAATCAAAGAAATATGTTCTTCTTGCTGATATGAGGCAGCTGACAATTCACACTGAATGAAATCTTCAATATGTTTAGCTGCTTTGATTTCTTAGAGAATTGTAGTGTAAATCTTCACTGAAAGTGATTTGGGAACATAAATTTAATTGATAACTTGTTCTGGGCTTTTCAAATGAAACCTGAGTGGATTGACCTAGCTAAAGTACAGCTTATCAAAAAAACCTTGCAGCAGGGAGCTACACAGCAGCCAGGACACTGCAGCCATGGGGGCTGTTTCTACACTGGCATCATAGTGAGGGCAGTCAGCCAGGCAGAGGGAGTTGGGGTTCAAGTCCCCCTTCTGACATGGAATAATCAAATACACTCTCTTACTTAGAAAGTGTCTTAGTGGCTGAACAACAAAATAGGAGCAGGACTGCAAAGCAAATTCAAATTCCATAGTTCACAACTACAGCAGAAACACAGATGGGAGTTTGACTCTGTCATGAGGTTGCCAGGTGAAGAGGCAGGTTTGTGTTATTTAAAGTCTGGTGAAATTCTGAGTTTTTGCTATCTTGCTTAAATTACTAAAAATATTTATCCCCCTACTTTAGTTACACAATCAAAATAAGTATCAGAACCTGGGCACCTCTGCTGCAAAGGTGTTAGTTTATGTGTTATATACTAGTATCTGCATGCTAGAATGAGAGATCCCTAACTGCTTTTGTTAAATTTAGAACAGGAGAGCAGCAGCAGGAGACAACAAGCCATGAACTGCCAAACCTTTGTTTAACAAGGGGCATGAAGACCTGTGGTGCTAGCTAGGTGAGTGAACACTGGGAGCCACAGCAGTAGACAAAGATTCAGGAGGAAGAGGTTTGCGCGTGCTTGGACTGTGAGGGTATAAAAGCCCAGGGGTCCTTTGTTGAGGGTTCCTCATCAGAGGAACTGGCTTGAGTTGTCTCTCTGTTACTGCACTATGAATAAATTGCATTATAGAACTACAATCTGAGGCTGCTGAGGGAAACCTAGAACTGAACTGATGAGGAAACCTGATCTGACCATGTGTGTGTGGGCTGTGGAGAGAAGTAGGCACCTGTCAGCTTACTGGATCAGCCCTCTCTGAAGGGACTTTGGTCTATCTGTTAGCTAACAGTGACAGTATCCGCTGTTGGGAACGTGACTGCCAGAGAGTCTCGTGAATGATCAGACTGGGGAGTTTGCTTAACAACCTGCAATGCCCAATGACACTAAAATTGTAGAATGAGGGAATATAGGCATGGTGCAGAACAGTCCCTGTCAGAGGGTCATATTAGACACAGCAAACGCTGCCAAAGACAGAACCAGAACTACTTAAGAGGTACAGAAAGAAAATGCCTATCAGGGCTACTCTGAACCTTCACAAATTCTGACAGTTTCTCAAAATGATTCATGGACAGTCACAGCTGACTACTGTGACTATGAACTACTCCTAAGCTGGATGGCACTGCAAAGTCTGCATGAAGTGCAAGACCACATGTTCTTCTGATGTTTAATGTAGATTTAAACTGCTAAAGGACAAGGCAATACCACTAAGGCTGTTTTGCTTGTACTTCCAGAGCCATCTGAGTTGGCACTAGCTCTGCCATTCTGGAAGCAGGCTCCATTACAAAATGGAGGTGTGGCAGAAGTGTTGGATAAAATGTATGCCCTGGTTGAGTACACTGGATCACAAGCTAGTGTTCCTGTATTATACCAGCTTCTTAGTCCTTACAAAATGTATTTTAGCTGTCTCAAGTGAAGGAAGTCTTTGAGATTAAGTTTTAACTTAGAAATTTGTTTTTGCTATAAGGCACACTCATCCTTTCCTTCCTGTGGTGTCTTAGGACTTCTCTTGTTTCTCTTTCTTATTTGACTCCTTTTTTCCTTGTCTTTCTTGACTTAACTTTGTTCCTTCACCTTATAAAATAATCAAGGGTACAGATTTCAACAAAACTCTACTCTTGGTTAAGAAGGATTTCAATTTTTATTATAAAGCTAAATTAAGAGCTGCTTAATGCTCATGGTTTAGTATTTTAATAAAAAGGGAAAAAGAGAAGTTGATAGAGCAAGAGGAAAGTGCTTTTCAGCCATGTCTTTTACTTGAAGTCTTAAATGTTGCTTTGTTTTGTGTATTTATTAGTTTTTTTTCTGAGACCTGTATAGTATATTGTCTATATTCTTCATAAGACTTTCATTCTCTGTGAAATAAGGTGTAAAACTGCATATGGTATACACTTCCATCAGAAAACTCTTTGACAATTTAGGTAATAAAACCTTAAGTATGGCCATTTAATGCTCTGAACTAGTAGCACACTAAAACCTGTAGCTTGGAGAAGGACATATTCAGTTTCTGTGCCAAGATTTTGATGCACAGTGAGAAATTTGTGAGAGCTTCTGAAGGTGCAATCCCTTTTGAAAGCATATAGAGAAGTGATTTTCATCATGGAAGTCTGTTCAGAAGCATGCAGCAAAGTATCAGTGCCACTGCAGACTAACTGCTATCCATTTTTTCCAGAATTAATTATTTTTATGGGCTTTTTTTGAAAGCATTCTGACATATCTAAGTCTGAATATTATCTTGTTCTGTTGTCCAAGAATTCAGATTTGGAAATAAGCACAGACCTGTTGCCTGGCAATGTCAGACTGTATCACTGATCTATCTGAGCTTTTATATTTTTCACCTTTTGTCACAAGACGTGCTTTTGATCTTCACAGTTGTAAGCCAAAAAATGCAGAGATAGAGTTTACTATAAAAACAATGATTTTACAGCTTGTTTCATTAACTGAGGTACTGTCTTGTGCATTAAAATTAAACAGCCTCCAATATTTCAGACTGATTATCTTATTTTACAGACTACTGGTAATGTCTCATGTATAATATCTCAGAATATTGAACAATTTTTATGCATATATCTTACCCACAAGCCACAGGAGGTGAACTTTTAACCATATCAGATAATACTGAAGGAAAATCAGTATCTTTATAGTTCTTAATCTTATGAAATCTAGATTACCCATGAGAGCAAAGTATCCTGCTTTCTAGAAGGAGGAAAAAGTATGTAACTAGTAAAGCCTCCTCAGTGATGGTGCTGAGCAGGATATAGTTTTCCTGATGTGAAAACAATCAGAACCTTCCTTCATGACGGAAAGGGAACTTTGCCTCTCTTGCAGTTGCTGCTACACTGAGAGCTGCAGTGCTTGCTTGAAAGAAGACAGGCCCAGCTGTAACCCCCTGATTAGGACTCACCTTCTCCCTCTGTGCTGCCCAAGTAAAGGACAAGTTGCCTTGTGTCAGGCAGCTTGGGGTTTTGTTTCTCTGTTTTTTAAATGGTAAATGTTTATTTAAAGGAAGCAGAGCACCTGAACAGTATAGGCTCATCTGAGGGACTTGGAGGATGATTATGCTGTCCTGCTACCAGAGCGACAACTCCAGCAGGTAACCATGAAAACTGTGGCTAGAATTGCAAAGGTAAGAGCAGTTGCTTGAGATATTGGTTATTAATTTATGCCTTTAATGCAAATACAGTACACACAAACTATGTCTCCTAAGTCCCAGGTGATGTAGGTTGAAGCACCACAGATAGTTAATAAAGGGTAGCTAAGTATGCTTTTATATATAGCTTTAAGCTGATATTCCATCTGTTAGCTAACAACTCTTTCTAGATGAAAATTCCATGAAAATTGGCTTCATTATGTGCAGGGTATTTTTTTTTTTTTTTTTT
>VYXD01010571.1:129377-303097 GCA_013397195.1 Hylia prasina
TTTTTTTTTTTTTGCATAGGTCAGTCTAAAGATTTATTCCAGAGGCATCTTTGGCAGCACTTCAAATTATGTTTGGCTTGGTTTTGTCTTCTAGGTTTCAATATAGAATATTAATTTTCAGTTTTACAGAAAAAGAACAAGACATAGAGAGATGTTAGTTTTGTCCCACAGCTTATGATGAAGATCAAAAAGAGGAAAAATAAATTGCATTATTTACTTTGGGTTTAATGTACACTTTCTATATTGGAAACTAGTGAAAATAGTTTAAATGTTTTTTAGGATATAGCTCACCTTAATAAAAAATGCACATGGAATATATTTGTTTCTTACCATTTTAGAAACAGTTGATACCTTCATTTGTACTTCATAATCCACCACAGTGAAGGCTTAATAGACCATTAAAGAAACGGTGGGAAGTTAATTTTAATATGGAATGGTGTGAGGGGTTTATTTTTTCCTTAATACAATGAAGCTTCTAACAATTTTATTTGCGAAGAAGATGATTATTTAATAAAGTGACAAACTGTCCCACTGATAGGATACATTAATTTTCTTCTAAAGCTGTTCCTTGTACTCCATAAGAAGGTGATAATTAGGTTTGCAGATTAGAATAACATAATCAGACCACTTGTGTGGATGCTTGTTAAAATATATTTTCCTCTTCATATAAGCCTCATAATAATTAAAAACTGTTTAAAAAGAGAGCCATTCTTTTTCAGTATGGACTTTTTAAATGAGTCCTAATAATATATCAAGTTATTCTTAAGCTAATTCAACTTTTTAAAAGGTTAATATTTGAAAAAGAGTATGGGAAGTGATTAACTGGTGAGTTTAAGTATTAGCATTAGGTTTTGCAGGAACACCTACAGTATAAAACAGCGCTCATTCATATCCTGATTTAATTTCTTCCACTGTCACTCCTGATTGTTCCATTTAATCTTTCTTAAGTCACATAAAATTATCTTGTATGTGTAAATTAACAATCATTTTCTAATTTCACTGCAAACTTTAAGCGCTGTCAGAGAAAAAAAATATACTGGCAGTGATTAATTCTCTATTTTAAGCAAAACTAAATGCAGTTGCTACTGAGGTAGAGTGCACAGAGTGATTTTTTTGGTGATTCTAGACTCCAATAAAAGCAGTGGAGAAATAGCAATGAATGTGAAATGAGTGGTTCACATCTAAACAATCAGGTTTTGTATCAATCACATTGAATCAGTGTAATATTCACTGACCTTACGTTTTAAAACATTGAAGCCAATTTCCTTTGCTTAGGATTCGTGTAGTATTCAGTACTTCTTAAAACTAACTTCCTGGCCTAAGCCCAAGGTGGAAAATGTACAGTCTAAGATCATTTAAAATGTCTTTAAGTGTTCCAATTCCTTCACTTTTAATAAGATTAAGATTTTTTTTCCTGTCGTTCAATGAAGTCTTATTCTAGGGAAGAGAGGAAAGTGTATTTTTTGGTATTTTATTTTTGTTCGCAACAACCTTGAAATTAATCTTACACTAAAAAATAAAAACTGTTTTCTCAGTGTTTCCTCAGTGCGTTGAAACTTTCAAGGTCCAAGATGTTTTTTCCTTACAGCAGTTATGATCAGTGTGTTGATAAAGGAGGGCTGACTTAAACACTAAAAAACACAGCACGTTCTGGCTAGAAATCACTTCAATTTCAAACAACTGAATGCAGTGTTACATTAAAAAGGGTTCTCTGAGTTATTAAATATTACAGTCATCTAATTTGTACATACATTCCAGTAAGCCTTACTTTGTTTGCACAGTTCCATAGGTATATTTGATCTACTGGCCTAATCAACTTCAGGTTGTTGTGGGGACATGTTTTATAAACAAGTAAAAAGTAATCAGGTTTTTTTATTACCATTATGAAAGAAGTGAAAGAATATTTTTTGTAATGTGCTAAATATACATACAGAAAAGGACAAATAGTCAATTACAAGAATGGATGCAACACTGAGTTAACAGCAGTAGATTAATATTATATATGTAGTCATGAAGGGATTTATAAAATATATTTTTAATATTATTAAGGTTTTTTTATCATTGTGGGATATTAACAAAATTTTCTTATCATGTAAAGTAAATCATATGACAATGCTCTTACCCAGAAATTAATCAACAATGGCTCTATAAGCCTATAGGCCAACAGTTTAAAAACAATCGACCATACTTCTCCCTTTCTAAATAGGTGATTCACAACAATCATGGTAAATAGCTACTTTGAATGACATTTTACATAACAATTCTAGATATTTTTGTTTGAACAAGACATGTTCATAAGGCATCCAGGAAAAAATTGAATTTTTAAAAATGTCTCAGAACTTCATAAGTCTTCAAGGTAACAGTTATTAGGTAACTATTTTAATTATTATATAAATCTATAATTTAAAAGGAATTTGTATAATTCCTTTGTTTTACTTTGTGGGCAAAGGTGATGTATGTGGGGTGTTCTGAGGATAAGTTTTCATCCTTGGTTTCCAGAATCGATAGCTTGGTGAGGTGAAAGGCAAACTTTTCTCTTAGGACTTTCGCCTTTTAGAGGTAAGCAAACAGCCTAAAGATGGCAGGATTATCATGTCAAATCCTCTCCAATGGATTCTTAACACAAGGCCACCTGTAAAATGCCATAAGTGAAGTGTTGATGAAGAAGCATGACGATCTCTCATCGGTTTGCAGGCTGAAAGCCTTTCTATGTATGGCAAGTTTTTCACCGTTTCAAAGAAGGACCTATAGGTGAAGTAAGTGTAGAACTCCTGTTACAGCTCTGTGTACTGGCCTTCCTTACATAGGAAATATTACCATGTTGAAAGTTTAGGGTTTATAGAGACTCAGCTTCAACTCCAAATTGAAAGAGAAAATAAATGCTTACAGATACATGAGCTCTTGCCTGATATCTATTTTTAATGTTGTCTTAAGAGGCCTGGCTTTGTCTTTAAAATAATAATTTGTGCTTTAACACCCTAGAAATCATTGGAAAAGTAAGGAAAAGAATTTAAATTTCAATTGTATCTACATCATTAGCTCTATGTGTGTTTATAATTGCTCTCTCAGAATCCGTGAATATACAAGAGCTCAGATGAAGCCTTCAAGGGTAGTGAAACAGGTATGTAAAGATATATAAAGGTTTTCCAGGGAGCCTAGGACCAAACTGATATCCCCTGGAATTCAGCCCAAGGCATTGACTGTCAAAGGATGCATCATCTTTTTTATGTATGCTAGAAACATATGCAATAGCCAAAAATGTGATATAAATTAAGGAAAGATTTTTTGAAGTAGAAATATGTAGTGAGCTTTGTCCCTTTCCCGCTTTGCAAGAAACTTACTAATCTTACTAATTATTGCAATGTTTATTGATTACATTACCAACCCAAGTCTTCATATTGCCGCAGGGGACAGGCAGACTGGGCTTTCCTAAATGGAAAAATATTGAACCTTAGCAAAATTAAATGTTATGGGAAAATAAATAAAATGGGGCATTAAATGTCTTTGAGAGTAATAAAGGTTAGAAAGTTTAGCAGGTCATCACACTCTTTTTCTTATTACTCAGATTTTTAAAGCATTCAAGTGTTAACCTTTTGAAAAGGAGAGGGGAGGATAAAAGGAGAGAACAGATGATTGGGAGATACTTAATTATCTGTTTCTTTAAAGAAGGTGTACTCAGGTCCAACCTCATTCGGCTGCCAACACTTGCATAAGCTGCTGGAGAGTGCTCCTGTGAATACCCAATTGCCAGGCTCTAATTTGAGATAAAATAATGCATCTAACTATACTGTTATCAATAATTGATAGACACTTACGAATGTAATTCATTGAAATCTCACCTCTGGCCCAACCTCTGCCACTCCAGGAAGAAAGAGACATAGCAGTTTTCTTTCTGGTTTTATCCAAGTCATTGTGTGAGCTTTATAGGCGATTTAAGCAGTAAATTGTACACAATAAATATATAGAAAAAGCCTGGCATGAAGTAGAGCCTTTTAATAGCAGGGTCTGCATTTTTTTTTTTGTTTTCTTTTACCCCTCTTTAAAAATATATATAAAAAATACCACTTTGTTTGGTTCCCCACTAAGAGTAAGCTTTTCTTTGAATGTCATCCATTTTCTAGAATTTTTAAAAATTGAAAAGCCTTGCCCTTTTGACCTGCTAATACATCTCAGTCACAGTTCACTGCAAAGCTGTGACAACATGCACAGCGATAACAAGGCAGGCTGTTACATCCCCATTTTTTTAATCTTCAATATATCAGCATTACTGTGACACAACTCATCAGGTTTGGAATAATGTAATTAATTTATGAGATTCCACATAACTAAACTAGTCACCTGTGAATATATCCAAAGGGATCTTTCAGGGATGTTAATCTGGGTATTTCATTCCATTTTTGTGTATAACAGATTATTTAACATACATATTATTGGATGAGTGCCTGCAATATTATTTCTAGCCTAAGCATGCCTCCCCTCTCTTTTGTGGAGGCCAACAAATGAGGTGTCATACCAGTATTACCCCCTATACCACATTCTTCTCTTATCTCAGACCTGTAGAGTCTAGAGACCCAAAAAGGAGAGTAAGTGTTGTGGTTCTCTTACACAGAAGCATATGTATGAACAAGGCATAAGAAGAAGTCATACACACGATGTGATGTTTGCTGTTTTCATGAGTGAATGAAGCTGAGGGGCGACCAAATTGTGGATAGTGGGTTAGGTGGCTATGGTCACAATTTAGAAGTCTTTTAGAGTTGGTATCACCCTAGGACAGTTGTGTAGGTTCAAAAGCCACTTGAATTTAACTGTTTATTCTATTTTCTAGTAATTTAAAATTATATGATCTAAAACATGAATTTTACTGAATTTTACTGATGAAAAATCAGCTTACCTTCATGTAGTATGTCCTAATTTGAAAAAGAAAAAAAAAATGCATTAATTCATTTCCATTGAAACAAAGGAAGCCGTTACGTACTCATTTGCAAAAAAAAAAAAAACCCTCCTAGAAAAAAATGCAACTGATATAGGCTTGGCTGGTGGTTTAAGTAAAAGAGGACAAAATCACCTGTGAGTAAAATTGAGGCAAGGGCTCTGCAATGCATTGTTAAACTTTCTACTGAACAGCCACTGCTTAATCAGCTGTTTACTAGGACATTTTATCTGCTGCTATCTCTAGAATAAGGGAAAGGGTTCTGTCTCTATCACATCCTGTTTGTTAACATCTTGTTTTTAAAAATTCTCTGACAACCAGAAATAATTTATTTTTATATTTATTTCAATGAAAATCTATTTTATATCCAATTTTTAAAATTGTGTTATGGTAAGAAGATTTGAGCATTTTGGCTTTTCTCTTTCCGTAGTCAATACTAAGTATTGAAGGTAATTAATACAACTCTGTGTGTGAATTTCATTTGATTCAGCAGGAATAACCTTGATAAAATGCTCCATTTTGCAAAGGTGCCCTTTCAAGATGCAAATTAACACAATTATGTTAGTTGAAAACATATTTTGGAGATATGCAATCAAAATAATAAACTAGTTAAATAAAGCTTACATGTGCAATCACATTTGGTAAATAAAAAATATTTCCTAATAAGAAATTTGACAAGTTTTGCTTAGTGCAATTTTTAATTCAAGTTGTGCATAGTTTCAATTTTATGCCATTGTAAAAGTGAATACTTCTTTGGTTTTCACAGCAAAGGAGGAGATAAACAGACAACAATTCCAGAAATAATGTAAACTACCTGTCTGGAGAAGAAAAACATTAATACATAATACCAGGTCTTTCTCCTTACTCACACTCCACAAAATAATTATGTGGGGCAGCAGAATGGGGGGGATTGAGTGAGCACTCAGCAAACAGCAGATGCATGGGCTCAACTTCATCCTTCACAATCCCCAGTGTGAAATGCAGAGTACGTGTTTCTTAGAGGGGGAGAAAGTAGATATTTATTGCAATTAATCCCACAGTGTTTCATCTTCAGATGATGCTAAAGCAAGCAAAGACTTCCTAGTGGCTCTCAGGCAGTCACAGGGACAAGAACATCCCTTTAGATTTGAACACTGTGCAATAGTGATGCCATGGCTCTGCTTTATATATGGGTGTCAGTCTGTTCCTTAATGCCTTTCAGAGGGTCATAAAGGAACTTGAAAATATAATTAAAATATAATGAATTAAATTTGTCATGAACTTCACAGAAAAAAAAATTTAAGCTGTATCAGAAGAGCCATGTAAATACAGTGAGTATTCTATTGTAGGACCTGCTTTGAGGGGTATTTTTTTCTGCTTTTATTTTTTTTTTTTAAGTATGGTACTTTGTGACTTGAGTTTTGAGTGTGGTTTTTTAAATACTTTTTGACCATCTTATCCCATTTACTTTAAATGGCAGTTCAGAATATGCACTGTTTTTGTGTCAGATAAATATGTCATCTGAGTTGTCCATCTTTCCTAATAACAGTATTAACAGAATTTATTACTTATTTGACTACAGAAAGCTAATTCCTTGTAAATATAGAGTAAGAATCCTAATGAAACCACTGAAGCTGCAATGTAAGCTTTGATACTGAAAGTGACAGGAGGGAGTTGATCATAGAGAGTCAGAAGGAATGTGCTTCTAGTAACCTTTGACAGAGAATGTGAGTTGACTACATTATAGTATAAAAAAACCTTCTGTTTTTATGGAAATTGTGTCTGAGTAAGAAATGAAGGATTTCCTGTATAACTAACCTATGTTGGTTAGGGATCTGCTTTGTTTGATTATCCCAGATATATGCATTCTCATTAAGTATCCATCCAGAGGTTTATTGTGGATAGGAGAGTCAAATCTATTAGCTTTCAATTTCTTTTTACTCTAATAACAAAAATATATTTTTAATAAAATAGACAGAAAGAATAACCTGAGGGAGTAGTTCAAACCCTCCTGACTTAGTATTGCCAATCCACAGAATGACATAGCATGTGTAAGCAAACAGATGGAAGATGTAGATGAAGACCTAATCAACATTATAGTCTGGTTGCATCTTCTAGTACAGCAAGTAGAGGTAAAAATGTAGAAGGGAAGTTTTGCCCTGTGTTCTTCTTGTGTGTGAAGGTAAGAACTAAAGTAAGCTATCTGGGACACAAAATGGCATTTTTTGCTGTCGAAGGTGATGGTGCAGTAAAATTACTCAAAAATGTCCATGGATCCTCAGATCCCCGGAACCCTTAAATACTTACATACCTGCTACCAGAAATTAATGATAAATAATGATACACGCAAAATCATATTGTGTAAGGGAAAGAAAGAATGGAGATACTGTCACAGACACGAGCATACCCGCAATATGAGGAATTAAAAAAAAACAAAAAAAAACAAAAAAAAACCCAAAACAAACAAACAAACACGCAACAAAAAATTGAGGATAAAAAATCCAAACCCTTCCAAGTGAACCCAAAAGGCAGACCCTGGTCTAAGGTAGGAAGAAAATCCCAGCTGGTATAGAGTAAAATTTCCCACATTAGAAACTGACTTGATTATGTGAACAAGAGTGGGGCTTCAGGTAACTTAGGGCTGTCTGGAGTGCTGGCAAATATCTAATCTAAATATTTTTTTATTTATTTATGGCCAATCCATAGTTAAAAAAGAGAGAGAAGAAGCAGCTTTCATCTGAGAAGGCTTACAAACGTATCAAGAAGACAAAACAATTTTCATAAAAGAAGAAATCTCTTTGTTTGTTATAAACATACCTTAAAAATACCATGCATGTATCACAGATTACTCTATTTAAAAAAATTACTTTTTAATTTTTAAAGTAGTCAAATCAAGGTCCCATCTATCCTGTTACTTTGAATTTATGCAGATGTTTCACTCATGGTAGGAGTTTTCTTGAAGAAATTTGAAGGAGCTTTTTATTGAAGTTGTTTATTTTGTTAAGTGATGACACACTCAAAACTGAAAACTTTTCATGATAAGAAAAAAGCAACATGTTTTTATTAAATGCTATTAAACAGAATCATAACTGAATTTAATATAATTTCTTAAAATATTGTCAGTTTCAATTTTCTAGAATCCAGACTAGCCTAATGATAGAACATCACCTGTGATATCTGAATTTGTAGAATATTTTGCAATGTATTTTATGTTGTACTGTTAACTTGCCTGAAACAGATGGCTTTTGATGTTTGATATCGTGTTCATAAGCCCAACTTGTTTTGTGCAGTTTCAATATCCAAGTATTCTTTCCCATCCTCTGGTGCTGCTTACAGCACCTGCTACCATAACTGGAAACCTAAAGGTTTGTACTTTGGCCTGTCTTTTGGCCCATGTTTTAAGTAATGCCTCCTTATATGTAATTTGACTGAAATCCAGGTTTATCCATTAAAGACACAGAGAACTATTTTTGAAACTGATTTGATATATAGGTTATTATTAAAGAAAAAGTAAAAAAGGAATATAAAGTTGTTTTGATATATGTTTCTGACACTTCCCCTGTTATAGTCAATCAACACTATTGATTTTGATGGAGTAATGCTCTCTTAAGTGAAAGTCTTATTTTCCAGGAATGAATTTGTAACTATTTGGACTGTCAGATGGAGCATAGACTCTTTTCTGTAGTAGCCCAGGAATTTTATTATTTTATTTTCCACCAAGATATGTCATCTATAGCCTTTACAAACAGGCAAATGTCAAGATGCTGAAAAATATAACATTTGTAAATAATACATCTGATAAGCGTTTCTTCATCCCTTGGGCAGACTAGACATATATTGTATTCTATTTCTGAGAAGTAACTTACAGTTCTATTTTATTAACGATTGCACATCCATACATGAACAAAATAATAATAAACTCATCCATGAGCAGCCACACTAATGAAGACTGATTTCCTACAGATGTATGTCCTGTGACCCTTAGTGTCCTTGCTGTGACAATCCCATTTTCACATATGGTCTTAGTTCCACATGCTGCTCTGTGCTCTGTGTTTACGATTAACCAATCAGTATTTGCTGATTTCTGGGCTTTGTTACAAATGGAAAAAGTGCCAGACACTTTCTTTAAACTGCAATTATCTTGTTTGTGTACAGGCCATGTATCAATGAAAGAAGTGGTTAATTCTTTAAGGCCTTATCAACTATTTGGTGTTTGGTAATTTTGACTGTTCTTCCTTGTCCCCCACTCCCCAGTATAAATCATTTGTAGCCTTATACAGTCAGATTCAAGTAAAATTTTGAATTTGATTGATCGACAGTATTGCATCCAATTTAGACATATTGTATGTGATAAAACTGTAAGGTCTTAGAGTAATTGACTCTTGAACATAATGGGTTATAATGCTGTCATTAAATGACTGATTGGTTGTTCTATGCTATTGCAAAGAAATCCTGTGGAAAAGAACGTCTGGAAAGTGCAGATGTTCATCCATCGCAACTGGGGGTAGATTTGTTTCTTTTGATGTGTAATTGCAACTGATAATTGTATAGAAAAAAGTCAGGATGTTAATGTTTCGACAGATCTCTTTCGAAAGACCTCTTTCTCTTAACATGCATGACATCTTGTCCTAATGTTGTCTTGTCTCTGACTCCTAACATTATCTCTCTCACTGAGCTACATTGTAGTGCATGCCCACATAGGAGTGACCATTTTCAGTATTTCTTAACTATATTGCTCATGCTCCCACTTATTCAAGTTCTGCTGGCTCTCCTTTCCTCTCAGCACAGCCTAGGATGCAGCTGCTTGTGTTCCTTTCTAGAAACTGGCATCTAGAAATGCCCTCAGGATAATCTTAGGATGGAAAGACCATAATACAGGTTATTTCCAAAACCCCTACAAGAAATTTTTGGTGTTATGCCATTTAAGTTAATCTATAAATTTTATTAGGTTTATTATAAAATTTATTAGGTTTTAATGAGTCATTTGAAGGAATAACCTTCATCAATGAATCATTCACCTAGTGTGGGTCATAATTGTTAAAGGACATGGTCAAACAACATTTCCTCCTCCTTAAAATTTTGTTCATTATCTTGTTAAGCCCTCATTTGTGCCTGTGCCTATAGTCCTTCGTGTCTCTATAGACGTACATCAGTGTGTGAAGTGGGTGTTCCTTGGAGTGCTTCTTTGGTTGCAAGCATACCTACAGGACCTCTCACACAGGCACAAGAGCCTGTCTCTATAGTGTGCAGTTAACCTGAAGTACTTTTCTGAATGTGGGGGCACTTAAAACTTTTATAAAATAAGTAGATCCATGGGTACATTAAAAAGGAAATAGCATTGCCTGAAAGAGAAGGAAGAAATAATCCTAACATCCTATGATATAAAATAGAATTTTCTCAATTTGATTTGGTTTAATTCTAATTTAATTTACTAACTGTTTTATAAGACACTATCTTACGACATAATTCTTTTCCTCCCAAATATGTTTAATGTCCTAACTGAAAGATTTCAGTGATTTCCTAAGTTATTCCTTGTTTCCTTTGACATTTGTCATCATAAGGAATTTGTATTCTTTTATCCTTTGATCAAAGGATATCCTTTGATGCCCCAGATCATCAACTACTTTGATAGAACCACACTGAAGAAATTGTGTGGCAGCTCTGAAAAATTTCTGTTTCAGTGATATTATTTTTATGATATTTAAGTGATCTATAGAAATGCATATCAATTATTATACACACACACATATATAAAAGATTATTAGTACCTGCATGAGCCACTGTACATCAGGGTTGTGCAATAGTAAAACTGTAATTGTTTTCTGTGTGAAGTTTCACAGTTGTGATTGTTCAGTCACAGAAGTGATTGACTAACAGACCTAATCAGTTTTAAGGAGCCATAATAATTTCAGATTCCTGCTATAGAGACATTTTACAGTGTATCCAAAAAAAAACCTATAGAAAAATGGTTTTTCAAAATTGCAAGAAGTTTTTGCATTTGTAGAGAATGAATTAGGCCCATTTTCTTTGCTGTTGACAAAGTACATTCCTTTTTATCTAGTCATTATAGGGAAAGTCAGCAAAGCCATAGAGGAAATACAGAGAGATTATAGGAAATGACTGTTTAAAATACATCTGCAAATGAGTATTGCTGGGCTTGTGTTGTAATACACCATCAATTTTCCTTGTATTGTATGCAGCAGATATGCTACACCATTGCATTTGTGGTCTTTTAAGTCTTATAGGTGCTCCTTTATTACTAAACTTCTCAGCATTATATAGCCAGCATTTAAGGCATGTGTTTTGAACTTTATTTAACAGCCAAAATACCAGCTTTATAGGGCTATGGATGTTTACTTCATCACTATTTAGAGCCCAAGCTCATTGTTTACTGTGGTGAAAATATGTCCTGCAGTCCTGAAAATTCAACCAAATTAAGGATTTTCTTAAGAATTAATAATGATGTAATATGTAGAAATAGTTGCTTAATTTTTGATTTGCTAGATATTAATGATGTTGCTAAATTTCAAAATTAGATGATCTCAATCTTTTTTTTTCTATAGGTGCTAATGCAATCATGCAATGAGGGGTTTGTATTCCTACAGATGATTTTATGCAATTGGCATAATGTTTTAAACTGACCTATTTTTAACAATGACTTTATCCTGGGTTTTGGTTTTGTTTGTTTGTTTGTTTTTTCACAAAACAAAAAATCAATTAATACCATTTAAAAATTCTTTGCCTCTCAGAGCCCATTTAATAATCAAATTTTAAGCTTAAAGTCATTTTTTCCTGCATTTGTATTTAAAGCTTAAATATAGATACATATTTTTCATTATTACATTTGTAACCAATTTTATTCCTAACCCAACTTCCAATGACAAGTTTAAGTGTAGAACATATTTTGAAGAGCTAAGAATAAGAATTTATTGATAAAGGAAAGGCAGACTGTAGTGTACCTGGACAAATAATATTACTGTAAGAGTGATAGGTCTAGCTGCAGAAACTGTAGGAACCAGAATATAGAGTTCCAGGACAAAATGCCAAATAGCTGGAAAACTGACTATTTTAAAATAAAAACAATGTTCACTCTGGAGTCCAAAACTCCTTCTTTTAAAGCTAGAAATAAACATCTGTTAGTTTTTTTCATTGTAAAACTTCATTTTTATGGGTTTATAATAGGGTCATAAAAAGTCATTCCTTACTGAAACTTGACATCATAAAAGGCTAGGAAGTCCTCTGGGTAAGTAATAAGTAGATTAAAGAATGATGGAAAAGTATGTTTTCAGTACAAGCATACCAAAACACACACAAAATCTCACTCTATTGTCCATTTGACTTGTACCCTGTAATCCTAGTTCAAAGCTAAGCAGAGTTTCTCCTTTTAGAAGATTCAGTAGATACTTTTCCAGTTCCATCCAAAGTAAAGAGAGAAAATTAATGGGGAGTGAACCATGAGGTTCTGGCTCTGTCAGCAGAGGAAGCCTGGAGCTCCTAAGACCTGTCCCAGAACTTAATCAATTCTAGGCCAAATTGTTGGCCCAATGCATCTTCAGACCTTTCTTGCTTCTTTCACTTCCTTGCTTCCTTCCTAGTTCTAGCTCATTAGAAGTCATAGTCATACAAATTCCATTAAGATCTAGAGTCTTAGTATCTGCATTTGTATTTGCAAAAGGTAAACTAAATAAAATCACACATTCTAACAGCAAAACCTTGTATCTTAGTTGACAAAATTTATGGTGATAAGCTTTCTTATGTACCAAATGGTGACGTAGGCACACTCCCTGGACTATCAGTAGAAATAAATTATTTCTCTTTGTTTGTTTTTAGTCTGGATGAAAAAGTGAAAAATCTTTTCAAACACTTGTGAATTCTTTTAGGAAATCACTGGCTATTTCTACAGTTGAACTGTTTTCCTTAGGTGTGATCTTGCATTCACTGAAGTAACTACTAAATAATTAAATTCATTTTAGCCATAAATAAAGCAAATTGTAACAAAAGTCCTCGAGGCCATGGTGTAAAAAAATTTTTTTAGATTAGTTGACAAACTGCTTGGATCATAAATGGAGACAAATCACTTAGAACTAAAAAATGACAAAGTTTGAAGCATCACTAATGTGAGCAAAACCAGTAATACATGGAATTAATTGCTTATCTGTCTCCTGCTTTGACAATGGTTGACCTGACTACTGTTAGTTTCAAAGTCCAGCGTCTGGAAACATGTATGTGGAGAGAAGGCAAGTAATTCTATTATATATTCAACTCCATTGTGATGTCTCTTTTTATCTTTCTTTTTTTTCCCTTTAGATGTAATTACTCCTTATCTTTATTCACCATTTTAAAGTATAAAATTTTGAATGTTACTACTTTGAATTTTTATATGTTTATTTACTTATTGTTTCTTACTACCATGTATATTGCTAATGGTCCACAACCATTTAAAGGATATTCCATGATTAAGGCATATTAAAATCTGTTGCATGAAACAGACGCTGGTACTTTCAGACTTCTTTTTATGATCTTTTTGTTTATGCTGGCTGATCTGCTTGTGACTATGTGGTAAGGACTGGTCTGATATTCACAGTATATTTTCAAAAATAAGGCTCCTTCAGTAATTAATATAATTTCTTCTACTGGGAATCAGGTATGATCATTAGAAAGGTGCACACTGTATTTTTGCATCATACAGTAAATAACTGTATGATGCAAAAATATTGTTGTTTAATCTCATACATAGATTGTCAAGCAGTTCCACTATGGAAAGACCTGTTGAGGTCAACTTTTGGATGATGATAAGTAACAGTATCTGCTACAGATAGACTGGGTTGACATAATGTACATTTGAAATGCTAGCCCAAGAGATATGAAGGAAGATACGTTTGGCTGAATAGGGACACAGGATGATTTAACTTAATAGCTAAACACTAATAAGATGAAGTTCATACCAGAATGACAATGTGGCTTTGCCTTTCTATATCTGCATCTAAAGTTAGTAATGTAGCAGAATGATAATGATCTGCAGTAGGGGATCAAGTGACCCTCAGTCACTTTGCAGACAACACTGAGTTGGGTGGGAGTGTTGGTTGATCTGCTGTTGGTTGATCTGCTGGAGGGCAGGAGGGCTCTGCAGAGAGGTCTGGGCAGGCTGGATCGATGGGCTGAGGTCGATTGTATGGGGTTCACCAAGGCCAAATGCTGGGTCCTGTACTTGGGTCAAAACCACCCCATGCAATGCTACAGAAATAGGGAAAAGTGGATGAAAATCTGCCCAGTGGAAAAAGGCCTGAGGATTTTGGATGACTGCCAGCTGAACACAAGCTGTTAGTGTGCCCAGGTATATCAGCAATGGTGTTGCCAGCAGGACCGGGGCACTGATTGTCACCCTGTACTTGGCACTGGTGAGAGCACACCTTAATTGCTGTCTCTACTTTTGAGATATCCACAAAAGACACTGAGGTGCTGGGGCATGTCCAGAGAAGGGCAATGAAGGTGAAGGGTCCAGAACACAAGGCTTATGAGGAGTGGTTGAGGGAGCTGGGATTGTTTAGTCTGGAGAAAAGGAGGCTCAGAAGGAATCTCATTGCTCTCTAAAACTACCTCTAAGGAGGTTGTAAGACAGTTGGGGTTGATCTCTTCTCTCAAATTGCAAGGTAAAGGAGAACAGGAGATGGCTTCAAGATGTGCCAGGGAAGGTTTAGTTTGGATTAGGAAAAATGTCTTCATGAAAAGGGATATCAAATACTGGAACAGGCTGCTCAGGGAACTGGGGGAGTCACATCCCTGGAAATATTTAAAAGGTGTTGGCATTGCTGGGTTAACAACTGGGCTTAATGAATTTAAAATTCTTTTTCAACCTAAATAGTTCTATGAAGACAGACATTACAAAATGAGAAATAAAAATCAGGTTGGAGGAATATTTCATAAAAGAATTGTTTCTTAAGTGGAATTACACGATGTTTTTCCCATAGTAATGCCAGTTCCCAGTTTGGCATAACATAATGTAACTCTTTAATAACAAAGATAATTAAAATTGCCAGAAGAAAAACTGTTAGATAAATGTGAAAGATAATAAGATGACGTATGGAAATAGCGCAGTAGTTAGTACAATACAATTTAATAAAGCGGCATTTGTTCATGCTGTTATTCACAACCTCAAATAGTAATTGAATTAATTTTTTTTCTAAAGGTATCAAGTTTCCAACTTCAGAAAATAGTGTAAGAAGGACCAATTATTTTAAATCTGTCATAATTTGTGTCTGCCAAAGAAGAAAATTGAAGCCCAAGATAGAATAGATAGATTCATGCTATCTACTCTAGTACATTTGTCTTAATGCTTAAGTATATAAGCCCAGTAACTCATGTGAGGTGGTCTTCACCTTTCTAAAATTACCGTGTCTAAGATCTGTTTAAATAGATTTTAGTTAAGTATAAAAAGTCTCAGGAAGATCCATGATGTTACTGAAACATCCAGCAAAACAAAAGAATTAGTCCCCTGTAAACATTTGGCTCTGGATCATTTACCTTGCTAGAATATACTGTTTTGGATGGGATGTTAGAATGGACAATTAAGGAAGGAAAGTAGGAAAAGCTCCAGAATATTTTCATAAGTGAAGACTTAAAACTAATAATCTAAACTGAATGCCTAAGTATTCAGTAATGCAGCTGAAGAATAATTAAGCATATGCTCTCATTCTCTTTTAGTGCTAACCTTCCTCTGTAATTTGCTTTTAGTTAGACCATAGTGTTTCATTTTATATCTTTCATACATGAGAGAATTAGAAATAAAAGATCTATTAAGCAAGCTTCAACATGTCCATTTGATGGTTTACTATTATAGCATGAATTTCTTCAGAAAAGATACAGATTAGCTTATCATCACTTAGTGAAGAAACCAGTTAATGCAGCACCAGATCAGGGTTATTATAAAAAGCCAAAGGCAGGCAATATTATTTGCATTTAATGAAACAGTGATTTTTGTAATGTAGCTGACTAAGAGAAAGAAAGATCTTATGCCTATAAAAATCTCATCAGGTGATGGCTTTAACAGAGCATCTCAGTATCCTTGTCACCCAGAGCTGTCGAAAACAAACTACTGATGAGGCAATGATAATAATTAACATAGTGTTAATGGAACATAGATGCTCACAGCTATTTTTCAGCTACAGTGAGCTGAATGAATGCCAGACAGTGCATGCAGCATAACATCATAGCATGCTTCTGTTTTTATTTCCTGTGAAGCAGTTGGGTCTGTCCTTATTTTCATCCACAGATCCTTGGTGTAACTCCTTGCATCTGATGATGCTTTTTTCCCTCTAAGAAACTGTACATCAAATCATAACACGTAGAAATACTTAATGGGGCAGAATCTCATGAAATTTCAAAAGCTGACTGGTTTTTGAAGCTGTTTCAACAAGTCAAAATTCTCTCCTTTATTCTGTATTTTTAACAACAGATTATTGCTACTGAATATTAACTGTATCTACAAAATCCTTCCATCCTCNTGGTGAATGGAGTTTCAAACATGGATGGTCGTGGCTATATATCATTTTTGGCTAAAATGCTGAGTATTTTGGCTGATATTCAAGGTGTGTTCCCTCTCTGGGATGTTTGGCATTGACGTTAAAAAACTGTAGGTTGCTTTTCATGGAAAATTTAGGTAAATAATGAAACACATTCCAGTGTGTTCCTAGACATAAGGCACAGAAAACTAATATTGGCTTTTGTCTTGGCTGGCTATGTCTCTGCCTAATCTTTGGTCATAAAACAAAATGCTACCTCTTTGCTTTGTTTTTATCAAAGTAGGGCCTGACTGGCATTTTATCCTTGCAGGTGTGGTTTGAATCTGTCCAGATGCCGTATCTTAACTTCTTTTCTAATCTTCCTCTGCCTCCTTCATCTTGGCTTCCTGAATCTCTTTTTTAAACAACATATTCCATTAGACAATCATCTCCAACCATTTAAAAATAAAGGGAGAAATAAATGTGAAGTAAATGCAAATTGGAGGAGAATGCTATCCTCTCAAGCACCACAAAATGTTACTGTTTTCATCCTTTGTCCTTGGTGTTCTTCCCTTTTTTTTTTTGTATGAACCTCGACCTGCTCCTTGCAAAAGCTCCCGGTGCAAATAGGAAGTCTTACCCAAGGACTTTACAAGACTGTCCTTGAGTTAAAAGTGACTCATTGAACACAGGCTTTTTAATTATGGTATTGGCAAATAGTATTAATTTTTTCATTTAAAATATTGGTATGTTTGAATAGTTCTGGCCTCAATCCTAAATCCCTTATCAGAAAAGCTTAATTTCAGTTTCAAATGTGAAGGTTTTGTCTTTTTGTGGTAGAGAATTTTTAATGTTATGGTTTGAATGCTCCCTTAGGCAAAGTAGCAAAGGACAAATATAAAACACCCAAATGTATTTTTTTTTCTACTCTCATGCTTTTGAGCCCCAGTGCATGATTTTTTTAGTATTAAAGTTGGCAGTACTTCTGTTTCAAATTGGAATACATCATTAAATATGAAATAATAATATTGGTATTTTCTCAAAAATCTTTTCTCCTTCCAGAGAACAGAAGCCTTTTATGTGATCAATAATGTGGAAAAAATCCAAACCCTATATTTCCATTAAATGTAAGGCATTTCTGATTCATAGACCATCTTTTTGGTTTTTTTTTTTTTTTTGCACAATGATGTCTTGTTCCATGAGAGAGGTTTTGCATTGCTGTAGGAATAATAAGAATGACAACAAAAATGTTGCCATAAAAATGAATTTTTTTTTCTGTTGTGACCATCTAGTCAGTTGCACTTCAACTTTGGAAAATACATTCTTAAAATTATGCTCATAAATAACTTCAAATAAGCCTAGTGCCTTGGGGTACCTGATCTCTGTAAGACAGCTGTCTCCAAAGTCACTGCATTTGTTTGGAAGATGTGTACTTAAGTAGTTAGGAAAGTGTTTCCAACCTGTGGATGCAGAGCACAGCTGAGTAGTGCTCCAGTTTGAGAGGGTCTTCAAACTTCTGGTACGGTTTGAGGATGTAACAACAGACTAAATGATGTATCAGACAACCCTGGTGTGTGCACAGCTTTACCATGCAGCCCTAGGGAGCTGATGTGCACTGGCAGTGCTAGTTTGCTGTCTAGGACTGTGTACATACAGTACATACTCTACATACTCTGTAGAGCGCAGATCCTGCCATGGGAGAGGCTCTACTGTGTCCTGTATGCATTCTTCTCTTACTCTGTGCTCCTGTAAGTTTAGTCAAATCTCAGCTTCCAAGAAGGCATCTGGGTGAGTTATTTGAGAGCCCAGAAACAGGAACAGCCACAGCTTTCCCTTGAGGTCTCCCACAGATGTCTCTGTGCAGCAGTTTGGAAACAAGGCAGGTCTAGGCTTGAGTTTGGGATTGGGCTCACGTGCAAGAGATGCTATTGATGTAAGCACAGACTACTGTGCAGTTAGAAGTCACTTAGATCTTAGGAACATATGGCAGTTTGATTGATGCAAGTTACATCAATTCATTTTTAACATTATATCTTCTGTAATTTTGTATAATTAATTTAAACTGATTATTTTGCACTTCAAGAAGATATCAAAGAATGGTAGGTAACTTCAGAGATCTAGTTCACAAAGATTTAAATTGAAAAGTTATCTTTCTGTTTATAAGTTTGCTTAAAGTATCATTTGTTCAGGGGTTTAACACCAGAAAGAATGATGCATGAATTTCATATCAACATTATTTCTGGTAGAAAGCCAAAATAGGTTACATATTTGCCAGAAAATAACTTCTTGTGTTTATTTAGATATATAATGCAAAAGTATTACATACTTTCAGGTTTTTTGCTAATAATAGAGGAATATTTTTGTGTGTCCTAGGTCCCTCTTGTGCTCAGTCTATAATGAGTGATTTTTTTAACTTTTATTTTTTTAAATGAAACAGTAGAGTGCATTTTGTTTGTTGGTTTGGTTTGGTTTTTTAAAACAATTTTAAGACCTCGAAAGAGATTTGGAAAATAATTTCCCTGAGGAGACATTTTGCAACTTTACAACTCTATAAAGTTGCAAACAAGCTGCAGATACATTTTTTTGGGAAAGTTTTCAGAAATTATCTGACATTCGTAATTACTGAAGAGCCAAAAGAAAATTGAATCTCTGGAAAAAATACAACTTTCTGTTAGACTTAAAAATAAGAGCTGCTGAATAATATTCCACAAGTGATTCAACAACTCTGTATCAACTTGCAGCGTTTGGATTTCTCGGTGTTGTACCCCATGTTTGTCCCTGTGCTTTTACAGTCACAAACAGCTGCTCCAGAAGAACAGGGTGGTGCAGAATATGCCAGGTAGCCCCTCCTTACCTTGAAAATGGAGGCTTTTATAGATTTTTTGTCACAAACAGCTGCTCCAGAAGAACAGGGTGGTGCAGAATATGCCAGGTAGCCCCTCCTTACCTTGAAAATGGAGGCTTTTATAGATTTTTTGTCACAAACAGCTGCTCCAGAAGAACAGGGTGGTGCAGAATATGCCAGGTAGCCCCTCCTTACCTTGAAAATGGAGGCTTTTATAGATTGTTTGTGCTGGCACTACAGCACTGTCCAGCTGCAACCTACAAAGAAAGATGTATGCTATATATGAATGCACAAGCAAGCATTAATGCTGGTAGAAACCACCAGATCTATATCTCTCTTTGCTGACATGTGAGCTTGAAACAATATGACATAGTCCTCCCTCAGCCTAAACAGCTCACTGAGCTTGACAAGGACTCTAATAGAAGACAAGCAGTTCTGCATCGTAAGGTTTTTGATGGAAAACATAAAAGTAGTGCTTTGTCCAACCACTCTCTGAACATGCTAGAAAAATGACAGATTGTCAAAATTAAGTGCCATGTTCTTCACATGAAAACAAAGCAGACATGATGAAAGCTTTTAGTGATAGGCATAGGTTTAGTTTAGACTATTTTTCCAGCATCTTGCAACTGTACATTAATGATACTTTCTTCAAACAGCTGTTTGTGCAGAAAGGAAGAAGATTATTTTGGTAAGCTGAAGTTCGACAAGTTCTTTCAAGATTTACTTTTCTTTTCTCTAAACCCTGCAGAATAAATAGCTATGTTAAAGAAATGGCTGTAAAATCCTGCCTGAATTAAGACACATGTATTAAAAGAGCTATGGATGTTGACTTTGGTTGTGTCAGTAACTGAAACATACTTTAAATCTTGTGGCTATGAGAAAAATGTTTGAAAACATGGCCTGGCATGAACAATACTGTTTCTCTCTTTGTCTGTTGGCAGCTTGAAACAATTATTTGAAGAAGTGTGAATTATCCCATTTTCACTTTGCCAACTTAAAACAATGAGAAAGGAAAACTGCATACATTGTGATACATGCATATGAATTTTCCAAGTTCTCTATTTTTCTACTCTTTAATCTAAAATTGATTTACTTCTGTAAATAATTTTTTTTTGTTCTTCTCATTTTTCTTTCCAGGCTTTTATTTCTGCTTTATGGCATATTTAATATTAAATAATATAAATTAAGATCTCTGTTTCTAATCTTAAGGTTTGTATAATATGCCTTTGCTAAAAAGGAATCAGGTCTTTGAATATTTTTACGTCCCATAAGGCATTTTTAGTAAAATTCAAGGCTTGCCTTAGTTGTCAGAGAAGCTGCCAGGTTTTATTGACATACTAATAATCTGGAATGGGAAAATTTGCAACGAGTACATCCTTTTAGATGAATGCTGCACTCCCTTGAGATCTGTTACATAACTTAGACATTTAGTGATTGTAATTCAAAGGAAACAGCAGCAGCAAGACAGAAGTCTGGCTCTGATATTAAAAAAGCAAAGTAATGTTCCATTATGTTAGAAAGGAGCAATAGGTCACGTTACTGTTTTTGCATACTACTCTTAATCCAGATATTTTGTTTTCTTGCTCTAAAGGTTGTTTGTCTCCTGCTCTTTGTATTAATGCTTGATTATATCTTATCTGAATCTTTTGTTGCAGCTAATCCAAGTTACATGATAGTGAGAACTGCAAATATTTTGCCATTATAATCATTATCATAAATCATAGGCCATAAGATCTGCCTTGTGTTTAGAGGAATCAGCTTTTTTATTGACTGTCTTCCATAATTAATAGCACTTTACTTTGTAAATCAAATTAGCCCACTTCTTCTATAAAGATTTAGTGTGAGATCATTTTTTAGAACGTTAAATGACCTTGACAAAAACAAGGGATCAATAATACGTTGATAAGCAGATTGTTTTCTGTAATATTGGATGGTTTTCATCTTGTTTTTCCCTGTTGTACTACCTGTAGAGGTTGAAGGTCATTGATACCTCCTGGTAATTCTGTTTTCCCTAAACAGAAATTAGTAGCTGATTCTACTCTTGTATAATACTGATGGAATCTCGTAGGCATGTGTGTAGATTTTTAGATTTACACAGGGCCTTGCCATCTTGATTCTCATTTCTGCTGATAGTGATAGAGCTGTTAAATATCCTGGACTTCTGGTCTCTCCCATTTCTGTACCCAGATCCTAGGGTCAGCTACAAGGCAACCAGTTTGCTCAAGTTTTTTGCAGTTTGGCCTTGAAAATCAGAGAGGATGGAGACTGTAGAACCTTTGTAGGCAAACTATTCTTCTGCCTTCAGCTGTCCATTGGAAAAAAAATCATGTCCTATCAGATCTTATTTCAGTTTATGCCCTCTTTTCCTTTGTGTCATACACTATTGTGAAGAGCCTGGATCAGTTCTGTGGGCACGGCAGGCTGTTATTTCTTTCCCTGCCTCTTCTTCAGGCTGAACCAAGCCCAGCATCCTCTACATCTCTTCACAAAGAACAAGTGCTGCAGCCTCAGCTACCTTCATGGCCTCTGCTAGACATCCTGAACTACTTCTCCTTTCATGGTAAGACGGCCTGTGCTCTGTTCTTCACTGATGAGTTACTTGGATCCTCTCCTCTCATTGCTCCTTACCAGCTCTTTATATTTACTTAGATTAGCTTTCATTCAGGTATCATAAAACAGACCCCCTTGTTCCAAAAGCCCATGGCCCTTGTATCAAGCTTTGACACTCAGTATCCCAGGCCAGGACACTGCATTGCATTCAACAGAGGCCTTAATGCCAAAGCAAAGTCATATTTTCAGCTACAAAAACTTCTTTAGTCACTTGAAAGCAAAAGCCTGCCACGTGACCTGCACAAGCACCTTATTCCAAGGCCATGTCATGTAATTGAGAAATTCTTTCAAAAGAGCAATGTTAGCAAATTAGGGAATCTCTCAAGTTCAACAGCATGCTGCCAAGTGTTAAATATCACAAGAGAGTTGCAGTTTAGGTGCTTTTGTCCCATCTTCCCCCATGTTAAAATCACCTCTCATGGCTACATCTCGCTCAGTGCTTTAAGGCTGTCAGGATGTGCTGTGCAGCTCTAGGAGCTCTGTGCAGCCCCCTAGGAGCACACTGTTGGTCTCACTGAGTAAGTGCCACTCTCAAATTCTCTACGTGTAGCAAAGAAAAACAGGTGCATCATGAAGTTGGGCGATCTGTGAGTCTTTGCACTAGGAAAAGTCTGTTTATGTTCTGTTTTAAACAATTTCCATCAGGGTGATTTGTTGTCACTTCTGATAACTTTTAGCTCTTGCAATGCTCCTGGTCTACTGATGCCATGGTGCTTTATGTACGTCGGTGAGAGTCCTCATTTTCTCTTTTATCTATACCACAAAATTTCCACTCACATATTGACCAGCTGAAAATGGTGATCAGCTCTGGACATTCAGTCCTTTACTTTTAGCTATGGGTAACTCTGGATATCTTGTGAAACCTCATCAGCAAGGTTTTGAAAACATGTTACGTTCTGGAGTCCTAGAATTTGGGTAAAACATTCTGCTGTAGACCTGAATGACTGAAGGGACAGATAAGTGAAGAAATAAGAGAATGTTTATACAGAGCTCATTTTCTTAACATTTAAAAAATAACCAAATGGATTTATTTTTTAATTTGCTGTCTGGCTAAAACCAAAGGAAAAAAAGAGTTTTATGAATGTGCATTATGTAAAGGAAAGAATGCTAAAATCAGATTCAAGAATGCATTATGCTAATGCCATGAAAGATCAAGACTGAGACGCTGACCTCATTGAAACTGGCGCGAATTTGATTTCTGAATTAGAAGGGTCAGATTTCATTCTAGATACAAGATGTTAGGGTGTAAGTTTTCTTACTAGCTATTAGGTTATGTAAGTATTAAAAATGCCTAAAATAATTATCAAATTACTCAGATTTTATAGAGGATTTCATGCACAAAACTTGCATTAAATAGGAGTAAGATGAAATACAGAACTAAACACAGAAGATACTATATCAAAGAGATATCTTAAAGGTTTTAATTTCCTTAACAGGATTTAGATTTCAGAACTTTTCAACATAACAGGAGATTAAAAGTATATTGACTGGAAGGAGTCTGTAATTTCCTACATGAAAGACAGAATGAATTTTATTTTGTTTCTAGTACATACTTATCAGAGTGTTATTCAAGTCTACACAAACTAATTCATAGAAATAATTGCTATTGTATATTTTTATGCCCAGTTTATACAGACTTTAGTTATTTCTTACAGTAGAACATAATGTCTCTGTCAGACAGCTGTAAGAAAACATTGACAGCAAAGCTGTCTTATAAAAATTAAAAGAATGTTAAGTAATATTGGAGGAATGTCAACAATTGTGTGGGTAAATTGTTTTAAAAATAGCTAAATGGAGGGTCAAATATCTGGAAAACACAGAGGCAGATCATGTGGAGAATGATGAGCTTTTATTTTAGAGAACAATGGCTTAGCAAAGTACTAGATGGTCATGCCTGAAAATGAGCTGAACGGGAGATTTTGAGACTGATTCTGTGGCTTGAAGATGAGATAAGGTCTTTGGCTTTATGAACAGGGGAGTGAGATGTAGGAAGGTGATTTTTTAAAATTCAAGTGATGTTCATGAGAATAGTGCTGTTCTATGCAATCCTAATTCCCAGTATTTAAACAGAAAGTTGCAAAGGTTTCTGAAAAAGCTGCAAAAAATTTTTAAAGAAAGAAATTGTTAAAGAAGAGGACACAAAACGGTTGAATACTGAATAGTCATTTATCATAAAAAGGAGATTAAATTATGAGGTGACCATAGCAAGTATCTTCATGAATTCTTACTCATTTGTAAAAATTGTAAAGGTTGTTTTTCAGTGGATGAAGGTATTTAAAGGCACAGAAGCTGCAAGTAGGTAGATTTGATCTAGGAGTGAAGAATACAAATGCTTATCAGTCAACAAAATGAGCTGGTGAAAGAATTGTCTCACAAGTCAATGCCATTACAGTTCCATGAGAACAAACATAACAAGAGGAACAGTATCTGACAGTAACAATACCAAAAGCAAACAAATAAACTCTCCTAGAATATCAGTTGCATCACTTGGAGATAATGTGAACCCCCACATCCTATGAAAAAATAGAGGAAATATTTATTTTTGATTTATGACTTGCATACTGAAAGAGTGAGTACAAGAACCAATATTTGTGAAGAATTTTGGAAGGACACCTTCTGGAATGCTTTTTCAGGCATTCTATGGCTTTGATCTCTTTGACTTGTCTTTCCACTTTTTCTCTGCCAAAGATTAGTGACATTGAAAAGACCTTAAAACTCCATTTTTAGTGTGTATAAGCATTATTTCACACAATATTAACAGATATTTTCAAAGTAACATGTACTTAGGAGCTTATGTTCTATTGATTTGCATTATAGTGCTGGGTGGAGTGGTCTAAAAACTTCACCAAACCAAGTGAATTGCTTTAGAACGGGGCGGAGTTGTCAGAGTTGTCCACAGAGCTTGGGGAACACTGGGTGCTCTCCAGCTGTCACCTAGTGGTGATCCCAGTACCAACAGCAGCTCACTGAAAACTGAAGGTGCACCTTGGGAATTTCCAATGTCATCAAGTTCCATTTGTCCGTCTGTATAGCATTGCTGTTTGGGCTTAACCTCTGAATTTAGGAGATCCATTTTAAGGATCAATTCCTTAATCTTTATTTAGGACTCTGTCAGCTCTCCTTTTTGTTTGAAGACTGTCACTCTTCTAAATGTGGTTGAAATCCAGATAGGCATTTCTGAAAGAAAAAAAGCTTGGTTACTTATTATAGAAGCTATTGCTCTTCAAACCCCTTGCCTGAATAGAGCCATACTCCCCATCCTTTTCGTGTTTCATTCTTCCTAATAATTCTTGAATTAGAGAAAAGAACTTTGGCAAGTTGTGGCTGTGATTTTTATGAATATTCCTGTAACCCCTCTGAGGGCTGAGTATGAGGCTGTAGATAAAATGCAGCACATTCCCCAGTGTGTGTGTAATTTACAGTATGGAACTAGTCATAGCAGTTACTAAGTAGTAATACTCAATAGTGTTTTTTTAATACTCAGATCATCTACAGAATAGTTGGTAGTTGGTATTTTTTTTTAATGTTCCATGTAGGAGCTGTAAAATTAATGTATCATTTGTCATGCTGTGATGGAATGTATATGTTTGTCAGATGGAATGTGTGTACACAGTAAAACAGAGTGCTCAGATCAGAGGCCGTAACTCTTTCTGGCTGAGAGCAGAGCATGGGTCCTGTGATCTGAGTGGAGCCTTTTAAAACTTCAGTGTTTAAAAATGAGAGAGATTTCTTGTGCACTTCTAGGTAGAGGGAGGGGAAATCCTTTTAGTCCAGCAAACATCTGGTAGCTCAAGAATAATAAAAAAGTACTGATTGGTTCTGACAGCTGCTTGCTTTGTAATGGTATTTAACCAGAAATATTTGAAACAGATTGATATGAATAATGAAAGATTGCATGATGTATGACACAAATAAACTTTACCACAATTTAACTCATTAACAAAGAAACAATGTTACATAAGGAAAAATCCTTATTTACTGTTTAACTCATTTGTGATATTTTATTTTTAATAACCTGACAACAAATAAGGTTTTTATAATAATTTTCTACATCAGGTATTGCAAGTATTTCATTGTGAAATAGGTTGAATGGGATGTCATTGTCCTTTAACTTTAACAAGTGCTGCTGATGGATGTGGTCCATTTAAATGTACAACAGAGAGCTGAACTAGATAATGAACTTATTATTACTCTCTGAAGATTACAGGTTAGTCCCAAAGGAGTGCAGTAAGCTAGAGAAAATCCATATCTACTGGCTAAACAATAGCCAGAGGGCTGACTGGAGATATTGATTTACTTTCTAGGCCATTTAGACCTTAATGGTGGAGAAAAGCTGAAGTGCTGTTTACTTTTCTGCCAGAATCGACCAAACAACCAGTCCATTTTTTAAAGACTTTTGATTGATTTCGCTTAGAGGAATTAGAGGTGATTTATTTTTAAGCTGAAAGCAACTCGTAAATATCTCCCACTACACAAGTTCCATGAGAGTAAATGTTAAGTGGAAATGCTTACTGAGAAATACTTTGCTGCAAATCAATGTGAGCAGGTAATACTCCTTGATAGGAGCAGTCAGGTGTTGGACACCTTTCTCAAGCGTGGTCAAGCTTCTGGTTGTGCTACGTGAGACACAGCATTTTTAAAAGACTTAAACTTTTGTGAAGGGGTATGAATCTGATTGCTTGGCTGAATTTGTGCCAGCTGTACCCTGCTGACTTAGAAAAGGGCCATGGCTCTGGCAGTGTAAGTGCTGCTCAAGGTCAGTCGTGAGCAACCTTTAATATTTGATGGATGAAAACAGTAGTTTATCATGTGACAATTGCCCATGATGCTTCATACTCACAGCAAATGAGCTCTAGCTCTAAGAAAGAACTCGGAGAAAAAGCAAGCTACGATCCTGGAATTAAATATTTTCAAAATTAAGCAAGCTTAAAGAAATACTTCTGAGCATACTGCCACATACAGAGACACATCTAAAGAAAATAATAATATGATTTTTATTTCCTAGAGATAACCTACCTGGAAAAAGTTGTAGGTTTATACAAATGTCTGTCAGGTGTTTTAGGGCTGTAAATGTAAAAAATATGTTGCCAAAATCATTCTTTGGAATGTTTCCCTCAAACTTACAAGAGCAGAACTGTAATATTGATAATACTCCTGTTTAGAGATAAAGCCACAATTTTATATTAATTTCCAACACATAGTCTATGGCTACTACTTAGGAAAACTGTGCAGGAACATTTTTTGGAAGTCCACTTGCAAAGATAAGACCTTTCCTTAGAAAACATTGCTTGGGTCTGCTTCAACATAATAGTCTCTGTTTATTGGAAACAATACTGTTTTAACTAAACAGGCTTGCCTTTTTCCCTCTTCCCCATTCCCTTCTCTGAAGAGAGTTAAACTTGGTTAATAAGCTGCTTATATCATAACACAGAAACAGTATCTGTTACTTGAAAACTAGAATTACAGTCATCTCTAGAGATGTCACAAAAATGTGGAAATATGCATCTTTTAAATCTGGAAGTAATTTCAAATACTACATGTGTTTATGCCGCCTCTCCTACCAACTAAGTGTTTAACTCTATGCTGAGACATTGGACTCAGCCTTCACACCACGCTACACAGCTGAAAACTGATGGGAAGAAAAAGTATTCAGGTATCTTCCCATTCTCTAGGAAAATCCCTGAACAACAGAAAAACTGCATTACTCTGAGGTAGAGGCCATTAGAACTTTGCACAAAGATAATAATTTTTATTGCCTCTTTGTGCTTGTGAACTGATGCCCAGGAACTATGGAAAAGCTAAGAATTTCAGTGTATACTAGTTCTACAATATACATGAAAATGAAAAATGGTGGATTAATGTGTGTTCTTTGTTGAAAAACAGAAAAAGTTTCATAGAACTTATTTTTTATTTTAAGTACACATTTTGTAATCAGCACACTAAGCTTTATTATAAGAATTTAGTACATGCTTTTGTGAAGCCACAGGCAGAAAATTTTGCAGACTGCTTCATATATGGTTTCTTTATCTTTTTTGTTTGTTAAGATTTGAAAAAGTTCACTTGCCCTTTACTTTTCTTCAGCCTTAAAAGTTTATGGCAGAATACATTTTGCCGACCTGTTTTAGATGCTAGCCTTTTAGGCTTTAATACATTCTTAAAATTTGTTTTTTTGAAAGAAAGACAAACCTGCAAGCTAACTTCTGTTAGCTTCTGACGCTTCATACAAGTGTCAGTGGAAGTGTTACCTACAGTTCTCCTGCAACTACAGCAAACTGTGATACAGCATTTTATGTGCTGATAATTTGAAATTCATTATTGAGTATTCACAGTTCAAAAAAAGCTGTGCATGTATATTAACAAAAGCTGTGCAGCTGATGTTTTCTGTATGTCAAATAACACGAAGTGATAAAAAAAGTTTAATTAAGCTTTTCTATTTATTTTGTCATTGGGAGTTGGTTTTTGTTGTTACTTTTTACATTAAATCTATAGAATGATTGAACTAGAACAAATTATAGATTAGATACATTTTAACTTTCATTTAAGAGTTGATTGATCTGGCTTAGCTAGTTAGCTAGAAAAGTATTTTCTCACCTAAAAATATGAAATTTTATACTGAAATAGAGTCCAAATTGTGCAAATTTGAATAAATTAGATCAGTGCCCCCAAATGACCATCATGTCATCAGATTGGTGTGCCCAAATGACATCACAGTATTGTCATTCATTGTGTTCAATTTCCTTATCAGGTTTAAGTCCTAAAGTATTACTGAATTTAAAGCACTGAATGATTACTTTCATTTATTTCAGGAGCTGAAAAGCATTGAGTAAGGATGATGTTCAAAGAAATCTAAATCTGGGAGGTTTTTGTTGGGTTTAGTTTTTTTTTTCTTTGCAAGTGAAGTGCATTAGGAAAGAAAACAACAGCTGGTAGCATGGAGCTGTGAGAGATTTTAAAAAGCTGGGGTGAAGTAATGATTAGAAAATGCAATATGGAGCTGTAGTGTAAAACGTAAAATCAAAGGCACCAAACTAGACTAAATATAATTTAGGCAGAAGCACAGGTCTAATTACTAGGCTTGAGAGCTTAGAATTATCACCCATAAAGGTTGATTCCTCACTAATTCTCTAGCTGCAGAAAATAATCCCAGTAGACATTGGTGCTAAATTTATGATTCCTGTGGCATATGATTATAAAAAATTAGAAAGGCAGATTTTTTAAAGTGATCTTTGTGTATATTCCTGTCAAAAGGGTCTGTATAGATTTCTTCAAAGCGAAATGTATATAATCACAAGGACATTCCTTGAAAGGCACATAAGGAAACATTTTACAGATCTATTTTAAATATGCTTTAGAAAAAATAATTGATTTCTTCTTGTTTGAATGTATTTTGAATTTCACTGGAGCACAGGATTAAAGAATAAGTGCTCACACTATGGCCATCAAATAAGTGAAATGATAACATGCTGAGTATATAAATGTTACTTGCTGATAAAACAGAGTTTTTAGAGGAATGATCCTTGGTCACACAGCTTCGTACAGAGGACCAAAACCACTATACTCTTTTAGCTTTACTCTCTGCCTGGCAACCTGCCTTGTCCTTTAAGGTGCTGTTCAATGTAGAAAGTTTTCTAAGTTTTTATTATGAAGGATAAGATGGTAAGTAATTATAGTAGTAGAATTTATTATTTATACAGCTACCATGTGCATTTTCAGTGCTAAGTCTGATTTCAACTAAGTAAAGACCTTCTGTCACACTAAAAATGCATTCTGAAGTCTCTGCATATTTACAGAACAGCATTTTTAACCACAGCTGATGACTGCGTTCAATCTTCAGGGGAAAAAGTTGCCTAAAAATATAGACTCACAAATATAGCATTAATCATAATATTTTCAGGTTTTTAAAAAATCAGTGGCCTTTTAAAAGCAGAATTCATCCCATCCTACTCAACGAAACAGAAAGTTATTTATTTACAGTTATTTAATAACTATGAACTTCTTTTTTCACAAAGAGAATTAAGCTTGTCCCACGTGTTTCACCTGCCTGTTGTCTCCTGAATGATCTCCTGAGATCCAGCAGCTGTGCTCTAACCCTTCTGTAGGAAAGCAGGTAGCAGAGTGTCCATACATTTCCCCAAGAGAAAGACAGGTTATATGCCTACTTTAAAAATCCTTGAAGGTTAGATTAGAGAAGAGGGACAGCTTATGTTACCTTTTGAATTGAATGTGCTACAGGAAACACAGGGGGGCTGGGTTTGGATATTGGATTCTTCTGCGATAAATTACTGAAATCCATTGTTATAAGAGTGCTTAGATGCATTGTCCTACCTAAGTACTTGCAAGGATATGTTTTGTAAATTCTCTTCTAGCAAGTGAGAAATAATAAGACTTCTTCTATGTTGAAAGGCTTGGGAGGACACTTTCATCTAGGTTAAGTGTTTTGAAACAAGATAGGTTTTCAGTTTGAGATTAGAGAGCTTAATCTACGACTCCAAAGTGTCTACCCACATATGAACTAGATCACTGCTCTCAGTATAGTCAGTGGAGAACCAGTTACTTCTCTCAATGACGCCTGGAGAGAAATTCTGCTGACTTAGGCCTGGTGAATCACACCTTCAGCTTCATTGAGTAGATGTCTTTTGTCTTGGAGGGAAATACAGTGTCTTCCTACTTCACAGGCAGACAAATGCATTGACATGCTGAAGTGTGGTGTTAAACTAAATCCCAGGCAAGCCACCTCCTTCTTAGAAGTGGTGTTCTCATAAAGGTGGAATCAGGAGACAGTAACACTTGAAATGAGTGAGGCTTCCTAACCTCATAAACCAGCTCTTCAGTAGAAAAATGAATTTTAAACTGCTCTGAATCCCAGTCAGAGAGGCAGAGTCTGACCTGCAAAGGTTTAAACCTGTAATAAGGTTTAAATATTTCTGGAAGAATAATAAGGAGAAAGATTTAGTCAAAGATCTACACAGTCTGATTTTCTCCTGTGTCACAGAAGAGATGCTCATTGTTTGCCTTACAGCATTTGATGGCTTATCTTTTTTTTTTTCCCCCCAACCTAATCTTTTCTTTGTGTCCTGCTTGGGAATGGTATAAAGCATGGTTTCAACTTTCGAGTACTTTATGGTAATGGAATTTTTTTGCAAGAATCAAATAGAAAGTATTGAGATACTTCAGTTTTTCAGTGAGTTGAAGTATGGGCTAGAAAAAAGATTATTTAATTACATACAATCCCCTACTTTACCGGAAAACAAAACTGGTTTATATGATTGTTAGTTTCCTAGTTTTCTAAAACAAAGTTACAGTTTTGCGTGTGAAGCAGCTAGTGAGGAGTTCCTCCTTCAAACCTGTCCCTAAACCTCTGAAATATCTTACAAGTACTACTTGTCTTAGTGTACCTAGTATTCTGTCCATTTTTACATATTACATATTACTTTGGAGGGAAAGGAATATTATTTTATTCCTCTGACGTAATAAAAAGGTAAAATGTGGAGATCTATGTTCTTGCTCTGAGATAGTAAGTCTATCCTAATATATACAGAGAGATATTTTTTTGCTGTTTTAAATTTTTTTTTTCTTTTTTTTTTTAATGAGCTTTGTTGTTCTCTAGTATGACCAGGGCTGGTAAATGTGGAACTGTTCATAGACTTTATTTTTGTTCCTGACAAAAAAACCTCTTGAGATTAATGAGTCATTGGTGCCTCAGCATCTGCTCCCAAGACTGGGGAATTCAGGAAAGAAACTGAGGAGAAATATAAGCATAAAAATAAGTAAAATGTTAAGAGCAGAAATCTATATGATGGTGAATGGACATGAAGGATTTAAGAAGTGTAACAGAAATGTTAATTTAGGGGAGCAAAATGACAGATTAAATCACAGCTATTATGAAGACCCTTTTTAAGTGAATGTTTTGAGAAACTGAAATATTTTTTGGGGCTTACTAATGAATTTGTTAAAACAATATATTCAAAAGCAGGCATCAGAAATCCGTATTTAAAACAGATATTACAGACCAAAACCAGACTACTTTCACAGAGCAGAAACAGTCCTCTCTTTCGTGGAGAAATGCCTCCATGAAACTTTGTCAGTCAGGTACCATGGTTTTTATAGTAGGTAGGTTTTGTAACAATTGCTGTAGGTTAACCTCCAGTAGTTAGTCTTGGTGGAGTAAACCACTTCTCTGTAACTCTGGAGAAAACTTTTTTTTTTTTTCCCTCGTTAACATCTTGTTGCTTATTGCCACAAAGCAACCTGAGGCACGACTCAAAAGTTCCTCCTGCATGATAGCACCTAGCATGTGCTCCAAAGATCTTAAAATTTTTAGGGTGTGCTGTTTATATTTCCATATGGGAATTTTTACTTGTATTTTAGGATAAAATTTTTCATATAGATGTTAGTAATAGGCTCTCTGCTGGAGTCTGTAGTGTAAGGAGAGTATGCAAGAAAGGCATCATAATAAAACAAGAACAAGTTTCATAGCACATAAGATTGTGGCTTGTGGATATGATTTTCAACCTGGTGTTGCTCTTGTGTTGTTTTTTTTTTTTTTTTTGTGATAGCCCTACCTAGCAGAGTGAGCACTTCCAGTCTGTCTACTATTTCTATCAGAAACCTGAACAAATAACATTCTGAGCTGTAGCTCATCAAAATCAGGAAACAGTGCACAGACTTCCAGTGAATTCATTGCACCTTTTTTCTGCAAATATGCAGAAAACAGATGATATTTGGGGGGATAAGTACCTGTTTGAAGTGTGTGAATTGACTGGTATTTATTGGTGAACTGTCTGTACAAATATTTCAATCCAAACAGATAGTTGGAGCCTGAGATAAGAAGTGACTTCCTCTCTCCCCCTCCATTAATCCCTCTGGGGAGATGAAAGTTTAATTCAGCTATTTGTAAACCTAAGACCTTGTCACTGAGAAGTAATCTCTGTTTGTAAAATTGGAATTATTTTGTTGTTTTTCTCTATGCATGACTTTAAATTTTTCCACATTAAATGTTATTTTGTCATTGGGAGTTGGTTTTTGTTGTTACTTTTTAAATTAAATCTATAGAATGATTGAACTAGAACAAATTATAAATTCGGTATATTTTAACTTTCATTTAAGAGTCGGTTGTGATCTGGCTTAGCTAGTTAGTTAGAAAAGTTAACACTTTTATACCCCAGTCACGAAGTACTGCAAGGCCCTTTTGGAACTTTTCATGACTTGTGTTTACTACTGAAAAATGGTCAGAGCAAGGTGTCCAGGAGTGGTTTCTTGGCCAGATGTGAGAGCAGAGCTGAAGGCAGGACTAGAACTGAATAGACAAGGGGGAAAGGATGAAAATTACAGCTGGAGTGAGCTGCAGAGAGTTTTGAGAAAATTGGGCAAAGAACTGGAAAAAGGGTGACAGGCAGGTGGGCAGTGGAGGCTGCAGCCCAACTGCATGGACAACTGTGAGCTACAGTGCAAAATTATTACAAAGCATGACAGAAAATGGAGTCAAATTCAACTTTGCAGCAGTAGAACTGATAAATGTCAGGGAAAATGATCTCACAATATTACTTAGTGGTATAAGTACTTATGGGGTAGCTTTTCAACCATGAGTAGCATCGTTTTATGATATGTGAAAATGTTATTTATTGTGTAAAACTGGAACTGGTCTATGAGGATTTTAGCTTTTCTGCAGTTATCTGTATGGCCTCTGCTTATGCTCTGTGCCATAGGAGATTAACACTTAGATTTGCCAGAATTACAGTTGGTAATGGAAAAAGGAAAAAATTGACAAAGATGTCTCTATTAAAATCATGCAAGTCACACATAAATCTCTTATGGATGTGCATCTCCACTGGCTATTTCCTTACCTTTGCGTATGATTCATTATAAAGAAGAACAGGAATTACATGATTGTTAAGACAGAAGTAGAAAGAAAAGAACATTAGAAAAAGTCATACATTCTTATTAATATATATTATGTGCTGCAATGAAATCATTTTTACCTGAGTATAAAATTACCTAGATAATAGATTTATGAACTGTAAGAAAAGATGGAAAATATGTTGTCTCTTAAAAACTACTGTGAGAGATCTGGTAAAAATATTCTTTATATTGAATTGTAGAAAACACTGAAATATTTTTAGCAACTGGGTTTTTATTTATTTTATACAGAATTGAGTATTTAATTAGATAATATCCAATGTATACACATATTTCTATCACCAGAAATACAAAGTACAATCTCTATGACATATAATATGCTGTAAATTTTTATTTCCCATAATCACAGAATTAGTTTGAAAATACCTCTGAGATCATCAGTTTATTGAGTCCAACCTCTCACCAAACACCACCATGTCAGCTAGAGCATGGTACACCTGGAGGTGTCATTCCTTAAACACCTCCAGGGATGGTGAGCACCACTTCCCTGGGCAGCCCATTCCAATATCTAATCGCCATGAAGGAATTCTCCCTTGATGTCCAAAAGCTTAACGCAGGTCCTCTTGTCCTGTTACTTCTTGCCTGGGAAAAGATACTGACACCTCCTTCCCACCCCCTGGCTACACCCTCTTTTCAGGGAATTGTAGAGAATGATAAGGTCTCCCCTTAGCATCCTTTGCTCCAGGTTAAACAACCCCAGCTCCCTCAGCTGCTCCTCTCAGAACTTGTGCTCCAAATCCTTTACCAGCTTTGTTGCCTTTCCCAACTTGCTCCAGCACCTCACTGTCTTTCCTGAATTGAGGGACCCAGAGCTGGACACAGCATTTGAGGTGTGGCCTCACCAGTGCCAGGCACAGGGGAAGAACTTCGTCCCTGGTCCTGTTGGCACACTGTTCTTGATACAGGCCAGGATGCTGTCTGGGCACACTGCATTCAGCAGCTGCATTCAGCCACATTTGTTCAGCGGCTGTTGACCAGCAGCCACAGGTCCTTTTCTGCTGGGTCATTTTCTGGCTACTGTGCCCCCAGGCTGCAGCGCTGCATGGGGTGGTTGTGGCCAAAGAGCAGGACCCAGCTCTTGGTCTCTTCACTGTTGGTCTTGGCCCATCAATCCGGTCTGTCCAGGTCCCTCTGCTGAGCCTACCTACCATCCGATAGATCAGAACACCCACCCAACTTGGTGTCATCTGCAAATTTGCTCTCAAGCCCCTCATCTGCAAATTTGCTCTCAAGCCCCTCATCTAAATCAATGAAGATTGTAGGCAGGACTGGCCCCAACACTGATCCCTGGGGAACATCACTAAGGATGGGATGATGACTGAATGTGGCGCCCTTTGCCATCAGTATCTGGGCCCTGCCATTCAGCCAGCCCAGACAAGGGTGTATCTGTCACTTGCTCTTGAATGTATGTCTTGCAGGCTGGGACTCATGAAACCAAAACCAGCAACTTCAAACACACCTTAGTAAGCTTGTTTTTCTCAAAGAGACTTTTTTTCCCCCCATGAATGGGGAATCACTTTTGTTTTGCTTTATGGTGTAAGTGTCCATAAATTGAAATAAAATCATGAATGTTTTGGTTTGGAAGGGACCTTTAAAGATCATCTAATTCTGACACCCCTGCCAGGGGCCAGCAATACCTTCCACTAGACCAGTTGTTCAAAACCCCATCCAGCCTGGCCTTGAACCTTTCCATCGGCGGCTTCTCTGTGCAACCTGTTCTAGTGTCTCACCACCCTCATCCTAAAAGAATTCTTCTTTATGCTTAATGTGATGAGGGTGTTTTTCAGTTTGATAGAATTATAAATAATAATAAACCTTCCATAGAGCTAGATTATTCCCAGCTATACTCCATGTATACTACATGAGGTTTTATACTAAGTTTTATACCCTCCATGGTGTCTGGTAATAACCAATGTCAGTAACAGAATATTGAAAGAGATGTACAGCTTTTTTGCCCATTGTGACGTTTCCTATACTCCTAGTTTGATTTTTAGACCTTATTATCTGTATTGTCAAACTTAAGAAATATGTGTTTTTATTTAAGTCTCCTTTAGGTCTCTCTTCTCTTCTGTATTTTATCATCATACCTTTTTCAGTACTGCAGAACTCCAATGCATTTTGAAATTAAGTTCCTATCTTTTCCTCATTCTTCTATTTTCTGATGATGACCTCCTCTTTTTTCACATATACTTGTCAATCCTTTTTTTTCCCTTTGTACTGCTCAGGGTTTCTCTTCTGTGGAAATATACCTCAATTTCAGCACAGTTTTCTAGTATTTTTGGTTCCCTGCAGAGGTGGTTCTACACATTATTCTACATTTGCTTGGAACAAAAGAGTGAACAAGGGAGAAAAGGGAAGTCAAGAGACCTGTTCCTTTTAAATACATAGCGTGAATCTGTATCTCTGAGCACCTTCCAGCCTTGTGGTGGATGAGATGATAAGCATCTACTCTTTATGGTTTCTTTGCTACTTTTTTTTTCCTGCCATAGAATTTTCCTTTTTATTCATTACATTCATTACATTCTGTACATTGTTGTTCATGAATGCTGCTCATAGAATGGGAGCTTTATGCTGAAAATTCTATGAGTTTATGATATAGATTGAGATCAACTCTTGGCACTTACTGACAAAGAAACAGTACTTTTGCAACAAAGTTGGAATAGTCTTAAAAAAATATTTTCAGAAAGTGTGGTAAGAGATTATATTTTGGGGAACAATATGCCTTCTGGAGGAATTAAAGTTCTGCTTGTCCATGAGCAGGCATTCTTACAGAGATTTGTATTAGAAGTTGATTTCTGGCAGTGGAATTTCTAAGGAATTTACCTTGGAAGAATGAAGAATTTTAATACTTTTCTGAGTAAAAAAATCTCTAGTATAGATTAAAGGATAAAAGTTGACAGAACTGGAGACAAAAATTTCTGGTTTCTCTGCCAAGGAATATGGAAAATAAAGGCTTCCCAAAGTCTTTCTCCAAGTGGTCATAATATGGTTAAAATCTGTATTTATTTTCATGCAGATGGCTAGAGGCATATTCTTGATACAAGGCCATTCTTATCCTAAATTTTAAATCTATGTTCAGAAAGTGTAGCTTTAAAACAGTTCAAAGTGTATGTTGTCAAACACTCTTAATATAAGCAAATGTACACACCTTTAATCCAGTTGTTTTCAAAAATGGTCAGAGTATTTCAGCTGACATTTTACAAAAATAACAAATTTTCTGATGTAGGAATTTTAGCTGAAGTCATTTACACTTGTCACTGCATAATTAAAGTGGAAATAGATATAATAAATATAAATAGTAAATATAAAAAGTGTAAATAGGATGAAGTCAAAGTTTGATAAACTTGCATATGTAGCAATATGCTCTTTCCCCAAGTGAAGACCATAAATGCAGAATAAGAATTTGTTACTTAAGTTTAAGGTACTCCTTTTATTGTGACCTTTTATTAGCAGCCCATAACTGGTGCATTGATAGGCATGTTCTGACAGAGTGTTCATACTGCAATGAAGTATAGATGCTCTTCAGGTGTTGAATAAAGTATTTACTATTTCCATTTTTAAATACAGGACAATTTTTCAATGACATGCCTTGTAATTGCTTAATCAGAAAGGTTATATAAAATAGTTTTAGCAGTAGGGGGGTTTCTGATTAACTGATAATGGAGCAAACCCATATCACAGACTATTTTGATTATTTTGCCTTGATTACCAAATATTAGTTCTGAACTTTTCCAAGAAACACATCTAAGTTTGCAAGTCTGATATTTATCCACAGTATAGAAATGCTGTAAGAAATGGCAGTATTAGTCCTTTTATAATGTTGTTACAACCTGCCCCTGAAGGTGAGAGTAACTGAGGTTCTTGTTAAGAGATCCCTTGGGGCGGATTAGAGTGAAATGACATGGAATGACCGGTGTTTATGGATACATAGATATCACCACCTGTGGATCCAGTGATGAGGTTTGATTGTTGCTTTGTTGAAGGGATGGTCACAGACTTGATCTGTCAGAGGTAAGGGAGCCCCTGAAACTTATAGTTCAGTGGGTTGAGATATGTTCAGTTTCAGGTAGGAACACCCAAGATACCCCCCTGGGGTGGGAGTTTAACACTGCTTCCTACCAGCCTCTTCCCTTACTTGGCTCAAAGCCCAGCTTCTTGCTAAACAGACTGGTTTGTTGTGGTCCTCCTCTGTTGCTCACCCCCTCTGCGCCTGGGCTGTTCTTCGGTTTTGCCACCACACACCCAAAACCCCTCTTCCTCCCTTCAGTTGGGTGATGCAAACCAGGCCTCAGCAAAGCACCTGCTGCTTTTGCAAATGGCCAATTGTATGAGTCATTAACCATTAACATTTCAGTCTCTTACAACTGTAGTGTGAATTTACTTCATCCCTGTTAAAGAAGATCATTCCACTTACCAGAAAATTGACCAATACTTAGAAATGTGGAACACTGTCAGCATAAAAGGTGTTTAGGTTCTTGAAGTACAGTTTTGTTTTGTCATACCCATAGGCTATATATTTTGGCATACTGTAATATAATAACAATATAGATCAGCCTTTAATCATGATTGATGTTTCCTTTATATTGTAAAGTTTTTAAGAGTTTAGTTCAAAGCATGTGGAAAAAAACCAAAACAAACCTTTCCAGTAGCATAATTCATTCCTTACCCTATTCCAGCAAAGCCAGCGTTGTAAAGAAATTGCAGACTTCAATCTTACTTTTGGTCATCTCTTATTAAAAGCTGGGAAAAGTCTAAATCATTTCCTCTGGGAGAGAGAGAAAGTATACATGCAGGCAGCCTGTGATTCAGTTTCTTACAGTTTTAATGTGACAAAATTGTCATTAAATATGTATTTGTTTAGCAGTCTAAAATTAACTTACAATGTGGAAGAAATTAGAATGGCCATGAGAGTAGTTCAATAATCTTCTGTTTGCTGCTGTATTGATAAGCAGATGAGCTTTACCTCTTTGAAACAGGAATGTAAGTTGAAGATATGAACTAGAGGTTGGTTTTTTATTATTATTAGAAAAATAGGAATATTTACTAGAATAGTAAGACTTGCTTATGAAAATTTCAGTATAATTTCTCTGGAGTTCTTTATTTAACTCCATTTTGTATCTCTATAAAATTTGTAATACAATCCTCTGTTCAATAAAAGATAGAGTGCATTTGAATAAAACCATGAAATTCAATCTATTTCATGGCTTGTAAAGGAAATTGGTAAATCACTTGAAAACAAAGCATAAAACTATTTGTATCTACATCTATCTTTGTATTTGAAAAGATGTCAAGTAAGTTGTCTTTCTATGCTTAAACACAGAGACAGTCTACTAGAAAATGGAGAACAGGCTCACAATATATTTTTCAGCCTGATAGAATATTATAGGTTATATTTAAATTACAAGAAAACAAAACCTCACCTGAAATATTTACTTAATCTTCTGTTATAAGATTCTACAAGATTTAGATTTATAGATCTAAATTTTGCAGTAATCCTTGAGTGCATTTACAACCCTGGGTTTTGTGTGGCTGAGCTCAAAATACCTTAATTTGACACACTATATTCTGAATGACTCAAAAATATGTGTCTATTTTAACTTAGTGTAAGTCAAACAGTTTTTTTATATAGTGCTAATAAATGAGTCAATTTAAAGCAGTCTTTTAAACAAAGAAAAAGATTCTTCATTTGGGGTAAAAGTAACTGAATAGCAAAACAAAAGACTATCAAAAGAGAAGACACAAAGGCATTTTTATCCTAATTATAAAATCAAAAGACATCACAAAATATTTTTATGAATTCTTACATCAAGGTTTTGTTGTTGTTCTTGTTTTGTTGAGGTTTTTTGTTTGGGGGGTTTGTTGTGTGTTTTGTGTGTTTTGGTTTTTGGGGTTTTTTTGTGGTTCATTGTTTGTTTGGAGGGGTTTAGTTTGGTGGGGTTTTTTTGGTTTTGTTGTAGTTGTTGTTTTTGTTCTTTGTTTGTTGGTTTGGTTTTTGTTTTGTTTTGTTTTGTTTTGTTTTTTTAATTATTGTTATTGATCATCCCTGTGTAGAAAGTAGTGGGAAAATAGCTGCATCCAAATTTTCCAAAGGCCCCCAATGGAAATTCAAGACTTAGTTCACATTTCTTTGGAAACAAAAGGTTTCTAAATTTCTTCATATATGTTGGTATAAATAGAGCACGTGATCCCAGGTCAGTATGGCAGTAAACTAGCTAAACTGCAGATATAGAAGGAACATATGTCAGATCACTTCCATTCATAGGCTCAAGAAATCTGGACCTGAATCGGGCCTGGACCTTTCTGATTGTTAGCTCTCCTTTGAGAATTTGCCATTTATCTGAGAGCAGGTTCTCAAAAATAGTTTCCAAATATTTTCAGATTTTCTGTGTAAAAACCTTTGGAAAGTCCTGTAATTTTTTTCATTGGAAGTGTGTCATTTCCTTATTACTCTTATCTTCCCAACTCTGTAGGCCGCCAGGCTGGACATCTTTACACCCCTCTGATGCTACACCAGGAATTGTGGCTCTTACACAAACAGGATTCTGGAAGTGGCCAGTGCTGCAATACCGCTTCTTACTTTGCGATTTTAAGGGTCATTAAATAGATTTCAACAACAATTAAGTAGTCTTTTATATGTAATTTGAAACGATTACGAGTAGGATTTGTACTTTTGACATGTTTTACAGTCATGTACAGTCATGTTTCATTCTTCTCCACTTCTAGCTCATGCAGACTGTGTTGTTTTCAAATTAGAAGCACAATGTGCTGTGCCTGTGTCAGAGAACAGTTTATACCACTGGAGAAACTGTGTTCATATCTGATTCCTAAGTGGGAATAATGAATTCTAATTCAGTGTCTTTTTTTGTGGTTGTTTAGCTTCTTTTTTTTGTTACAGAATAATAATTATTCATGGGAGTTCACAAAAAGTACACATATTTATTTGAAATGGTGCTGTTGGCATCCTGATTGTATTTAACAGTATGCAATAAATCTGGTAAAACAGAATTGCAGTCTTTATGTATTTAAAAAGAAAAAAGTGTAAATTCTGCCTGCTGTCATGATAAACTAAGCAATTTACTGGCATTTAATCCAGTTTTATTTTCCTGTGGAACCTGTTAATGAACTTCAAGATGCAGGTCTCATTGCCCATTTAAAATGTGTCTATGAGTGAATTACCTAGTAATACAGCTCTCCTACTGCAAAATATCTAAAGATTGTTAGATCTGGAATTTTTTTTTCTTCTAGTGTCTCATCTGTCATCATCTACAATAGGCATTTGCCTTTACTTTTAACTAGCTTAAGGCAAGCTACATTTTTGTCTTGGCTCTTGTTCGTGATGGGATTGCCCTGCTTGCACATTCTACTACTCTGCAAGATAAAGATGTTAACTGTGAATCAGAAATCATATAGCAGGTGTAAGACATGAAATAAAATCGATACATTTTTCTGAGGCATGTCACTGGTTAAGTGACAAAAAATATTCTGATAGTCACTGAAAAAGAAAAGTCAAAGGTACATTTGAACCTGTCAGTTCAACACATTCCTGTTATCCCTTTAGGGGATATCATACAACTTGACACCAACATTTAAGCTTTGAAAATTATGAGCTCATCTATTTCAAATGGGATGTCACATGTTCCCAAGCCTTTGCCATTACTTATAGTGGAAGACAGGATGATCACTTTTGTCACATATTGATAGTGAATAAGATCTTTCTTTTTTTCTTTTCCTTTTTTTTCTTGTTTCAGAATGAAGAACAAATTTTGGTATTTTGAATTTGGCACTTCGGAAACTTTCTCAGCCACCTGTAAGAAGCTGCATGAATCTGTAGAAATAGAAGTAAGAAACTAATTGTTGCCTTTGTCCTTGAAATGTCACTAGTTTGGCTGAAATACAGGGAGCAAGGGTGCAGAGTGCCTGAATCCAACAAGGCAAAGCAGTGCACATCCTTTCGACCCTATATTCCAAAATATTATTTTTATCATGTCTATTTGTAGTGTAGCCCTGCACACTGGAACAAAGTCCAGTTTGATGATTAGTGAAGTCTTAATACAGTAGACAAGGTCAAGAGGTGAAGTATAACATTAGAAATCAATAGGGAGTGTGGCTAGGTCAGATGGAAGAATGAAAGACTGTTGGAGGGAGTGAGAGCTGCTGCAGGATTAAAATAATAAAAAAAATCTTATTATTTCTAGGTCCCAAGGTTTTATAACCTTTAAAACTCAATTCCCTAAAATTGTACTTACTTTCCTGAATAAAGGCTAAAGAATATATATATTTTTTGAATTATTCCCCTTCATTAAATAGCTTTTCTCTCTGCACAAGGGGTCATCTTTCCATTATACATTGAACATTAACTAAAAAGACACAGGATACTTACAGACAAAATAGGAATTTAAAATAATGTGCCACTGCCACTTTGATGCCTGCTAGAATAAATGGCTAAAATACATAAACTATTTGAGTATCTGATGTTTATGAACAAGTACATGAAAAATGTTTATGAATAAGTACATGAGAAATCTGTGAAGATACAAACCTGAGAATTTAGGTTAAATAATGAAATAATTTCTCAAGATGATTAAGGTGCTTTTCCTTTCCCGTAGTAATGAGCAACTGCATGTGTCAGTGGAGTATTTGTATAGTAGCATGAGGCACTCAGAGAGGTCTGGTGGGAGCTGTGAGAGTCCAGTCAAAGCCTCCTAAAGGGTGAACTCTGAAATGATCTGAAGGGACCATGTACCTGGTGACAGAACAGTAGCAAAAAATACTGAGACTGAAACCGTAAGACCAGCAGTGCCACACTTGCCTTTTATGCTGTTATGTTTCTCTTTGAAGTGAAAACCTGCTCCTCATGTGTTAGATTAAAATATAATAAAAATAAAACTCCACCAAAAGCCTTAGGAAAAAAAAATAACAAAAAAATCACCCTTCCTTCCCAAGAGAGTGCTTCACACACATGAGTTTAAGGAAATGTAGCATGAAAAATACTTTATTAGTTATTGGAAGAAATGCATACCTGGTTTGATTGGATTTGAATAAACTGCAAGTTAAATGTACCTTTTGATTAAATACAAATTGAAGAGCAGGCTTTCCCAATAAAATATTGGTACCTAGAGAAAGTCATACATATCCTGATACATACTAAGATGTGAACTTTAACCAAAAAATTTTAACCATTGAAAGAGTGATTAAATGTTAACATCACAAAGCAAACAAGTAGGTATACAAGTTTGTGGTGCTGCTGCTATCAGTTGTATAATTATTACCTATTCATATCAATAACTATTATTACCAATAAAGTGTTACATTGCCAGTATATGAGCCACATTTGTTAATACTCACTTCATCTATCCTGGTCATTACCATTAGTCATACAATTAGGAACAAAAAGCATAGTTTCCAAAGTTTACAAGAACTGTTAGGAGGTGGTTGTTTGCATATTTACAATGAATAAATTACAGCACTGGCCAGTATGCTTTCATCTAGTGTTTCTTGTTTGAACATTATCAGCATTATAGTCTGATTTTTAACCTCATGCCCCATGGGGATGTCACTGTAAATGGGAGGTTGATGCATCAGACCACATTTCACTCAAAATAAAATGCACAAAGAATGTGCTTGCTCTACAGCCAAATTTTGAATGAACAAAGCCTGAGAAGATTAAGGATCTGTATCTCTGAGCTGGTGAGATGGTGATCAAATGTTCTGTGGGCAAATATTTGTTTAGCCTTGTGTTTGATTTCTAACCTAATTAAGCTTGGTTTTTCTGACATACATTCTTGACTCATGTTCTGTATGTTTTCTTCTGTGTGAGTGTGAGATTCAGAACAAACTTGGACACAATTCTTATGTAATCCAGAATAAGATGTATTTTTGTTTTCAAAATGGGATGCAAGAAGTTGAGGAGAGGTTCTAAAGGGAAAGAAATCAAAATTAAACAAACAAACAAAAGCTAGGACAATATTAAGTATTTATTTTCAATAATAATGTGTCAGTAAGCAAGGCTGAAGATTTTACAATTTAGAGAAAGTGCAGTTTATTTCCACTTCAGGGGAAAAAAAAAAGAAAAAAAGGTATGTGAAAGATAATTAATGAGAGCAGGTATAGATGTGGTGTAAGTAGGGATGGCATGGACCATACCTGCAGTGCTGTAAAAGCGGAAGCAGTGTAAGCCTTCTCTACCACCTGGTGTTAATGGGTAAGGGAAAGGAGTTTAAAACATTCCTGTGCACTTGCCTGATATTGGCATTGGTTTCACAGCAAAGCCTTCATATCAGCTCTTTTCAGGCATAGATACGTATTTTCTCAACAGAGAGATGATCTGAAAATAATGGATATGATAAATAAGGTATAAGCAATAATACCCAAGAAGTGAATGAGGCCAGGAAAGAAAGCAAAAAATAGTTAGAAGAACTAGTTTTTCTTTTTATTCTAGGTAGGCATACTCCACATTTTAAAAGCATGTTTTTGTTTTTAACAGCATCATTACATTATTTGAAATAAAAAACAAAAAGGAAAGGAGCAGAACACGTGTGTTTTGTTTTTGTAGTATATAACTGTGTTAGAACTATTCACAGCTACCTGTAGGGCAAACTTTTTGTCTGTGTACGAACAAAAGAAATGCTCCTTTCGTAATTCAGAAAGTTGCTCATCACTGGGGGACTCTGAGGCCTCGTCACATAATTGTCTTAGTGTACTACCTGCTGTGCTCAATATTGAGTGAAAATGGAAGCTAGACCCCGCACCATCCTATTTCACAATTCTTCTTTTATTTAAATAATTCCAGCCAGTTTGGGGGACGCCAGACCTTTATAAATTAACAGCAGGGAAATACCAAAGGTGTCAGATTGCATATTTATCATCTTTCTCGTGTAATACTTAAATATGTATTAAGAAGTGACTGACATAAATTAGGCAGATTTCAGAAGCCACAGGCCGTGGCTTGTAGAGGACCCCCTTCTGCTTGACATTTCATCCTTGTCAAAGATCAAATTATTTTAATTTAGGCTGCAAATTATAAGAAATGAAGACTTCTTTGTGGGAATTCCCAGTGGTAATCTGACTTTTGTTGTTACTGCTGCTTGTCAGTGTGCAAAAGATATAATATGCATGCAAATAAGGTTAAAAAATATGTACTATCTAATTATCCAGCCAGTACATTCCACTTGAAGACAGTGGGAGGCCTGACACACAGTATGTGTTTGATTCATTGAGGCCTGCAGGGTATTTACACAAGATTACTTTTAATTATGAAATTAATATCTGTTTATCTAGAATGTATAGCAGTAAGTGAGCATACACATGAGCAGAATTTTTAGCAAAATAAATCATCTTAGTATTTATTTAATACTATAAAATACTGGGGAAAACCACAAATTTGCTTCCAAAAATGACATTGAAAACTGGGGCCTTTATTCTTGTAAGAAAAGTGTTATTAAAAAGTTACAGTTTCAATTATAGTAGTCGCCTGCAACTGCCAATTCACTTCCAGATATGCCTTTTGACTTTAAAGGCTTCCCTGTATGAATATAATCCACTAGCTTAAAATTTGATACTTGAAGAGCAAATATGAAATGGAAATCTTAGTGTTGAAATTGTTCTCTCTCCAGATTTATGCTCTTCTTAGAAGAATTAAGATGTGTGTGCATTATAATACAGTTCTGTTTTATGATCTCAGAAAGTTTCAGAATAAACAATTATTCACAGTTATTCTTGAGTTGTACTTGGCTTTTCTTCTTCAAAGCTGCAATAAAGGTTTAGGCAGAGAGGAAGAAGTGCCAGTGACCCACAGAGCAGCAAGCTGCAAGATGTGAGTGGACAATTACTGAGGCATGTTTAGTTATTTTTTCAGTTTCTCCCTTATTTTGTACTGGAATTGCAAAACAATACCCTTAATCCATTTGAATTGGATGACTGGATCCTCTACAAGCTTGCAGAACATTGCAGGAGTAGGATCAAATGTTTTAAAAATATGCTGCTCTACACTGTGGCCCATATGACTTGTCAGGATATCGATATACACTATCTATGTTGTGACGAATGAAGCTAATCCATCACTAGCCAAGGTGCAAGTACATGAACCCTGGGCAACTCTGGCTGGTTCAGTGAACTAATGAGTAGAACTGGATGCTTTGCTTTCCACCTGCAGGTTCCACTGTAGTAATATGAAGTTTCTTTTCTCCTGTGGAGGTTCTTCAGTCTTTTGCTACATTTTATAGGAGTTAAGAAGTTCCTAATGTTGGTAGAGAGGAGGACTTAGCCTGAATAGATTATAGCCAGTGAAGGCTAGGTGTATGCTATCGAGCTGTCTCATCCATTATATATCTCAGGTGAACTGTGTTTGCAAATGTTGGGGTTCAGCCACCTGAGAAAATGCTGCAGTTTTTCACTGGGCAGGCTGATATGTTTAGATCCCTGAGCCATTCTCCAGAAGTGAAAAATATGGTCACTTTATAAGATATAATTGGGAGCCAGGTTTAGCAAAGGAATGTGCTTGTATAAAATGTCTTAATGTCCAGGTTTGCTATAGGAAGCAGGAGAAATACACACTAGTGACACAAGATGGGTATCATTCCATCACTGAAGGGACTGTACCACAGACTAAGATTACTTCTGTGTGTCCAGTAAGTCTTGGAAAGGTTTTGGATCACTGATGCCTCTTCTTTAGCTTCACATCCTATGTTTTCCCTTAGCAATGATGCATATTTCAGAGAACTGCTTGGTGAGGTTTCTGGGGTAAGAATTGCTGCAGCCACATCAGGAATTGTTGTACCCACTTCTACTCATTTTACTTCTTAGGAGCTACTAGTCAGCCATAGCCTTATGCTGATATTCTTGTTGTGCCTTTGGGTTGAAACAAGTACCTGTGTAATGTTCTGTGCTCCTGGGGCTTGTTTAGATAAGTCTGTGAATTCTCTGCCTGCAGGGACTTTGTAATCCATTTGTTGTGGACAGGGCTCAGTTGCAAGAGTGACAAGTATCATTACCAAATCATAAGGCAGAAAATTTAACTAGAAAAGGCAACAAAAACTCCAGTTATTGATAAAGAAATTTTGGTAGTATCAATGTTTTTCTGCTAATAGCTGTAGTGAAGCTAGAAATATATTTCACTTAGGTCAGTGAACAGGTGTCAGATAAGACAGTACCAAATTGTCCATCCTAAGGCAATCAAAAAGCTGAATAGCAATCATATTTTAGCTTCTGAATGATAATCTGCTCTTATCTCATACCTCCTTTTCAGATACAACTATATCTCTTAGGTGTAAACATTGAATAAACTATTAGCAGTACTAAGAATGATAAATTGCTGAAGAAAAATATCTGAGAAAAAGAACATTCAGAATTTTCTTTCTCTCTTACTGCTTTCTCTCTCTTTTTTTTTCCCCTTCCTTTCTAATCAGTGTGACGGAATTCAGCTGGACTTAATCAATATCTCTCTGGAAGGAATTGCCATTCTAAACATCCCAAGCATGCATGGTGGATCAAATCTTTGGGGAGAGACAAAGAAGAGACGCAGCCACCGTCGGACAGAAAAGAAGAGGTCAGATAAAAGAACCACCGTTACAGATGCCAAGGAATTGAAGTTTGTATGCCAAGGTAAGCTTACAGATTGATATAGGCTATCTGGCTCCATAATGTCAACTTGCTTATATAATTGACCTTGTCAAGAAAAAGGATAGACAGTTCTTAGATATTTCTTTTCTTGTGCATTTAGATTTTCTGATGGGAAGCACTGCCACAAGGGCACAAACAAAGATGTACTGCCAATTGCAATCTCTGTACTTGCAAACCTGTCTCAGATATTACGTGTTAAGCAGACTAATCACGCCATGTGGCACTGTGTGCTACTGGGACATTCAGTCTAGAAATAGTTGGAGATTTTGGAGCTGGAAAATGCTTCCTGAGCATTTATAATGTTTCTTAATGTCAGTGTACGTAAAACTTGGGGATAATTGTGCCCTGTTTCTAACAATCTTTGGCCAGAGGTGAGGGAAATTATTTCAGAATAAAAAGAGCAATCTCTCTATACATTTTATGTTACTATGTTGTAATGCTGTATGAATCCTTGAGTACATATGCTGTAGTTGGCTTGCGCAGGCATGATCATTTTTTTCAGGGCTCATCTTTTCCTGGTGATCAGATACACTTACTCAATAAATTTTATTATTAAACATAACTCTTGACAACCCACTAATAAATTATAGTTGCTATTCTTCTCTGAGAATCTGAATACTGTGCGTTGTAACAGTTGACTTGCACATTACAAGTCCTAGTGATTATAAGCCATCACTCTCTTCACCCCAAAGCAATGAACAGACTAGACTTTGAAAATCATTTGGAGTTTATTTGTTTGTTTTTCTCTATCTAAGGATTATCTTTTGCTTCACATCATCTTCTTGCTTCTCCTCCTTATTCAGACTTTATAAAGATCAGGACTTCAACTGTCTTATGCTGTTGGGGTCCTACTAGTTTTGAATATCCTATTTTTACATTTCATCAGCAGTAATTCTTAAGTCACTAGTTTTGACTTATGTGTTTGAGTCACTAATTATTGAAGTCACTTATTATGTGTTTTAGTTTTAATTCAGCTAAATTAAGCTGAATGATGACAAAAGTTTAGGAATAAAGTAGTTTTTTATGGCTTAGAGGCTGCAATAGGTACCAGCATTCAATTTCTGTGAGCTCTATCAATTTGACATATGTTCTCAGTATCTCAGTGTGACTTACCAATACACCCTGTCAGTCAAAGTCTCACCAGGCACTAAGCTTCTGCGTACACTACAATTCTGTATTTTGCCCTGATATTCAAGAGATGCAGGCTGCTGGGTAAAGGGCTCACCAAATTTTTCCCTTTTGTTTTGTTCCTGAACAAAGGGAGACAGGACATTTATCCTTTTGATAGTACTGAAACGACATTATCACTTCTTTAATTATTGAAATTATGTGCGTCTTTTATACATATGTAACAGTGATTTCAATCTACTGACTATAATTGATGTATTAAAAGGGCATTGCTACACTCAATTTCCATTTTCCTGGACAGGATAAAATAAAATTATAGTAAAAATATTAAAGACTGAACAGAACTTCCCATGTCAAAGTGTTCATAACACAGACATTAAGCACCTTAGAAAAACTGTTCTCATTACTTAGTTTCTAATTACTTTATATGCACTGTGGATGGAAGTAGCTTCATCCAAAAGGCAATTTTAAAGCAGAGATTGACTTCTCAATATCCAAAACTAGATCAGCTCTCACATCACTGAGTACCTAGATAGTATTATTGTTTGCATCTTCACTAGCATGCCAGTGCTGAGCAGGAATACACTTCTTGGATTTCAGAGTGGTCCTAATTTATTTTGTTCCAGTTTGCAACAGTGACGGTCTTGAGCATGCAAAGTGGATTCCTTTTAAAGATGTGGGGAGTGTGGGGATGGGAGGCCCATGCTTTGGCTGCAAGTGCATGCTTAGTCCATGAAACCAGGTTAAAACAACTCAAAGTAAAACTCAAAAATTAAGGCAGTGTGAACATTTTTGAACCAACTGATTAGCTTTATGGGTACACCCCTATAAGAACCATCAAATAACTCTGCTAGCTAAGGTAGGTTCTTAGGCTGAGTGTGCTTCTTCAAGTCAGAATTCAAGATTATTGCTGAAGAATGGAATTCAATCAATTTTATGTGTAGGCTTCTCAAATAGCTTTGAGAAATCTGAATCAACTCACTGGGGAAATAACGGACTCTCACTTGAAAGCATTATGATTTTTTTACTAGCTGATTATTTTCTTAGGCAGTATGTACTTTTGGCACATTGTACCTTTTAGTTTGAAGAAAACATTTTGCAAACTATTAATACCTTGTGCAGAGATAGGTATTGCTGTATTGAGAACTATGATAAATACATACCTGCTTGTTAACTTCTGTTTATTAACTTATTCTGAATAAACATCCTTGTAGTTATTTTTATGTCCAAATAAAGCATCTAATCACTTCACAACTAAGCACTGCACTTCCTAGGAGACAGCAATCAATCCTCATGTTTTCATATGGATACATATATATATATCAGATTTTTGGTGTTGAATTTTGTTTCATACCATAAAAACCAATATAAACCATAAAAATGGGGTTTTTTATGAGACTCCTGAGTAGCATGCACATTTACTTTTAGACTTTTTCAATTGCAGTACAACTGTGGGCTTTTCAGCTGTGTTTCAATCTGTATTCTTGTCTCTGCTTTTCTGGTTGTATAACTTGACCATGAATTCATGAAAATACATGAATTGAAGGTTAGTACACTGAGCCCTTAGGTGGGGTACTTGCATGGCCTATTGGAAGCTGTCTCCTTGCTCTGGGTAGTTTGTTGCCCTTGTGGGATTCTCAAACTGCCCAAGAAACCTCTGTGAGGTCCTGCTGCTCCTTCCTGTGCTCTCGTGCACAAACCTTGTACATGCAACATGTTCATCATTGCAGGAAAAAAGGTCAAATTTCTGCCAAATCCCTTTTCTTTCTTAGGTATCTGTACAATGAAAAGAAGGTATATTTCTGTGAACCCACTCTCCTCTTTCTTTCCTTTCCTATTTAGCATTGCCACCTGTTGATGTAAAAAGGCTTGTGTTTTCTTCGCCCTTCCCATTATCCTCCTCTGCACACTCAATAGCCAGACCACAGTTTGCACTTCAAGTAATCAAATGGATGTCTGCTTAGAAAACAATCTGATTATGTACATGTAGTCTGAAAAACAATGTATTGAAATTGAGTGGTTTAAAATGTGCACTACTTAAATACATTCCCTACTTATCTTATTAGGGATTGGTGTATGTATGCTAAAGAGAAACATTCGGCAGTCATAGCATGTGTGTGCCTGTGTATTACAATTCTGTCTAACTAGTAACATTTTAATATAAAACATGTATGAAAATGTATTTTTCTGATTAGATTATAACTAATTGGGAAAAAAAAAAACCACCAAACCTGTTTAGCTGTAGTGTACTAAGTATTATCATAGTCCTTGTTAGTGGAAAAAATACTACAGGTTTCATTTCAGCTCCTGTGTAGTAGAGAGGGTCTTCCATCACATTTTATTAGAGTAAAAATCATGTGATTCTTTTATGATTTAATTTCATTTTCATTTCTAATTTATCAGTGCAATTTCTATTGTAAAATGTCAATGCATTTGAAAAAATATAACTACAGATATAGGGGACAGTTTGTGAAAGTAGACAACTTAGTGTTTTGACATGATGAATCTCACACTTGCAATGTTTCCATTTGTTATTTTATTTAAAATCTTCTAGCATGTACATATCTATGATACACCTATCTACAGGCCACTTACAGATTTTAGACATTACTGTTACTGAGCTACCCTTCAACATTATTTAGTTAGGGCTTCAAAAAGAAGTCCTAACTAAATAATGTTGAAAGGTTGTTCAGTAACAGTAATGTCTAAAATCTGTAAAATGGAATGTACTGAAAAATGCTAAAAGTCAGTACTTTGAAAGGTTAACAAACTGCATAGAAACAAAACTATGAGTTGAGAAACATAAATCCAAATAAATGTGCTACTTGGTTGCAAATTGTATCTAAAACTAGTTAAATCTTGACAACATATCTTACATGAAAAATATATACCCCTTATGTTGTCTTAAACAGTTTTCTTCCTCACAGAAATTCTAATAAAATTTCCAAACCTTTTGTGACAAAAAGGATTTTTTTTTTAATCTCTCCAGTAAACTTTCTGCTAAATGAAGTTTCCCTCGGTTGTTATGCTTTGATTTGCTTTCATTGCTGAAGTGCAGTTAGAGCCCTGTTCTGAAATGGGATCTCTTAAAGTCTCTTCAGATCTGATGGCAGAAATACACGTAACTCATTTTTGCAGGAGTGGTTCCACTCACCTCAATGGACTGCATGCTTTAAGACAATATCTATGAACTCTTAATGGGTGAAACCTTTAGACTATAAATATTTCAGTGAAATACTTTTCATATTTATTTAGTACATCACCAGGCACATTGGTGCTTAACCAAATTCTTACCAAGTTGATCTGTACAGCTTGTTAAGAGCTGCAGTGAGCTGTCACTCCACAGACTAGACAAATACAAGACAATGTGCATATCATATCACAGCACCTAGGCATAAACTAAGCTTACCAATGTGATTCAATAACTCTGTGTGGAAATCTCTTTTAATAACTGCATTATGACTTTCTGAATGGAAATGCAGAAGCTTTGGAGATGGAATAATGTGTATGCAGGCGGTTCACTGCAGTTTAAAGCAGTTCAAGACATTCAAAGACTGTGAAGGCCTTAAAACACTTCAGAATATCCATAAATATTAAGAGAATAGGAAATGCCTTTCTTATTAGGTGTCAAATTCCACTCTACAGGGAGAGAGAATCTTCCCTATAGATAGGGGATTCCTGGCATGTTCCCTAAACAGCTTTAAACTTTGTGAGCTAGCTGTCTAATTTAATTTATGGAGGTCTTTCATAACCTGTACTCTGGCTAGGTGACCTTTCCTTGTTGAAAATGTTGAAACTGTGTACTATATACACAGTCTGTGTAATATATACACTAAATATACACAGCGTATATTCATTATTGGTAGACTTTGGCTTATTTTTGACATAGTAAAGCATGTATAATGAACTCTCTATAATATTTTTATTAAATGTTATTGATGATGTCATGGCTACAGAAGGTAATAGCCTTTACTTTGTATCTTGTTTAGAAAGATTTTTACAACATAGACATTAACACCTTACCACAGAGAAAAAAAAGCTAATTAGAGCTATTTCATAGCTAGTCTATGTTAACACATTCAACTTTTAACATTAGTGTAAACATTAGAAAAAAATTCTAAATTTATTCAAACAGTATTTTTTTCTTGTCCATGCATGTTCCACATGTATTCTGAAGCTTTAAACAAAAGGGCACATATTTCTGTGTAAAATATTTTGTTATTTTGGGAGTGTGTGTTGTTTATGGTAAATGAAATAATTGTGAGGGTTTTTAAAGTTAGTGTGGCATTAATTTCAGTGTCTAAAAAATCAACCCTATAGCCAGTAGACAGTTACCTCAGGAAAAGAGTGTTTATCCTGCATTCAAATAAGTATCTAAAGTAGACAGGACAAAATGCTCACTGGAGGTGACTCTCTTTCCAGTTAAGTAGAACCTAAGGAATAGGTTTGGTTAGACACCTCCCTTCCTTCCAGGTAAGATGAATTTTTGTATGTTCTGCTTATGGTGACAGTTCATCAAGTACTTGAACAGTCCTTGGAGCAGGAATGGGAATTGGACACCACTGCAGATAAGATTGTTGAACTGAACCTTGCTTGCTTCAATAGATCTGGTGCTGGTGGATCCCATGTCTTTCATTAGCTCTGTGGTCACCAATCTACTGAGCAGAAGTGACTGTGGTAGAGGATCTGTTATTCCAGTTTGTGCAACCCCTGCTTGGAATGCAGTTTCCAGGTGCTGGGGATGAGATCAGGGAACACATCTGTTTTGCATAATACTATATAAGCAGTGTTGGGAAATAGGGTAGTATTCAGTGGTGTTACATGCTGCCTCATTTTCAGTGTGTACTGCATTATTCTGTCACCTTTCAAACATCTGAATGACAGAGATGTTTAAAGGATGAGTATCCCATTTCCTTTGGGTGCATTTGTGTTGCTGCACTAATTGTACACTGGCCTCCCCCACCTGCTGAGCAGCAGTGACCAGCCACTCTAGGTGGGCAGTGGGAGCTGCAAGGTGGAGCTCATCACTGGGTGAGCAGCTGATCTCTGGCTTTGCTGCAAGTTCCCTCTGGGCAGGGAAGCCTTACTGATTTCTCCCAGTGGAAGCGCCTGTTCTTGCCAATGCAGGACCTGTGTAAGGCAGGATGCAACTGAGAAGTTCCTTCTACTGATACATGTTTCTAGGTTTTGGTTTGTTCTTCTAGTAACTGTAGAACAGGGTGTTCCATACTGTGATATGTTACCACTAAGCAGTAGCATCTTATCTCTGGAGGCAGTGCTTTGGGGGGAGGGAAAGGGAGAAGGGGAAAAAAAAGTAAAAACCAAAGGATGTAAGACATAAACATCACAGTTTTCCCATTGTAACAAATTTCTTTGTGGTAGAGCTGTAATTTTCCTAACTCAAAACTTGGATCTTAGCTGACTGTCTGAGGGAAAGGTTGGTATTCAAATGGTTTTGTCTCATATTAGCTAATGAAGACCTTGGCTCCTTATTTTTGCTTCATGCTCATATTTACTGGAAAAACATATTCAGGTATCAAAAAGGGCTAAATGGCATTTTGTCCTAACTGTTTAGTTAAATTGTGCATAGCACCATTAGTTTGTAAGATCTGTGTTCAAACATTTACTTTACCAAGCTGTTAAAGATTGTACAGGTTTCCTAATGCAACAATGTGGGCTGGAATGTCATGATTTCATTATACTATGGAAAAGGCCTTTTCCTGTCTTCTCTTCCATCCCCACTACCCCCTATGCCCCCATCCCCAGCAGTAAAGTTTTGGGGGTCCATTATCTTTCTCTCTTTTTTCTTTAAAAGAGGCTCTGTTCAGTCCTCATAATACAAGTAGTTCCATCAGTGTGCAGGATGGAGCCCATAATTCGTAACAACAGTTTTAATCTTTCAGAAATATAAATAAACTGCCTTTTGGCTGTGAAACACTGAGTTTATTGTTATTAGAAATTAATAGGACCTTAAAAAATGGACTGATAGTCTGATTTGGTTTTATATTTATCTAGCATATATATATATGTTTCTGTGCAATATAGATCATAGCAGGAAAACAATTTCCTTTTATTTACAAGGCAGTTGAGATTGTCATTGTATTATACTTTTTGGTGCACAGAATGTTCATTTTCTTTCAAACGTTATTCATCGAAAGAGGATAATTATGGTGTATTTCAGAGTCTGCCAGAAGGAAAATGTATCTTTGAAAAGTTTCATTTCCCTTAAGTTGCTCATTTTCTATAGGAAGACAGAGCTATTAAGTAACATACCCATGACAAAGATTGATTAAAATGGCATAAAGGACTATCTTATTTCTAAGTACAGGGCTTTACATGTATAACTCCTATGACATTAAATGCAGTAGGTGAAATTAGCTATTGTATAAAAAGAAAAATTCACAGTAAATTGGTTCCTACAGAGAAAAAGGGGAGGGTGGGAGGGATGGCATGTTAAGCACCAACAAGAAGTAGGAAGTTACTTATTGTTTCAGGATATGCCTATAATGTAGCATCCAAATAATCACACCAAGCTCTCTGTTGTCAGCATTACTGGATTATTCTGCTAGGGCTCACTTTGGCTGCTAGAATGGAAACATCACCTTGCTGACATTCATTCCAATATTGGGCCAGCTACCAAGAGCAGCTCAGGCCCCTCTGCAGCATTCAGGGTGAATTTAGCCTGGGTCTGGGGTATGCCCTAACGTGCACCTTGTGCAGGGCCTGTGGCACAAACCTTGGCACAGGTGTCTGCAGAAGGCTCATATCACCTGTTCCACAGTGTTCCAGTGCTTAACTTGGCTTTGCTGGGAGCCCTTCATAAGCCTTCCACTTCATTAACCCAGGCGAATGAGCCCTTACCTGTATGACAGCCATTAGTTAAGACATAAATGATAAGTGGTATGAATGCAATATCCAGATATTTTGTTGGGGTTTTTTTCCACTATCCACTGCAGACTTAGTAACACATACCGTTTTTTGTTGTAGCAAAAACTGATCAGTTTACCCAGGCTTTTTTTCTTTCTTTTTTTCCTCCACGTTTTAATAATTGGTTTTCCATTTCTAGTACTTAAGGCAATGGTTGTCCTGCTGTTTATCTCTGGAAAGACTTGACTGTCATTTGAAAATACACCTTGCAGGATGTGAAGCTCTGTAATTATCTCATTTGTACATGACAGGAGAAGTTTGCTTTTCCTGAACTCTTAGTCTTTCCTCGATGTTGATCTTGCTCTGACTATACTTAGGCTACCATGTTTCAAGTACCATGTCATGCCTCAAATACAGATATTTGAGCATTAGCACAGGGCATAACTTCTTTTGCTCCTTTTGAGTGTAATTCCACTGAAATGACTGGATTTATATGAACGAAAATAAAGTACCATAGCTTAGGGCAGAATTTCACTTTTTTTTCTATATTAAAGTGCAACTGGAAATAATTAACAACTCTCAGATTAAAGCTGCTACTACTACTACTATGAGTGCATGTGTGGGTATTTTTAAAAAGATAGGTTTAAGTGACACTTTGAGGTTTGCAAAAGTGTAAATATGTGCCTTTTTCTCAAATTCACCAAGAATTCCATAGAAACAAGTGAATGAATTTCTTAAATTCCTCATTAACTAAATCTTCTACATTGTATGTTGGTTTAGGTACACATACTCTTTTTTTAAATTCTCATTCTTTTTTAAGGCTTAATTTTTATTTTCTCCTGCTGTATAGTGGCATTAATAACAATTATTGCAGAAGTGAAATGGAACAGAAAGTAGCCTCATCTTAATTATAAAATAACTGTATAGGGTTTTTCTTTAATTAACAAAGTGAAAATATCTGTTACTATCTCAACATACATTTTGAGTTTCATATCAGTTTTGAAATTTGTATGTTTTTCTGCTTCTGCAGTTTTTCAGTTATAAATTATTTGTAAATGTTACTTTTCTTCTGAAAGTGTACAAAAAGTCAGCAATTAACCAACTACAACAGGTGTTTCCTTTCTTGGGGGAAGGAATGCATGTGATTATTGTAATTTAGATTCCTGTGTGAGTTAAGGAATTGGCCTGTTATTAGAAAACATTGCAAGCACATGGAAAATGTTTAAAATTAAGTAGAAAGGTTGCATGAATTTAAGACTGACACAGGTTTAACTCCTTCAGGCTCTCTTTACGTGTGAATGACACTTGCAGAGTTGCATTTATGGCTTAGATTTACATTAAGAATTTTTTATGCCAAAGGTATGTTTTTATATTGTGACCTTTGTATGAAAAGCTTCAATAACCATTTTGCAGTATTCAGTTTGTGTAATGGCAGACAAGCATTCCCTAGGAATACTGATAGCATATTAGTCAGATTGTTTGCTCATTTAACCCTGCCCCAGGTGCCGGAATCTTTAGATTAAAGATACAGAAATAAAAATAGAATAGCCTAGCAGATCATTTTTGGCTGCTGTAACACATAATCATATCCTCTGATCCATTCTAGTTTTCTATTACTTGTTAATAGAAAATTTCAAGTTCCTTGAGTGTCTGCAAAAGGTGTCAGATTGACAGCAATTTAATTTTGAGTAACAAGAGGAGAGACAGCTTCAGTTAATGCACACATTAGTATTACTGATAAAAAATATGTAAAATATTCTAAAAATATTGATGATATTAAAAATCTAGTAAGACCTCAGGTTGTCTATATATATATTTGCATTACTTACTAGAGGTAGAAGTAGAATTTACAAAAGGAAATTAGTGTTTAGAATGTAATAAGACAAAAATGTGAAATTCAGTTTGTTACAATAAAAAGACTGATTTTTTTTCTGGTAGTGGTGGGGCTTTTTCCCTTCACTCTGCAAAGGCTTGTATTAACCAAAGCAGTCAAATACAAGTAGCTATAAATACATATGGAATCATGCAAGTATTTTACTAGTGCCTAATTATTTTGCAAGGAGATAGGGCTTTGGGTGGGGTTTTCCATATTTGCTGTTAAAATCAATTTAAATTTTCTTCTTTCTCTATTTGTTTTCTTACACCCGTAGTCAGTTAGCAAATATATTATAAGCAGAGTACTGTGTAGGAAAAGCACCAACAAAAAGAGGTGTTTAATAATATCATTGTTTCCGTCACATAATGTGGAGACCAAGTGTGAATCTGGTGATTTTGTGCACTTCTGCTGATGATAGTAAAATTAGAGGAGGGGAGGTTTGGTCAAACTATGTCAGGTCTGTGACCTGCTCAATTTTTTACCTGCTGCCTTTAAATCATAACCTCCCTCCTGACACTGTTGAGCATTGCCAGTAAACCACCAGGTTGTTTATAAGAGCACGTTGTAAAATAGTTTGTGTTGGAAAGTATGAGCTGCCCAACAAATTAATGGCACTGTGAGTTTCTGCCTGCTGGGGTGAAAATAAATTGTAAGAAAATATGGGGAGACAGGTAATGGGTAGTAACCATGCTGCACAACACTTCTGAAACTGCTGCTGAGTGTGTGCCAATAGATATGGCAATAACTGTCAACAAGATTTACACTACTTTCGCATTTACACAGTGAGAGTAGAAAGGTTGAAAGAGTTCTATAATTTTATTTAAAGTTTAGCGCCAACTATTTCTGGATCTACTATTTCCAGGCAACAGGGTTACAAACACACTGCTTATCTTTCATAGGTATCAGTGGGAGGGTTTTTATTACTATCAGAAGTCCTTGAAATCTGACATCAGAAAAATAGCAGTGAAGCAGAGGTATACACTTAATTGCAAAATCCAAGTAGGTACAAATTTCACCACTTATTGTATATGTTGTGATTTCTGATAGCAGTAAATTGTGCTGCCTATCTATAGCCCCAGTGGGTGGTTCCTGCAGGTAATACATTTTCTGCTGTGCATCTTTCCCTGGTATTGAGAAGGCACAGCTTAAAGTCCCTGTGTTGGCTTTGTTGTTCCCTTGGCATTGCATTCCATGCTGTAGAAATCTGCATGAGGCTAACTGAGCAATTTTAAAAGTCCACTGCTCAAGGCTCAGGAGTTGTCCCATCATCCTCCTTATCAGTATTCAGACACATATCTTTACACTTACAATAACTTTCAATAGTTGTTAGCACTGTAGAAATGGTAAAATTATGGGCTTGAGCTGAACTTTCTTATTCTGGTTTGCACATCCTCAGTGGAACTTGTAGTTAATTTCTATGTGTGTTACTATATAATGAAAACTCTGGATACTAGTTAAATAATTTTGTCTTACCAGAAAAGCTGGTTTACAGTTTTCAAGGGATTCAACTGCCAACCACTAAGAAATGTGTTTGTTCAAAATATGGGTTAGAGCAGCAATGGATTTGCAATAGATTACAACGATATTTGTGTATATTTTTTGTTTTTCTTTCTTGTGTGTCTATTATAGTCAGGAAAAAAATTATATCCTTACAAAAACCCCAGTTTTCAGAAATTCAAATTTCAGAAATAAAAATTTCAGAATCCAGTAAATAATCTGAGGCTGACTAAACCATTCCTTGTATTACTTTATATAAACTGTATGAACAAATTGGCAGTTAGTGATTATTATTTATTTTTTCTGCGGTAACACCCAAAGGTCTTGGACACTAGGTGCTTTATAAACACAGATCAAATGGACATTTCCTGCTTGAAGAATCAGAGGCCCAAAGATAATTTAGGTTGTAAGAGACCTCCAAAGGTCATCTAGACCAACCCTCTCTGCTCAAAGCAGGTCTAATTGGATCAGGTTGCTCAGGGGCTTGTCTAGACCTTACACTCTAAAAAATCTAAGAAATTATGATCTGAAGTTCATTTGCTAAAATCTAAGGGCTTGGTTGCTGAATGCAAGGTTAAGAAGTCCAATTTCATACTGCATGTATGTAGCAGTGAGTATGTAATTATTTTTATTTTCATCTGTCTTATTCACTCAGTCATAGGCTTAGCTGACCCTGTAGTCCTATCCTAGAGGCTCCTAGTTCAGTCTTAGAAATAAGAGTTTTCTACTGGGGACTTCCTTTTTGGAAAAGGCCTGAGAATAGCCACCCATGGGCAAAATCAGCACCGTCAAGTGAAAGCACAGAGGAACTTTCACTCCTGCTGGAAAAGAGTACACTGGAATTGATCCTCTCGTTACTTTTTCTAATCAGTGTTTCCTGCCTTTTCCTCTAAAGTTCGTACATGATTCTTTTTGGCTGCTTCAGATGGTGTCCCAATATGTTCATCTCTTCCTTACAGACCTGCTTAACCCATTGATGGTCAACAAGGAGGCACATGTTGAATTTTAACTTTGTGTTGAAAATCAAATAGAGCCAATAGTACTTAGGGGAGCTCCTAGNTATAATTTTCCTTCTAAAGTAGTTTCTCCTTACTGACCTCCTACTACATACTTCGTTTGATTTCAACTCTACTTTTTTATGAAAATTAGTTGAAAATTTAGGACTTCTGGGTCCCAAATGGCTTACAGACCTATAGAAATAATGGGAAAAAAGCTTTATAGAGTGCAAGTGGCCTCATATTTATATGACCTTCTACAGATAATAAAACATTTCTCATCGGTGGCCATTTTCTCTAGGCTGTGTGGAAAAAAATTATTCATGACCCAAGTTTTTATATTTATTCAGTTAAAAATATTCTTTGCCAGTTTGGGAATGTTTAGAACCATTACCTAAGAACAGATAAAATGGATGATTAAGTCTTCAGAGCTTGAAAAAGTTATGCTAGTAAGAAACAATCAGCAATTTTTGTTATAACATCGGAAATAATATTAAGATGTAGATACTTTGTGAATTACTGAGCAAGACGTAATCAGAAGACATTTAAAACATCAGAAAATAATTGCTGTATAATTAATTGGGGTGATGGAGTTGATTAATCTAGCTCTGTCTGAAGCAATTTATTAAACTATCATTTTCTACAGGTAAAAATCTTTATGGTTAGTCTCATATGTACTGACAATGCTTTTCAGCTAAAAATTTCCAAAATATATAGGGATAGTTATTTAGGTACCCCTTCATGAGGGAATGTTTGCTTTTTAGTATTCTCAGCCTATGGAGCCTTTTCTATAGTGAGACACAAAGACTTACTTCAAATATCACTATGGTGATGTCTGTTTATTTATAGATGTGTCCAGGTTTTTAAAACTTTGTCTGATGAGCAACAAGCTCTAACTGGGTGTTAATGCTAACAAAGTTAGACAGCATACTCTTCAATTACTTGGCAATAACCTGTATTTTAAAGTAAGTGTCAGACCAGTATTAACATAAAAAGCAAAAGAAAGATTTCTGCATTTACAGACACCTACTGGAGGGAAGAAGTCATAATACATGGCTGCAATATGTATGTTTTTCAATTTTCCAGTGTATTAATTTCCTGCTTATATTGTACCAAAAGAATGGAGAGGTCGCTTTGATCAGACCTCTATGAAATAATTTCTCCTTCTTGAAGGAAATAACACTGAACATAAACTCTAATATTGCTTGTTGTGATAATAATTTTAAAACATATGTATTTAGAGTATTCAAAATTAAGATCATCTGCTAATTTTTGTGTTGAGTGGTGACCCCTACTAAAGCATTTCGTTCTGTTGCTATATGATTGTCTCAGAGTTATGGTTTCTGTATATGTGAAAAAGTCAATTTGATAAAAACGAACAAGCCAAAAAGATTGCAGTACAGCATATTCCAAATTCCAAGTACAGAAAATTCCAAATTTTATATCCCAGCTAAAAAAACTGTTGTTACATTTCTTTTGTTTTATTTACCTCATACTTTAAATTATCCCTATGGAAAAGAGAGAATGCTCAATAGATGACTGACAAGGCTTTCTCACCTGGGCATCTCTCTGGCCGTGCTCTATCTCCTTGGGAAAGGAGTCTAAAGCCACTTCTGTTGACCCTCTGTTTTGAGCTGCTGAGGCTGGTTGTCAGGATCTCTATGATGAGCAGAATGTCTCTTTTCATGTTCTTGCTACCTCAGACATATTCTGTCTCAGTATGAACATTTGACGTTGTCTACCTAACTGCATTGGTACAGTTACATTTTTTTATCACTTCTTACTCATGAGTTCATTGTCTGCTTTGCTAAATTATTTTAACATGTTGTGTCTTGTGTTCTGTGTTGAATTATGAAGTAGTCATATGCCAGAAAATTCATGGTAATTTGTTGTCAGTACCAGAAAAGACAGAGATGAGAAGTGCTTTGACTATATTTGTCTTCGTAAGGTTTCGTTTCATTTTGTATAGCAGAGGTTGGGTGGGTGAGAAGACAATTGTTTGTTTGAATGATTAAAGGTAATATAAAAGTTCACTTTCACAGTAATTGATTCAGCCAGAGTCAAAGAATATCACTGATATAAAATTACTATATTTATGATTTTTTTTTGTCTTTTTGTAGACCACATTTCTGAGTATGACTCTTTTTATTATTGAACAAATAGAAGAAAACCTGTTTTATAAAACTAATGAGGAAACTACTATGCTTAATGGCATATTATCTCTTTAAAACGTCCTCCAAAACTGTGTTAAGACTACCTCTACCAAATTGGTAATGCCTGTTTAGTGCCTTAGCAATCGGAAGTTATTTCTTTACAGGCTAACTAGAAGATTTTATAAAATCTATTTTGAATAGCTTGAAAAATGTGTCGAATAGTATGTCTTGTCAAAATCTGAAAAAAAATCCCCAAATTGTCAGACATTTCTTGAGGGTAATATCAAGGCTTTGGGTGGCTTTGAGAGACAGGTAGTTAAAGAAAATTTCTCTTGGCAGTTGGATCATGGAGAAAGATTTGTTCTGCTGGGAAAATGAAAGGACTGTGTTAAAACAAAAGCTAATAGGAGAGAATATGGCCTTTTAGCTTTAAAAGTAGAGGAACTACTTGCAAGAACTTGAAAGAGAGAGTGACATTGTGACCAGTGAATTCAAAAATCACTAGATTCCTTTCATTGTACATGCATTAAATATCTTTTGGTCTAGGCCACATGTTTGATTTTCCTTTTTTTTTTTTTTTTTTAAGGGATTTGGGGCTCTTCTTAACATATGGTCCATCATTATAGGAATCTGACAGATCTATGAAGTTTATGACAAGTCTTGCCAATATGAGCTAGATAATTGACAAAATGTTGCTAGATAATTGAAAAAGAAAAATCCAACTAACATGTATTACTTGTACAGCATGGTAGATGACACTGCTACATATCTAGCAACAAGAAATGGCAGAGCACATAAAGTGGCATAGTTGGGTTATTTTAGCAGGGAAATCAGATCAGTGTGTATTTCTTCCCCTTAACAGAAAATGGTTCATATTGTGTGTTGAGACCCCAAAAAGGCATTACATACAACCTAGACATTATTGTTGGGATGGCTTTCCATGATGATGGTGCTGCTGTAGGATTTATGCTGTAAAGTATGTGTGTTTACAGTGGCTCTGTTTTCAATGTAATCTTGAAGGCTGCCCTAATCTGAAAAGTTAATTAACCCAGTAAACAAAGTAAATCTCTTAATTCAGCGTTATGAAGTATATGGGTGTTTGTTGTGCATCAGCTGAACATTCCCCAAATATTTAGTAAACACCTGTGCAATCACAGGATACTTACTAATGAATATAGTAGCCTATCCTTACGTGTCTAAAATCTTCTGAATGTAAACATTGGTTCCCAGCAGTCTTTATTAATGCAGCCTTTTTAGTAATGTAGACTTTGTGATTTAAACTAACTGCATCTCGAGATCACCCAGCTTCTTATGGCAGGGGCTACTTTTTCTCTTTTTTGACTTCCCTGACCTCCCACAGCAGCTGTTCTTACAGTGATTATCATCCAGTTCAGTGTGCTGTGGTAAAACAAGCTTGTTTTTTAAAAACAAACCTGTTAATTTAGTATATACTCTCATTTTAAATCAATAAATTTAAAATTTGGGGAGAAAGTTAAGAAAAAGAAGTTATTTTAAAGCAATTGTTTACTTTGTTATGGTATTTATGTATCCTCATTTGACCCACCCATAAGACAATACTTTCTAATTGGCACAAATTCAGCATGCTCAGAACTGGTACACGAATACAGAACTGCATAGCTAATAGTTTCATTTAGAGGACCACACACAGTTGCTGCACATGTGAGGGAAAAAAGCTGACAGATGTCCACATACCCTGGCTCTAAGAATAATAATAACCCTCCAACCTAACAGACTGTGAGCAGGAAAGGCTCTCAAAGCACTGTCACCTTTTCCCCTCACTGAGAATCATGTACATTCTTGCAACTTCTTATGTGATTTTTCCTAGTCCAGAGATAGAAGTCATGTATCTGAATGTCATATAATAAATCCCCTTATTAATTTGTGCTTCTTTATTATACAAAAATAGTATCACTTTTCCCTACAATAACAAAACTTTGAAAGCCACCTCGGTCTCCTGTAAGAAAGAGTAAAAAAATGAGAATTCTTTCACACCATAAGGAAGAGTGATGTGATGGTTCAGTAGTATCTGGAATTAGTAGATGAAGTAGATGAAGTAGTAGTGCTGTCGCACTAACCTGCTTCACAGAAAGCATAATTTATTTTGCCCCACATGTAGTCTACATCAAGCTTTCAAGGTCTTTTGAAAAGCTTGGGTTTTGATAAGGTGGGTCTACTTTTTGGCTCTTTCAGTCACAGAAAATAATGTGATGTAGACTTGAAGACTAAAAGACAGAAAATAAGTTATATTTTTTTAGAGAAAAAAATCTCATGGGTATGGGATATTACACATAAGTTCTAACTGCCTGATACTAGTGGCACTATCAATTTTTGCCACCCATTACAAGGAGGAATAGCAAAAGCAGAGTTTAGGTTTTTGTAAGAGAGACAATACATTATTTACTTCTAAAATTGCATAAACTCAAAAGCTGGAAATACCATTGTCATTTGAAAGTTAAGAACATCTAAAAACTGTGTGCTTTCACCTGAGGTGTTCCTTCAATTTTTCCCTGACATACTGAGTAGGTTTTGAAATATGCGTCACTGCATGAGATACTCAGGAAGAAATGTTTGTATAGGAAGAGTCATGGTCTTTTAATTACAGACTCTGTTTACACTAATATCACAGCCATCAGCAACTGCATCCATGCAGTGTCAGCAGTAATTAGCACCGAATATATAGGCCTCTACTCAGGAAGAATTGCTGAATGTATGATTTAACAGCACTGGAAGTGCTCCTACATTATCCCACACAATAGCATTTTTAGTATAAACTACAAATGTCTAAAAAGGAGTTGCTGTTTAAGTATAGATCCCAGCTTACTCTGCACTAACCTCCCCAAGAAGGCAAGACCAGAGTAAATGGAAATGTAAGGTGAAAAACATGAGCAGTATAATGTAGGAGCAAATTTCATTTGACATTAAAATTTTGGTCCCAGTCCCATTGCCTTTCATGCAGTTATGACCGTAGCTATCCTTGTTAAGGAAACAGTCCAGTGTCAAGGCACTGGTAAAAGAGTGCTTCAGTGGACTCACTGCTGACTTGCAGTGCAGCCTCAGTTAAAGTAATGGAGGCTTAAATCCTCTACATTTCAGAATATTGCTAATTGAGTATCACAAGTTACTTGGGCTAACTTAGTTACACAGATTTATGCAAGCCTATTCTTCAAAAGAGTATTTTTCCCCTTCAGCACTAAACACATCTCTGCAACATTTGTTTACTAGGTCACTGGTATTCAAATCTGAGTTTCTTCTTAAACCAAATTCCTCCATCTTCTTAACAGCATGCAGAACATAGTCCCAAAACCACAGGGAGGGTAAATTCATTTTTATTTTATTTTTAAATAACAGAGCCTTTATGCATTCTGAAATGAAAGTCTGCCTTCAAATGGAGGTTTCTCCTCTTCCCTCAATCATGGGGTTTTGGGTGCAGAAAGCTTACAGAAAGATGGGTGAAAATTGTAAATAATTTAGAAAAAACACCATACACTCTAGAATCTCCTGCTCCTTGCTGAATTTGTTTTGGCATGCAGAGACACTAATGCACCTGTGGAGAGAATGTTCTCTGTAATGGATGACATCTGGTTTGAAGACAAAAGTGGAATGTCAGTAGACATTGTTAAGGGAATGACAGTGGTAAGAGCCAATCCTGCTGGTAACTGCAAAGAGGTCTCTGAACAACTGTTGGAAAACGCACACAGCTTCCTCAGAAAACTCAGCATATATATAAATATCTGCAAACTGCTTACAGGCGATGCTTAAAAAAACCGCAAACCTTCCTTTTTTGTTAGACAGATCTACCCAAAGTTTCTAAGATGCTTTAGAAGCAGTCTTAAAACAGGCTTTTATTTCCAGATGTGTGTAGAACAACAATACAGCTGTTTATATGGAGAAAATTCTCCTGTATGTATTATTTCTTCTGAAAATACACATGAGGATAAACTTCCTTGAGATTTTTAATATGTTTTGAAATTCTGTTTTGTTCTGTTCTAAATTAAGTTTAGCCATAACAAGTCTAAAGAATTGTTCAGCCTTTTGTTGTCTTCTTAATTTCTTGGATTATTGACTACTTTATGATTAAACACCTGCACAGTCCCCTTAAAATTAGTTTGTTGATGAACTTTGAATCCAGATTGAGATACATTGGAGAATTTGACCCAAAATTAGGATAAAATTTCATGTTAATACTTAACTCTTATGAAAATTCTTCAGTTTATTAGCTGTGAGTTTCTCAGAAGTCATCCCCTCTTTGCACAGAAATAGATTCTAATGTTTTAAGATGGAGCATTCGCTGTATATGTATACTTCAATGTGTATGAATCAAAATATTAAATAAATGACTGATGAAATAAAAAATAAATTAATTTATCTCTGCTTCTAAAGATCCTGCATAAAAGGAATAGCTCTTCATTTGCACTGATGATATGCCTTATTACTGTATGCCTTATTATTAGAAATAAATCCAAGCCCCATTTATTTCCGTTCATTTTTATAGGAAATGCTATGCAGTTCTTTCCGAAAGCAAGTAGAAAATACCTAGACTTCTTTGTTATATGTGATTCACTGTTCTTTCCTACCACCTGCCTTCAAGAACAAGGAGAGGTCTCTTCCTAATTACCCTTCACATTCTGAGTAATACCTAGGTAGATAAAGACCCCCCTAAAAAAGTAACAGTAGCAACTAAAGAAGGCAAGTAGACTTTTTTAATTGCACAGTTGTCTAGGTCTTGCAAACCTTAACATAGAAATTAGTTCTGATGTTCATCCACACTTACCTTTCAGTCGTAGCTGCACCATAGCTGTCTGCCTAACCAGGGCATGGTTCCTTTTGTGCTCTGAGGTAGGGATTTGAGGTAGATCAGATGAATCAGATTGTAGTCATATCTGCTATTCAGACTCAGTCATGGTCATGAATAATGGGACTTAATTATTCACAGGAATATTGCCTTCAGAAATATTTGTTAAGTGTAGTTGATGAAAAAAGGATTTCCCAATTGCCCACTCACAAGTGCAGCTGTGACAGGACAGTCTAAATGGGGCATAAGGTAAACCTGAAGGGCTTTTCTGTGGTAATCCTTCTTCCTACTGTCTAATGGTTTCCTTAATGTGTCAATATTTCATTTACATTTGTGTGACCATGCTTTGACAGGAATGCCGGTAAAGCCTCCAGATGCTAAAATTGTTCTGAGTTATTTCTGTGTGTGGGAGTCAATATGATGCAAACCAGGTGAGAGCCTTGGTTGAATCAGGCCATGACAGATGCAGAGTTTTCCAGCAGCTGTCCCAGGAATTTCTGCCCTCACAGCTGTTTGTTCCCACCCCTGCACTGAAGACAGGCCACAAGGAGCAGGTGGGGACTGAAGCAGCAGTAGCTGGGGTAGTCAGACCGAGGTGGAACATGAGCTCATGCCTTTACTCTTCTGGGGATCAATATGCTGCAGAGCCCCTTGGTAATGACTAAGGGGTTTTGATGGCTCTGTTTTTAAAGAGATGTTTCTCCTGCAGAAAGATCAAGGGATTCTCTTCTGTTTCCAAAAGCGGGAGATCTCTGTGAACCTTTGTAAAGATTTTTCTTTTTGTAATAGAAAAGGGCATGTACCTCCAAGGTATATCTAGTCAAAGTCACTGTGATTTTTGTTCCTACAGGTATGGATATATAGATGTAGCAATGCTAATATGATTTGGGAAAAGAAATGTATTTAGGCCCAGTTGTGATAACGAGAAAAGCATTATGTAAAGGTGGAGGTGAACTTGAGTTTCTTCCTCTCTTGTCTACAGCAGTGTCAATATATAATTTGTGCAAAATAGCATGTGAAATATTTAAAAATATGCTTGTGAAACATTCTACATTCCAAATGAGTTCAAGTAGAAATAACATTAGAGACTATTTCTTCAGTGGAGTTACATTTTTGAATATGATTAATAGCAGGCAAGTAAAATATTTGGAAGTTTGTCTGCATCTGGAAGGCTATACTTACTTATTCAAGAGGCCAAAAGCCATCAAATGTTTGGAGACAGGGAAAGTAAGAAGTTGCATTTGAATGCTAGCAAATTGAATCATTCCACAGCATTCATTTTTTTGTCCTCTTATTAAGTGAAAAATATAAAACATAATAAGCAGCTACATGAGGCAGATCCTACATGAAATTATTTATGCTATTCATAACCTTTTTAGCAACAGGCAGATTTCCAACACAGTGATTTACAGGTGTTTTTCAAGAAACGTAATCAAAGTATTATCTCTTCTTTTGAATAAGCTTCTGTTGGAGCAAACAATGAATAGGCTGTTTTCTTTAGTTTGTATATTTTTTTCTGAGTTCCAGGAAAGTTAGATGCCAGATATATAACTACACATCTTGTATTTTAAGGAATAAGAATATTTTAACATTTAGAAACGTCCAGTTCTTTAACAACTAACGTGATATTAATGGTCAAATTTCAGGCTATTAATGGGGCTCCTAATATCAGTCAGGAAATTAGATATTAATAATGGACCTGAATCTAACCCAGCAAATACTCCAGAGCTTTGGAAGCATTCACACTCCGACCTGACTAGAAGATAAACAGCTTATGTTACCATGAAAGCAATCCAGCTAAGTCTAACTTTCGTACAGAACTGCCTGCACATGGTAGCCTAATATTTCAGGTGTACCCCAATGTAAATGCTTTCCACATCTAACTTGAATTTCCAGATGTTTTCAGACCAGTGTGTCTGAGAGGAAGGGCAAGTGGAAAGTACTTTTCTGTGCAAAACATACACTTGAGAACCACCTAAAATGAACAGATATCTGAAATATATATATATATATACTGTTAGTTTTGTATATGTTACTAGTCCTGGAAGATATTTATAGACTAAAACTAAAAATTCTGTTTTTCTGAAGAACATTCTGTTCATTCTTGTGAATGAACTTTTGTATCCAAGTATTTGAACTGCAAGCCTCTCCATTATTTTCTATCAAGGACGACAGTTCATTCTCATTTTCATGATAGGATCTCATTTTTATTAGTTTACAAAGACTCCAGTGCATAAAACATATGCAATAGGAGTAGCTATAAAATATACTGCAAATAACTATTTCCAGTAATTGAATACATTGCCTTTGGCTTTAAGTACCAAAACAAGTCTTAAGAAAACTCTTTTCCTACAGGCTATGCTTCCACCAGTCTCTAAGCTGGTCATATAAAGTAGCTCTCTTTTACATCTTATCAATTTAAAGTAAAAGCAATGATAATTTTTGTCTGTTATTGTTGATTAAATGATAGACCCCTAATTCTCAGGATATAAAACCTGTATTCCTTCTCCAGAATAAAATGAAAGCTGGGGAAAATGTGGTTTTTTTGTATAATGTGTGGAAGGATGGAGAGCAAAGGACTCTGTCCAAACCCAAGTACGATGGGTTTTATATGGCCCTGTGCACTCCTGGGGCTTTTTACTAAAGGTAAATATACCATAATTATAAGAGCTAGTAAAATTCAGATTGCACTTTGACAGAATTGGTCATGTTTCATACTCTCAGATGAAAAACTTCTGTCACAAAGCACTGATCACCCTTCTCATTCAAATTAATTCATAAGACACTGCTGATTTACCTTTTTAGTCTGTATTGTATACTGTACCTCCATATCAGTCTAACTGCCTCGTTCTGCAATAACCAGAATGATTCTCTGTATACCCAAAAAATCTAAATAATTCACAGAATTGTAGCCCTGAGTCTTGTTTGATTTCTCTTACATACATAACATTCAGTGATCTAGAGATGGTGACATCTCCTTGTTTTTGTTGGAGTACTTCTTGAGAATTTCCCTTCCCTTTCATCTTCAGACTACATTTTCCATCTGATTTAATATGATGTTATAGATATTGGGGACCAGGAAAGAGGTGGGGAGGGAGCAGTGAAGAATGTGTAGAAGATAAATTTCAGGAAATTTGGAAGGCAAGCCCCCTTCTCCCCCAAAGAAGACCTGATTATTTTTTCGATTCACCACCCATTTAGAGAGATTGTTTCCTAATTTTTGCATCCTAGTAGTCTTCCATTTCGGTTAAGAATTTTTTAGGAATGTAATGTGTTTTTGTTGGGTATCAGGAAGAAACTTGCCTCATTAGCAATCAGTTTGGCTTTTCTACTGTCCTTATTTCAGTATCAAACGTTAGTGAAGTGAATAGATAAAATGTTTAGGTTTTCACTATGTTTGATTCTAGGTCGATATCTTGCCAGTGACACAGTGTAGAAAAAAGCTATGAAGATGTATAGGGATGTGGGGTTTTCGTAGATCCTGAGCCCACTGGAGAAAGCTCAAGTCTTCAAAATAAGTTTTAGGTTTTTAGTGTTTTGTTTGGTTGCTGAGTTGTTGGTTTGGGGGGTTTTATTTTGGTTGGGGGGGTGGGTTTTGTTGTTATTCTTGTTTGTTGGCATTAACTTCACCTCTGTCTCGTACAGAAAATGAGAAACATTTGGGGATTGACCCATACCTGTGGGCATTTGAATGAGAATCTACCCAGTTTTATAAGTGATATGGTGTGCTTTGTTATGTGAAAATTACTTAAAACGTGAATCTGTTTTAGTTAAGAATTTCAAGAATTTTCAGTTTACACATTGTCTGAGCAATGGTTTCATTAGGCTGGCTAGGCCAGGATCCCCAGTGAGAAGGACTATGAAAAACACTGCCTGCTCATTAGAGTTTTCTCTATGAACAAATTCATGAAACAGCAAAACACAATCTGACCACATGAAGAAATAACCAGAACAAGCATTTTGTATAGTGCCCAGCATACCCCGAGTCCAGGCTTTAAAATAGTGTTTTGTGGCCATGGTAATTCAGGTGAGAAATAACCACAATTAATCTTCTTTCAAAACTTCTATATAAACAATATTGAACTTTGTTCACCTGAGGGTAGAATTAAGAGGTGACTAAGTGTTATGCAAAACATTAGATTGCAGATATCTTAGGAGATTGTTTCTAGGAGCAAGGGGCATTTCCACTGCCTAACTTAGGTAGTGGTGTTAGTCTGTTGTGCACTGCTTGCTGCCTACTGCTGGTAATTACTTTTTGGAAAAGGGGATTGTAGGGACACTCATCTTCTCATTTAGATACTTTGTTTAGGTGTGTAACTGTCGGATGCCTTTTCATATCTGCCCACAGTTCCTAGTTGGCTGTTCTGGTGCATCACCTTGATTTGATATGTAATGCTGCCAGAAGTATAAAGGCATTTGAGTTGTGGACTGTGCCAGAAGTATAGAGGCATTTGAGTTGTGGACTGTATATGCGGACAATCTTTTCTTAATACTTCTTCCTTTGCAACCTTTCTTTTGAAACAACTAATTCATTCAATTATTTTAAAATTCAACAGCCTCCCACTGAAAAAGAAGGTTCTTTTGTCCTACGCCTGACCCTGCCACAGTAAGGAAGAAAGCCCCTCCCATCTAGTGGGATTCTTCCATACCTGTTAATGTTACTTTCCCTCATGAAAAAAAAAAGAAAAAAAAAAAAAGAAAAATTATATTAAACAGTAAATCAGCTCTGGAAGAAGGAAAAAGATGAATGAAAATGCTTTTAATGAAAGCTAATCGCTGTATACTTTATAGGTATAAAGTAAGCCTTAATCATAACCCTGCTAGGTGCTAGCTTTTTGTCTAACAAAAATTAAGTGTTTCAATAATACCAGGCTATTATACTGGTTGTGTTTACACTATGAAATTACTAAAATTAACCAAGAACTCCATGCCCCCTCTTACATGAGCTACAAGCTCACTGCTTTTTGTGGTGGATACAATATTAAGTGTAAGCAGGATATTATAAACTGAAGTCAGATTTTATGAGCCCCTGCCAACATGAGGATGGACAATACGGTTCCCTTCATTTAAGGAATAGGAAAATTCTAAAAGCACTTTGAAATTTGTAATAGCTGAAAGCATCAGCCTAGTTCAGATTCCATGTTTCTGTTTGCCCTTTGACTGATCATTAGATTAGTTTAAATTTGAACTACTAACATAAAACAGTAGCTAAAAAGTAACATGTTGCACTTTCTCTGTAGCAGAATTATGATTAAAGACTCTTCACCTGGGAAAATTCAAATCTTCACCATAAACATAATGGTGCTTCAAAAGGAACTAATGATATAGTTTATGAATTTTAATTTCTGTTTTAAAAGTCAGCAAATGCACTTTCTATAAATGTAAACCATCTGTTGGCACCTTCTAAAAGACTAGAATTCAGTTCATCCAAGTATGAATTATTTATTTAGGATTTTTTCCCTAAGTAAGCTCTAGGTTTTTTTTTTTTTTTTTTTTTTCCTCTCTCTTCCATAATAAACCATGTTTCTGTTATGTGAAGCTTCAAAGTCACATAATGGTGACTTATACAATGTGAAATGTTTTGAATTAGGATTGCATCATAAAGGTAATAGAGAATAGTCTCTGTGGAAGCATAGTTTGTAGGACATTAAATTAGTGTTTTTAATGGGTATTTTTATTTTCAAGTAGCATGAATATCAGGTTAAGAGTAAGGCAATGGTGGAGTTGCTATGGTAGATGTATCACAATTCCTTGGAAATGTGTGTTGCTTTCATAAATCTTTACAAGCTAAATGAGAGCATATATCTGTGTAGATTTGATGCTTAATTTAACAAGAGCTGGACTAAAATTTCAGGAATGCACTTCCAATAAGCATCTATATTGAAACAGAGGTATGTTGATGACTCTTTCTTTGGTAGAAATTCAGCACAAAGTGCAGCTCCAGATCCTAAAGAAGCTTTGGCTGGCACTTGCTAGTTTTATGACACTTCCATCTCCCATGCTTTATTTATTTATTTATTTTCTGGCAGCTGTTCTTGATGAGATATATTTGGACACTCGGGAGAGGAAGCAGAAACAGATGATCTATCTTGTTGCACTTTGCTAATTAGAACAATTCCCAGTGACCTCCATCTGCATAGTTTCAATTTTGCCTTTGAATCATGAATCAACAAACATTTTCTCTATTTGATATCCCACTGTTCCTTGATGCTGTGAACAAATAGTGTGTTAGCCTTGTCTGTCTTCTCTTTCCCAAAAAAACCCTGTTTGCTGGGAATTGACATTTACTGCAATGCAACCTGCACAGACTTGTTTGGCAATACCAATGACCACACCATCGAACCTTAACCAGTTTTGTCACAGCACGATGGGTGCTAATGGGCGATCATTTAACTGCTTTAAAAACCATCCTTTTTACACATCCTATTTCCATTAGAGCTTTGTACCTGTCATTCAGTGGCCTGTCACACTCGGTCTCCAACCATTTCCTGTCTTTAGTAAAGTCACAGTCTCTCTATTGCTCATATTTTTCTGTTCTTCTACTAGATTAATGTGAAGCATTTACTCTCATAGATGTTTCTGTCATTGCTGTCAATTACAGCATGCAAAGGGATGAGAGATTTTGCTGAAAACATAGACAAGTAAAAATTCAGTTTGGACTGGAAATGCGTGCTATTTCATGACTGGTTTTCAAAATCTATGTGTCCTTCAGCTGTGGTCTCTTTATAAATCCTCTTTAAATTAATGCCAGGATGTCTTCTCATTCCTTACCTGTTTTGTATTTGTAAAAAAATTGAATTGAGGTGTGATGAGTGGTACCTTTTACTGATTGCATATTTTCTCATAGGGTGTGATGAGTTTTCTATGTCTGTATTGTGATTTTAGGATCACTTAGGGGAAGCTTGGGAAGTGAGAACTCATAGTATTTAAACACTTTGAGGCTCATACAGAGTCACCATCTGGGACTACCCATTTCTCTCCATTTGTTGGAGAGAGGACTAACTGTTACCTGTCATTCAGGTGTTAAATGCCCAAAAGAAACTGAAATAAAGGTGTACTTTGTCTTGCCCACTTGCCCCCTCTCCATCCCCCCAACTTCAACAGGTTTTGTTCGCTGAAATTGTGTATATATTTTGTTATAGATAATTACTCTGAGCTGTTGTTTTCTAAGTTCTTAAAGTACTTTCAAAATTATTTTTTCCAACCATATACATTTGTTAAAATGTGTTCTTTCAATTTCAAGCTAGATTCAAGCTTATATAGATCTTGATTGGGCTAAATAGTTGTGTGTGTCCATAGCTTTAAGAACACTCCCTGTGGTATTATTTTCAATTTATGTTCACTGGATTTGCACAGGTACTAAACATTCTTGTAACTACTTGCATCAGTTTCCCAGGTGTAAGACTTCATCAATTAGTTAATGTAATTTAAATGTTGAATAAGCTTTGTAGTTAGAGATCCATTATTGTCATAAAACCTGCAAATTCATTTAAATATGTGTTATGAAAAATATTTAAATAATATTTTCAACTTAAAAAATCAATTTAATAATTTTTATTCCCTTACAGTGTTTTAAAAATGTTGAAATCTATTTATGGTGGTTTTAATGCAATTTAAAAAACCCAAAACATATAATTTATTACATTTATTATTTATATGATACGATGGATTTGCCAGAACCAAAATAAAATGTTTCAATGTTATTAAAGCAAAATATTTTGATTTGTTTAGAACACATTTTGTAACAATTTTAAGAAAATTTCAATATTTTCAATTTCTATTCCAATAACACTGGAAACATTTTTGACCACATACTGGAATTATGAGTACTAGGCTTTCAGTCTCTTCTCATTTTGGATTTGGACCCAACGCAGGTAAAATTTGCATTTCTTTTAGCTGACATTTATGTGGTTTTTATCTTTGCTAACATGCTTTGAGACTACATTTGCACAGCAGAGCAATCTTTTCGATCAAATAAATGAGAGAATTACCCAAATTCTCTTCTGTTAATTGGTGTGAGTAGTTTTACTTATTTCAGTACAATTGTTCAGTAAGTAACAAAGACGAGCCAGGCAGCTCAGGAAGTAAATACCTTTTATTTAATACATTTCCTTTGTTACTTCATTCTCCTGCCCCTTCCTCTGGAGAAGAAACAAAGTTGGTGGGGAAAGGGGTTTGCAATTTGAATTTTAAGGAACCATTCCGCGTCATGTATATAGCAGCCACTGAAACAAAACTGAGTATAGCACGGCGCACAGTTGCGTGGTGTCCGTACAACTCATCCTTTAGATGGGGAGGGAGCAGCTCCGCCCCAGCGAGTGTGAACCTGCTCTCCCGAGACAGCGACAGAACTCGGTGTTGGTACGTGTTTGTCAGAGTAACACATGGCTGCTGCCTTCACCTCTCTGCTTGCCCAGAGATGCTGCTGGCTGGTGCAGAGGGCTGGGGGCCAGCAGAGCCCGTGGCCGCCTTGGGGGAACCAGGGAGTGTTTTCTCATGAGGGCTCCACATACAGTGGCATCTGCTATTATCCTAATCGAGTTTCTACATAAACATAAAGTCAGAGGCAGCTTCCCAGTGCTATAGGCATTTAACTTAAACATTTATCGTTACACTATAGCAACTGTGCGAGGCCAACATCTCTCAGTCTAGTTGGCTCAGCAGCTTGTTTTATAACACTCTCAGAGCTGCCAGCTCTCAAGACATTTGGTGTTTTTCTTCAGTCCCCAAATCATGGAATCATGTGACACAGTAAGAATATCTTTCATTTTATTTAAAAAAAAAAAAAAGGGGGGGGTGGAAAACAAAACAACAAAAAAAGTGCCTTGAAACATGAAATAATATTTTTAACCTTTCTGAGCACAGAGAAATGCTTGGAAATACTTCTGTCATCAGAGAGACCTAAATAATGAAAGGACTCTTCTTTCAAGCTGTATGTTTGTGTTTTTAAAAAATTCTCATTCTGAGGGGGCAGGCAGATGATTTCTTGAACAACTGAGGATGTGTGTTGTGCACTGGAGATACATTAGGTCTTATTGGGATAGAGCCAGAAGAATTTTTTCCTCTTTTTCCTGTTTATTGAAGAGCTTTCATGTCTTTAGGTATGAGGTCTCCTTAAAATTTACTGTCACTGACATTTCTATTGAATTTAGATGGTCTAACTTCATATTCAAATATTATTATTATTGATTTGGGAAGTCATAGTAAGAGTAGTTATATTTTAGGTATTAGCACTCTTCTGAGGTCACCAATTACATTTATGGAGAGTAGTTTTCCTCCATTCTGTTAGTGATGTAAGTTATGAAGTCATGTTATTTCTTAAAAGTTTATTTCACATTTTAAGACATCAGTGGGTTTGTAATTCTGGTGAAAGCCTGGCTTACATTGTCTAGGATGGAAGCTTGGTAGGTCTCTGCCTATTTTGAGAAAATAACCCACGCCTAAACAGAAATCTTGGATGCTGCAGATTTGAACCTTGGTCCTATGAGGATAGAATCCAACTCCTCAAATGCAGTCAGACACTGCAGCCAATAATCTGTACTGTGGAAGGATGAGCATTGAATTCTCTTTTCTCTAATGCAGTCTAGAGACCGCTGCAGCATAAGAACAATTTCTTACTATGGTTTTGGCTTAGAGGATTTATTTAGCCTAATATCCAAATCTGGACTGCTTGGTAATTTGCAGAAATATCATTTTGTAGAAGATGGAGTCAAAATTTGTATCCACAAGAGACAAGTAATAGTGAAGGAAAATAATGTCAGCCTGCAGGCAGATCATTTACTGAACTGAAGAAAATCTATTTAGTTTCTTGTCTACTCTGAACTGAAGAATGTAGATTTACCTCACATTTGGACTTTTATGGAAATGTGTGTGGAAATGTACAAATTACAAACATTCAATAATCCACTGCATTTTGTTATATTTTTCTGTCTAGTTATTTTACAGCTGTTGTTAGTACAATGCTGTGCCACACAATATTTTGTTTTTATTTCCTTTCTTTCCTTATATTTCCTTATACTGCTCTTTGAGAAGAGCATTTGATACTCTTTCTCAAATACATGCTTATGATTTCTCCTCCTTTTTAAGTTTGTGTGTGTGATGCCATGTGGTCATTCTCTCAGAAAAGTAGCAAGTTTATTTTTCCTTTAGCATTTTCTGAGACTAGAGAAGTGGCTTATGCAATAGGGTGTCCAATTTAGTAAATAAATATATGCATGCTCAGCTCAAAAACATTTTTTTTTCCTAAATGCATTTTAACACAATAGTGAAATTTTTTAGATGAAAAACAGAAGAACAACAGCTATATAATCAAACTATGTTACTTACTCCTTGATCCAGTTCTTCTTTCTCTGAATACCTGTGCTGGCTGCCTAACAGAGATGGCAAGAATTCCCACATGATAAGTGTCAGTACCTGAAAGGGGTTTACTTCCTTACATCAGGCAAATTATGGTTGCCTTTATGTCTTGAGTTACAAAGTCTCTATTCCCCCTGAAACTATAATCATAGCTCAATTAATATTTCTATTTCTCTTACTTATTTGCATTTGTTTCAGAATCCTCCTTTACTTACTCCTCTTCTAGCATTTTCTGGTGTAGGTTCAAAAGTTTATTTCATAAATTTATTTCATAAGGAAGCTGATGCTTTTTTAAATTATTTTAATTTTGTCTTCTTTTAGTTATCTTTGAATGTTTCCATTTTCTTGCATTATAAAACAGTTTATGAGCCTAGTTAGGAAGCTCTGTATTTGGAGGAAAAGCTAATGTGAGAACTGATGATGATAGAGAAAGTAGGACAAAATTATGCTGATGTTCATATGAAAAAGTTTTACTCTGGAGAGGCTGAAGCATCTCTTTTGAGCTTAGTGATATTTACATGAAATTCCCTAAAATCATCCTTTTACATGAAAGATTGCAGGTAAAAAGATAAAAAAGCACAGTATCTAGAACATGATGCTCAAAAAAATTGTTGTCCTGTTTGGAGGATCTCTGATTTGTTGCCTTTATAGAGAAAAGCCAGATAGCCCGTAATGTGTTTTATGTTCCTTGACATCAGAAATCTGTTATAATTGCTATGTCTTGGATGCCAGATATTTCTCATTTATTATGCTTTTGAGCCTAAAATTTTCTGGCTAACATTTTTGAACATTACTTTTCTCTGGCATCAGCAATAACCTTGCCTAAACTGAAAAAGCTTGGGATTCAAGCTCCGCCTTATTCTGAGTTCTCATACTGTTTCTCGGCTTGATTGCATATATAAGTTTAAAGAACTCAGCAAGTTGGAAACAGAAGCTACAAATACTATATGAAAAGGTATGCAGTAGCTGCTGCACCATCTACACTGTAGGTGAATAATAGAGTAGTATGTAAATAGATGCAAGCCAAAAATGAATGCAAAATGAATGAGGACAAGCAAACAGAATAAAAGATAGGAAAATAAGATTTGGGAATATTTAATCATTTTTTTGAGAAAATACTGTGCCGGTGACATGGCAAAAGTCTCTTCACTGTGGTATAATCAGAAGGACCTTTCTGCTTTGGGTATTTATTTGAAAAACAAACAAACAAACAAACAAAACAAAACAAAACAAAAAACCAACCAAACAAACAAACAAAAACCAACCAAAACCATAAAAGATAAAATCTACATATGCATCTACATATGCAATTACTGACCTTTTTTGGTGAGGGTTCGAAATTAGCCTTTCTTCAGATATGTAGTCCTAGGTTATTACTAGACCAAACAAGGTTCTGCTTTGTGAACTCGTAACGAATAAAATCAGACAAAGAAAAATATCTTACAAGAATCATGTCTGTAGTCAAAGTAAAAACCGTTATCTTATGTTTTAAGAACTAAAACATTGCTTAATTCAAATTTAGTACTGTCATCAAAGCATGAAGGAAAACAAAGGGAAGACACAGAAAGAGAAGGCAGGCAAAGGAAAAATACTTACACAGAAAGTATGCAGAAAAAAACCACTCTGGCATTGAAGAATTGAGATGTGTGTTATTTCTATCATGCTAGTTTTGTAATGTTGAATTTAAACAAACCAGTAGGGCTCACTTGCAAGTGTTTTGAGTTCCATAGGATTCAGGAGAGTTTAAGCTGTTGACCTGCATACCATTCAGTGACTGTCCCAGGCAGAGGGGATTGAAAATCATACTAAACCCTAACACAAGGAGCAAGAAGACATATCTTAAGTCATTTCAGTGAGAGGAAAACGTGGTTTGAATTGCTCAAACTTTTAAGCCTTAGGTTGTTTCGTTCAGCTAAAGACTTCCAGGCAGGGAAAGTTCATCTAAGTAGTCACAAAGCATGACTGCAGAAATATTCCCTCATCAAAAGATATACTATTTTGTTGTGTATCTGTTCTTCATAATCTTAATCTTCTCTCCCGTCTATAGTAATCTGTGCTGTGCTAATTCCGGAATAGTTTGTAACTCTTGCTGTAAATCTCATGAGTAGAGTACTCTGCTTTTGCACTGGGAAAGTCTAGAAGCTGATTGATGAACCAACAACATAATATTCAGCAACATAATATTCAGCTATTTTTATAATAAAGTATAATATTTAATAAATGCATATTTCTCTTTTACCCACGGTAGGTTTTTCACAGTGTTAAGAAACAAACTCCTTTTTTTAAGGAACTGTGCTCTGATGGGCATGTTGAGACTTGAACAATTAAAATCCCATTTTAATGATCCCTTACTGTCATCATTAGAGTTGGATAAGCATAGCAGCATTTGCTGTAGTGTTTCCACATATGTACATTTCAGACTGAAAAGTGCAGTGCACAGTCATTCAGGACTATCACTAAAATTAATTGACTCAGCATATTTGACACCTTAATAATTTTGACACCAAGTTTTTGTAAAATTAGCACCAGTGTAAATTTAAGGGGACTGACACTATAAAAGAAAAATAAAACAGGCAGTCTAGAAACATTTCTGTGCAATTTAGGCACCTCTCTCATGTTTACTGTCATAAAATTTTATGGCTGCATAGGGAAGTCAAATTATCTACAGGAAGCTAAAAATTAATAAATACCTCTTTAAGTATGCAAGAATAGATTAGGTCTTTTCAGGAGAGGTGAAAGCAGTATTAGACAAAGGAATCTAGACTCGCACATGCACATATCCCATTCTGTTCCAGTTTAACCAGTGGAGATTTTGCTGTTGCATGAAGTAGGTGCTAAACCAGAACTACAATCTAAATAAATACTTTGGTCACTCAGTTTTTTCTTGTTATGGACCTTCTCGCTTTTAAGAAGTAAACCAAAAGGCAAGATGTCTGTGAAGGCCAAGGAGATGCGTCAGTGCTGAACTGGCCTCTCCCAGTGCTTCCAGATGGCTTAGAGAGCAGCAGGAGATACACGTAGTCAGCTGGTCACAGTAAACCTATAGGTCTTCTGGCCTCTCCTTTAGTCTCTGTATGAGCTGGGAGAAAATCCTCTATGGTATGTCCTACTGCACCATTACAAGAGCTTTCAAAGAGGTTATACCCACTTTCGAGAATTTATGACATAAATATGACTTGTGTGCCTTTCAATTCACTCTTCATAGTCTACACAGGATGGCGTGAGATATGCAGAGTATTGTAGCATTTTCAAAAAACATTATTTCAGATCATTTCTATTTGGCAGATGACCAAAAGTCATTTTCATTAAACCTGGTTTGTTTCCTGTGTTTCAGAGGGGTGGTTCTGGCTGTATGCAAGTTTGCATGAACACAGTAGGTACTTACATAAACAGAAATGCAAGGACATAATTGTTACTGTGGCTGCTTAATTCAACATTAAGATTTATAAAAATCTTTCTACTCTTTGAATATGTAACTTCCCACTTGAGGAGTGGGTGCTGCAATAACCAGGCAGTTATTGCAGTTGCCCAGTTGCTGGTGTTTATATGATTGTGCCTCTTTGAATTTCTCCATCTGATTGCATCTATGCAACAATCTCTCTGCCTTTTCCTTCCATTTGCCTGGTCATTCTATGCTATCATAGCATATCCCTTGCTACTTGCATGGCACAACCCCCATGAATCTTCACAAATTTTCTCAAGGATTTTGGACCTTTGGGATCACTGTCCTCTCCACAACAAAAATTAGTAGAGCTTAGCTTGGTAGCTGGCTGACTTTACCCTTTATATGATTCCTGTGTGATCATATAAACCCTCAGATTAACAACCTTGTGCTGTCTTCAGGTTTGACATTCAAACCCTGGAGATTCACAGAACTTGGATAAACTAAGCAGGTTAACATTAAATCTAATTAAAACTAATTTTTCAGGCACACTGATTTTTATTATCTTGGGTCTGTCCATTAATACGACTGAGTTGCCAATTTCGGTAATTTGCTTCAGCTTTCTTAATGGGACAGTGTAGAAGTTTTTGAACACACTTCCTGCTTCCCATTCTGGTTGGAGCATGCTGCTAATTCAGAAGCATTAGAAGGGAGCACTGGGACTTTAGCTACCCAAAATCCACTGTTTTCTTACAGGGGTGGGTTTAATGCTTTACTTCTTTTCCTGATTACTGATCAGCTTCAGTCAGTGGCTTTCCTTTGATTATTTTTCTTAAGCACAAGAAGTATCTCTTGTGATTACAAACAAAGTAAAAATCTGAATCAGAAATTCCCCAGGTGTCTTATGCTTTCTTAATATTTTCTGGTAATTATAACTTTCCTTATTACGGAAATTTTACAGCTCTTTTACAGTGGCATAAATGTTTGAAACATTGTGGAACAAAAGAGAAAAGCAAAGTACTGTCACAATATAAACTGTGCAGTGACAGGCAAGGGTTACTATTCAGAATTTGGCTTTGTGATCTGACTTAGAGAATTTTTCTGCTTGAAAGAAAATAAGGTTTGCATTCTCAAGTTTTTGATAGATTTCTTAAACTGTTCCCCCAGTGTGAGAAAAAAAATGAATGGCAAATGGCTCTGTTCATAGTAGCTAAATAATCAGTCTTTCCTGGATGCACCGTTTGACAATATGATTCATCTTGTGTGTTGGAAAAAGAAATTTGCACAATTTCTTTTCTGGTGTCTGGAAATAGCCTGGTTCAGTTTTCTTTGCACCCTCCTTTCAAGTATCTGTATGCATTAACAAGAGCCCCTGGTGCCATCTCTTCCCCAGGCCAGAGTCTCAGCTCTCTCAGTCTTTCCTCGTAGGAGAGATGTTCCAGTAGCTTAATCACCTGGATGACCCTGCACTGGATCCTCTCCAGTGTGCTCATGTCTCTCTTGCACTGAGGAGCCCAGAACTGGACACAGCACCCCAGTCCTGAGTAGGGGGAAGGATCACCTTTCTTCACCTGCTGATGTTATCATGCCTAATGGAGTCCAGGATACCACTGGCCATCTTTGCAGCAAGTTCCTGTTCCTGGCTCCTACTTGACCTGGAGTCCTTCAGGACTCTCAGATGCTTTTCTGACAAGCTCCTTCCAGCTGGGTGAGCTCCACATGTGCTGCTGCCTGGGGCTATTCCTTTCCAAGTGCAGGACTATGTACTTTGCCCTGATGAGTTTCATGAGCTCCTCAGCCATGGTTTATGAAGACTTCTCATTATCTGAGTAAAGGGTTCACGTTCTCTCATATTGTCTTACAAGGGGACTTTGCATGGCTATAAACCCGTACACAGCTTTCTACTTACGCTACCCTAAAATTGATACCTACGAACTGGGGAAATGTAAATAGGCTGGTGTTACAGTATATACAAAGTAAAACTATAAGTCTGGAAGTGGCATAAGGACTTTTTCTGGAGGCTTTTTCTAAGGTACTAGTTAATCTCAGGAAGTGAACACCATATTCCAAAGTGTTAGCGGCCATAAACTTCTCCTCTAACATGATAGAGTCAACATCCTCGGCTACACATATGGCTGTAAATTAAACAAGGAAAATCATCAAGTCCTGGCACATGCTTATTACCAAGACTACTGCCTGATGGAAACTAAGTTTCCATAATAATGTCTGGGTGCAGGCCAGGGACTGTTCCCAATAGGCAGTACTGACAAAGCTATACTGTTATCTGAGAAGAGAGATTCAACTGTATGGGAGGAAGCCATTCTGTGCCAGTTTGCCCCAGGGACAGAAAACCTGACCTTGTTTGGTTTAGCATTACAGACAGAACACTTTGACTGGAAGGCAAGAGGAGGATAAGACAAAATACAGAGAACGCAGTCACACTGTATGTTCTCAGCAGAAGGGTTGAGATCTACACATATTATAGATCTACATTGTTTATACAGATTATGTTTATTCTCAGATGATCCAGTAATGCACAGATTCAGTCCCTATGATCACTTAAGCATGGTCTCGGATCCTAGAGGGGATTTCTTTAAAAGATCCTTGCATAGTTTGGAAAGCCTGAGAACACGAGGATGGCTTGCAGCTCCTTAAAGCAGAAGGGGATCATCTGTTTTGTATGTACATGGAGAACAGAACAAAGAGTAAGGGGCTTAAATTCTGTCAAGAAATTCAGCTAGACTAGAAAATCTTTTTAATGGTAATGAGAGCAAGAAATTAGAATAGGCTGCTCAGGGAGGTGAGGGAGGATTTGTTGCAGTAAAGCTGTAAGAATGACTGAGTGACATAGGGGCTCCTGCAAGTCTGTTTTGTTGAGGTGTGTTTTGTCTGTAGGTCTTCACAGACATCTGTAGTGATAATTTTTAATATTTGTTGTAAAAATGTTGGTTGCAAGGGAGCATCAAATTCCTCCTGCTGTTGTTGCTTGAAAACTGCATCTTAACAGTGCAGTGCCTGCTTCCTAAGGTACAGTTCTGTAGGCTGAGAAGCCTCCATACAGTACCTCACCATCCAGAAGCTGTGTGAGGACAAATTTTACACCTAGAATATATTTCCAAGCTGCTCTTTATACTATGCATCCACAGTGCTCCATTTTAGGCCCTGAGCTTTTCAACATCTATATAAATGACTTGGATGTGGGACTGGAAGGGATACTAAGCAAGTTCACAGACAATACAACACTGGGATGACCCTAGAGGGCAGAGAGACCTCAGCAGTTATGGGGCTTGTCAGTCACCAACCTTATTAAATTCAACAAGGGAAAGTGTTGGATTCTGCACCTGTCTTGGGGCAACCCTGGATGTGCAGACAGACTGGGGATGAGATGCTGGAAAGCAGCACTGTGGAAAGGGATCTGGGAGTTTTGGTCAATGGTGAGTTGAACATGATTCAGCAGTGCCCTGGCAGCCAGGAAGGCCACCCATGTCCTGGGGGCCATCAGGCACAGCAGCACCAGCCAGGTAAAGGAGGGAATTGTCCCCTCTGCTCTGATCTGGGGCAGCCTCACCTTGAGTGCAGGGGCAGTTTTGGGTGCCACAATATAAAAAAAGACAGGAAACTATTACAGTGTCCAGTGAAAGGCAATGAAGATGGTGAAGGGTCTGGAGAGGAAGCTGTATGAGGAGCAGCTGAAGTCTCTTGGTCTGTTGAGCCTGGAGAAGAGGAGACTGAGGGGAGATCTCATTGCAGTTACAATTTCCTCATGAGGGAAAGAGGAGGGACAGCCACTGCTCTCTTCTCTGTGGTGACCAGTGACAGGAACCAAGGGAAAGGCCTGGAGTTGTGTCAGGGGAGGTTTAGGTTGGGTGTTGGAAAAAGGTTCTTCATCCAGACAGTGGTTGGGCACTGGGACAGGCTCCCCAGAGAAGTGATCACTGTGCCAAACCTGACAGAGTCCAAGAAGTGTTTGGACAATACTCTTGGACACATTGAGTGACTCTTGGGGATATCCTGTACTCCTGAGGGCTAGGAGTTGGACTCAGTGGGTCCTTCTAACTCAGTTATTCTGNGTCTGGAGAGAAAGCTGTATGAGGAGCAGCTGAAGTCTGTTGGTCTGTTGAGCCTGGAGAAGAGGAGACTGAGGGGAGATCTCATTGCAGTTACAATTTCCTCATGAGGGAAAGAGGAGGGACAGCCACTGCTCTCTTCTCTGTGGTGACCAGTGACAGGAACCAAGGGAAAGGCCTGGAGTTGTGTCAGGGGAGGTTTAGGTTGGGTGTTGGAAAAAGGTTCTTCATCCAGACAGTGGCTGGGCACTGGGACAGGCTCCCCAGAGAAGTGATCACTGTGCCAAACCTGACAGAGTCCAAGAAGTGTTTGGACAATACTCTTGGACACATTGAGTGACTCTTGGGGATATCCTGTACTCCTGAGGGCTAGGAGTTGGACTCAGTGGGTCCTTCTAACTCAGTTATTCTGTGATGCTGTGATTTCTTTAATGGAGATAGGATCTCTTAATTCTGCTATATTCCCTCAAGTTGAAGCCCTGCATAAGAAGAGTGGCTAATGTCAAATCAATGCATTGACAAGGGCAGAGAAGAGGAGCAAAACAAAATTTGTGTCATTTGTTTTCTACATTACACATTTCCTGTTCTAATTCAATTATATCTTTTTCACTGTGGATCACTAATGTTTCAAGAGTTATGTTCAAGAGTCACATGATGGTTTTCAAGAGTTATTTTCTGGGGTTTTTTTAGGAAGTCACAATTCTCATTCAGAGGGCAGGACCTCTTATTAACTATTATAATTTCAGTGTATTTCTAGATAGTCATTTGTGTTACTGATCATAGCCCAAAAGCAGTTTCCAGAGCACTTATATTAGGTTTAGTGCCTTTCGATATTAGAGATTTCAGTTTTTACTAAAAAATAATGAGATTAAAAATTGACTATCATAACAGCCAGGTTCCTATCACTTCTACAACAATCTGTGGTATTAAGATGTTAATAGCTGCATTTTGTGAATTAATTCAGCTCATGTGGCAGGGGACAGTGACTGGCTTTGCCAGAGCTCTAGAGTAACAACTTTGCCTTTGTCCTTCAATGTTGTTAGCCTCCTCATTTGCTTCCTTTAAATTGAGGAAATAATCAATAATACCAGCTGCAGCTGTTTCTGTCCCTTTGTCTGCCAGCCAATCAGTTTCAATTGCAAAATCAAAATCACAAAGAAGCCTGCAGTCATGGAATTAGTGAAACGCAGAGACTTATGACATAATACAGTATCTAAGCTTTTAAAACTAGAAATTCTGCAATGAGAGCTAGGTAAGTCCTTTTACCTCTCTGTCTTCTTTCTCCCTTCATGCAAATACACATATAGAAACACACATACCCATATGTTTTTGCTCTATCAGACTAATGTATATAACATTTGAAAGCTTGTTTGGGTGGGCTTATTCTTGTTTGATTCATTTTGTTTCTTGTTTGTTTTATTTTTTACAACTTCAAAAATATGTCTGTGGTTGTAGCTGATGTTTAAAGGGGAAACATTTGGATATTGGACTTCCAAATGAACACTTGCAAAGCAGAGTTGCATGACCAGATTTGTATGCTGGACTGTTCTAGAATGAAGTCACTGTAGCTTAAACCATAAATGCATACAGATATACTTACCCACCTGTTCTAGTCAGACACAAATAGTTCTAGGTGCCAAGTTCTATACACTCGCTAGTAAATGTGCTAACCTTGGAATACTTACTTACTTTTAACATATTCAAGTGAATTTTTGAGACTTGGGGTTTTTTTTTCTTTCTAGTGTTGTGCTGCTCACCTAGAGGTTGAAACCTTATATTTATGAGCATAGTCATAAAAAGGATTGCTTCCTGGTTATAATACTAAAAGGTATTTGTAGAGGAACAGGTTTTTATAGAGGTTTCCAGCACCTGCAGTAGAGGCAAAGAGTAAGCCAGGATTCCCTAGCTGTTAAGGTGTGGTTAAGTTCAGCAAACTGGAGGAAAAGTGAATTGATGGCTTCTATGTCTTCATCAAGATAGGGGATGAGCACATTCCCTCTCATGAAACTGTGTGCTCAATGTAAACTTTCTATGTTTCTAAAAGCAATTCAGTCTGGATTTTACCTTCTAAAATTAAAAATTTGATCCATAATTAAGATAGTATTTTAAAGAACGCATCAATATCATTCCCAAATCCAAGAAACCCAAATAGCATACCTTATTGTTCCTCTACCAGGGCTCACAGAACAGCTTTTATGGTCATTTATTACATGCTTATCTGACAGAGAGAACAGTGAAATCTTTGCTAAAGTAGCCCCTCTGAATGCACTCCTGCCTCCTGGTAGTGCTATGTAACAGTATTCAGGAAACTCAGATCTGCACCAGGTGGGAAGTCATGAATCCCACCAGTGCCTGTACAAAGTTAAAGCGCATGAACTCTGGTGTTTTCTGAATTTTTATTGAGAAGATAGATATTTATTCATAAATACAGAGATAGAAGATGAAATGGCAATGTTCAGCTCTTCTTGAAAATTATTTTCAGACATCAGGAAGTGAAAATACAGTGACTTTTTCCCATGTAGATCTAACAGCATTCACAACTGTTATTGCCAGTGACTGTTGCAATACATTTTTAAACTGTGAGTTTATTTTTGACTGATATTGTTCATACTGAATTTTATTGGATTATTCTTTACTGAAATCTTTGCTTGTTCTTACTGCAGCATATGTTAGAAGCAATCTAAAATCTGATACTATGTGAAGGTTTGTGATTTTATTCACCAATGATTCAGTTAATCTTTATTCAAATACTGAAGTAGGAAATCCGCAATATAAAGGCCAAATAGCTCTGAATGTTAGTGTTGTGTGAAAAATGACTTTAGGAAAAATGTATCTAAGTAGCTAGTGTTATTTTATTATTATTATTGTTATTATTATTTGAATTGTGTTCTCTTAATATAAATAAGTTTTCAGGAAAAGGTCTCTCTTTGGGGGCATGGGAGGAGTGAAAGTATCATTATAAATTAATAATTATAAAATAATCTATTGATGACTTTATAGAAACTGTAATACTGTATTATGAGAGCTAGAGAATTAAGGAAAATTATTTCAAGTATTAAGTTTCAATAAATGTCAAGAAGAAAAGTTTTCATAACATTTTCAGAAAATGTGAACTACCAAAAATATTTTGTGTAGCAAAGGTATAAATACAAGTAGTGTGAATCCTGTGAAATAGAAAAATAATGTAATCCAGAAATTTGAGGGTTACTGTAACTTCTGTGATTATCTAAGTGTTTTAGCCTTTTGTATATTATTCCTAGAGAAACATCATTATTTTATCTTATGAATTTATTGTAGGTGTAATTTAACATAGCATACTATAGTAATGTTACAGGCACCTTATTCCTGCTGAGTCCATGGACTGTAGATCTTCTCAGCAAAGTGCTGTGTTCTGTGTGGGGATAGTCTTAGAGAGCAACAGAGATGCTCAGATTGTCAGAGTGCTTTGCTGTATCCATCACCGATTTTCCTGTTACTTTGTTTGTTGCAGCACTAGGAAACAGGTTCTTTCCTAATTTCCAAACTGGAAATGTGTCTTTTACCTCGAGTGTAATCTTCATTTATGTTACAGATCTTTAACACTTTATCGCTCTTTCGGAATTTGACTAATGTTGAAGATTTTAAAGTGGTAAAGATAACAACATGCCATATGTCATTCTTGTTGTTTGCAGGGGATTTTTTTGTTTGTTTGTTAAGTTAAATGCATCTGATTTGTGCAGACATTTCAAAAAGTGTACCATAAAAATGGATATTTCATCTTTTTAGTTTGGGTAGAATAGAAACTAATAGAAATTATAACCTCTGTGGAGCAAATGCACAGTTCCAGACCAAAACCACACGTGACCCAACTGAAGTTTGGGTAGTTGAGCTAGCAAAGCAATAGCTGAGTTAAATTTATGCCATATCCCTCTTTTAATGTATACAAATCCTTTACCTAGTGTAGCCGAAATTCTGAAAACCTAAGGTCCTTTAATTCCCCATAACATTTGTTAAACAACCCCTTGTAAGTTTGATTTTTCCCAGGGGGAGAAGGGGAGGAGGGAAGCACTCGCATATATATGCACAATCTAATTCTACAATTGCAAATGCAAGCTTACTTAAGCAAATCAGGAAGGGAGATCTGGCATGTTGATTATTTTAATTGAATTGTTTCCCCAGATCAGTCAAGAGATCAGAGCTTGTTTATTTCTTTTTCTCAAATGGTTTTCTTTATGCAAGTAAAGTATGAGTATTTACGCTTTTACTTCTTCTCCTCTGCCCCTCTTCTACATTACTTTTCTTTGGGGGGAAAATTTCTCCAGTTCTTTCCCCTGTGAAATTATGTACTGCAAAAGCTTCCTTCAGCCAGGTTGCCATCCCTGTAAAATGCCTGTTCTCCAAAAGGAGAAGTCTGTACACTGTAGCTTGGAATATATTGCTGTGAGTCTTACTGATTTTTTTATTTACTATAGATATTTTTTATGTATGGATTTACATGTGTTTTTTGGGGTTTTTTTTGTCCTAACACATGATGCAGATCAATTTGGGGAGAGAAGAATTTGATGCTATCATAGCATGTAGTGAGATGGAACTTTAGTTCTTATTGGGCCCAAAGCACAGTATTAGAAAACAGTACATATTATACACAAGAGCAGCATAAAACTTGTCATTTCTATGTTGCTACTTTGAAATTGCATAAAAAATGGTTTGCTTCCTACTACCATCAGCTACTGTTTTCCAGCAGGATTCTTTGTTTCCACTGGATCAACATAATTTATTGTTTTCATTCAGTATTTGCTGAAGGTGTGGGCTTGTTTCCAGCTTGAGATGCAGTGTTCCTTCAGATCAGTAGACTATTATACTGTTACAGAACAATTCAGTGTTTTCATCAGTCTACCACAAGTTCGTAATCTAGCTACAGAAATTCCCTCGGCCAAAACATGACTTTCAGGAGTTTCAGGGACAAACAACATAATTTAAATCACATCTTAGTGCTCAATTTGTAAAAATGTAAACTTTGATGATTTAATTGCATTTAATTTAAGAACAGTTTCATTTTCAAGATAAATTTTGACTTTCAAGAAGTTAGGCATAACATTTCACTGTGCATCACGGCAGTTGGTAAGATCAGCAGGAGAAAGTAGTCCAAATCTGTTCTGTAGAATCAATTTTAATATCAAAATATTAGTATTAATGAATAGATGGGATCCCATGAAGCTAAATATAGCTTAACCCATGATTGAAGTGCCTGAAATCCATCTAAACCACAGAGAAATGTCCAGTACTTTTAATTTCTAGTGCAGTGTAAACGTTGCAGGCAATGAAATGCGTTAGGTACTGCTCAGTTGCCTGACACTAGCTATCTGTTAGCTGGATACTGATAGCAGCTGTGACTTCTAGCATTAGTGTGGGGAGATGGAAGTGTATTTCCTAGCTCAAGCTTTGTTGTGACTCAGATCAGACAGGGAGATACCCAAGTGCCAAGATACCAAGATACTAGTCAGGGGCACAGATAACTTCCTGGTCCTTACCTTTTCACTATGGACTGCTAGTTAGGGGTCTCATCCAAGAAAGATGGCTGGGTACTCCACTCTCATGTGCTGAATCCATGTTTCCTGTTTTCAGGAATACTTTTTCTTGCTTTCCTCATAATTCTATGAAAATTTTTATTCTTCTTACATACTGATGGTCTTCCGAGGTGCTGTTAAAATTGCTAGGCACTCCTCTGTATGGCTTAAACCCTAAGGGTATCCTACTACTGGGAGCTAAGTAGTCAGTACTGCTGCTGTCTATAATTTTCTTTCCCAATAAAAGACAACCTTGATCTATCAGTTCTCACCTTGTAATATGGTTAAAGGATCAGGTCCTAAGTGGAAGGGAGTGTTTGACGCTTCTTCCCTATAGAGCTGATGAAGAGAGACTTAAGGGAGGTAAGTCTCTCTGTTGATGAGACAGGGAACTGGATGTGTGTCTATAGAAGGGTTGGATATGCTCAGCTCCTTCTTCCTTTAGTGTCCTCTGAAGAGGTGCTGGCACATAGATGCAGTGGATTGCAACCTGTGATGATAGTGAATAAACCAATAAAAAATTAAAATACACTGCCTTTTTAAAGGAGATACTGTGAAATTAAGAGAATCATCATGCCAGTAAGCAGTGTTAGTAAGAGGTGGCAGGACATGGAAGATGGCATAGAATGAGTGATACAATAATAAAGACATAACAGATGGTAGTTCTGGTACTAGGAGTACAAGCATGGTTCTCCATAAGCTGAGAAGAAATTAAGAAATAAGAAAACAAGGAAAAGAGTAGTAAATATACATTATGGATTTTGCTAATGGAAGATACTTGGCCAGAAAATACTTACACTTTCCAGAAGTGAAAGGTGATGATATAAGAAATCTGAAATAACTAGTACACTAAAAACAAAGGTGATGTGAATGTCTGGTACTTAAGAAAGTATTGGTACTCTTGGGTTTTTTTCCCTTGGGAGTGATTTGTGGGCATGAAAGGAGAAGGGAACGTGAGAGCCAGTGCTCCAAATTCCTTCATTTGTTGGTAGATGTGGCTGTACCTGCTAAACAGAAATAATTACTTTTCTCTGATAGGTGGGATAACCAGGCATCTGTATCCATTTAGCATGTTTTGGTACTCACTAAGAAGTAAGGAACATGCGTTTTTTGGAAATATTCATCATGATTTGTTTTGAGGGGTTTTCAGGGATTTTTTTCTTCTCCTTCCAGACTCTGTCTTCAGGTTCGTTTTCTTTTTCATTATGTAAACATAGAAGAAAGCAAGTTAACAGTTAATGAAAAAAAATTTAAAATTAGTGATATTGAAATAAGAGAATACCTAAAGACCTCTAAATATATAAATCAGCAGGGACAGATGATGTTCAGTGAAGGGTTCTTAAAAAACTGTCAGAATAGATTGTGGATTCACTTGCCACAATTCTGACAAGGCATTTGAACAGGTGATGTACCAGGGGTCTGAAGAAGAGCAAATGGTTTGCCAATTAGTTGTAAACTGGCAGATTGGACCACCTGGTCCAGCTGTATCTGTAATGTACTTCCCATAAAGTTTTCCTCACAGATCTTTATTCTTAGGCTACTGGGTTCACAGTTTGTAACAAAGAAAAATAACTGAAGGTTTTTATTTAACACAGAAAGGAAAGACTGCACAAACAAAAACAAGCCCCACAAGCCTGATTTGGTCTTTAAACCTGGTTGTATAGTTGCTATTTGTGAAGCTTGCTCTTTTCAGGTATTTTTCTTTCTCATTTTCAAAGGATCTTTTTATACCTTTTCTAACTTATTTGTGAGCCTCGGCTGTGCTTTCAGCACAGAATCAATTTGGAGAGATTTAAAAATATAAATGTTTGAAAGGATACTAATATCAAGGATTGCTTTTGGCCATCACCCAAAAGTAAAAAAGCTAAATGCCTTCAATTTTAAAATGAAAACTATGGAATTCATTATTATTACTATTATTGTCCATTTTCAAATTTGTAATTTATTTCCACGAGCAGATGTTAACACCCATAATTTCAGGTTTTAAATTGGAATATCTTTCTTACGCCAAAAGTGGATTTAGGTTGTAACAGTCACAATCTGATTAAAACTGAGAAGCATAGTTAGATAAAGAAATATTGTGAGGCATTTAATGATAAAATTTTATAAGCATTACAGTTGTCTCTGTCTAATAATTCTTAGAGGTTTATTCCCCATGGTTAAGACTGTCCTACATACTTCTAAAATCTATTTTTAGTTTGGTATAGAGAAGAATTGTGTTGGGGTGAAAAAAATTGTATCAAGCCACACACAATCTGTAGACTCTTCAGCTTTTGTTGCATGGTATGAAAATAAAAATTGAATATTGGTCTGACATCCTTTCATCTCTATTCAAGTATATCTTTCAAGTGAAAGATAGAGGTTTTTGTTTACCTGTGAAAGCCAAAAAATACTATGATGAACAACTAAATGGACTTTTTCTTACCATCATCCATACAAGAAACAATATGGAGAGGTTATATATGTTATACAATATAAACGTTAATTTATATGAGTGCTTATGGAATATAGGGGGATTATTTATTTCTGATTTTTTAATTACAAAAGTTACCATTTTGCATGCTTTGTGTATGCAAAAAGCCATTGAAAAAAACAGCCTGGATGTCTGAGCAGCTGATGTTTGTAGCAAGAGGAAGAGCAAGGACAGGCTTAATTCTGCAACCAGTGTTCACATCGAGTAACATCTGTTCATGTGAATAGTCCTATTGAGCTGCAGACACACTCACGAGCTCAGAGAAAAGCCATGCTACTGTGTACAAGTGGCTTTATGATGGTCAGCCTAGAAAGAGATCATTGGCATTGTTCAAATGAGCAAGAACTAGACAGCTTGAAAAAGATGTGAAGCCTGGATACCCAATTAATAACTGAGTTTCAGGGCTTTCCGTTTCACTGTGAGTTTCCTTCATAATTGTCTTCATTCATGCCCATTAAAACCCCCGTGAATGGAAAAATAGTTGTGAACAGTAAGCTGACATTTGCAAGAGGGCTGAGTGACTGACCTGAAGAGAGGAACACTTCTCAAGCTAGCCAAGGAAAACACAAAGTGAATCATCAGTCTGTGCTGGGGTGGAATTTCTGCTGCTCTGGGGAGGCAGCACTGCTCAGTGATGGGGCCTAGCATGCACACTCTCTTTGCCAGATCTCCCCTGGGAGTCAGCAGTGCAATGCAAAGTGGGTAGTTTACATCTTAATCTCATAGATTAATAGTAGCAATTATTTCTTTTTTTTTTAATTGTCTCCTCCTGCTTATTATTTATGTATATTCCAGTACCTCCTAAGGAGCCTAATCAGATAGTGGAGTCACAGGGAACAAACACAAAAAAAAAACAGTCCCTGCCCTGGAGAGCTTGCAGTATGCTCAGTGTTTTGTTGGTGATCATGACTGAGCATTGATTTCACGTGTGAAACCAGAGTATGAAAAATTTTGTGAGAATGTATATAAATTAAGATTTTCCCATTCCCACAAGGTCCAGAAGAATCCAGACATATAGCGTCTCTAAATAGTTATTTTAATTCAATGGGTACAATTGGACCAGGATTGTAAACGAGATATGGCAGCTTTCCTACGTAGCAGTTATATGGGTGAGCTGAATGAAACTCAAAATCCCTGACTTTTCTCCCTGTGTCTTTGTCACTCTGTGATTAATATATAGATAAAAATAAAATCAAAGTGTTTAAGCAATAATTTCTTAGACAACTCATCTGATGCTGCACCCGTTTAGGAAGTTAAGATACTAAACACATGGTGGTTATTTTATTCCCGCAGAACTGGCAGGCTTTGGAGCAGATCCCAAATAAAGATCTATACTTCATATTATTAGCAGTATTCATGTCTCCTATAATACAACATCAAAATGTGGTCCTAGTTTGTGACATACAAAAAGCAATAGGCAGTCTGTCTTAGCCTTTACAGCTGAAATACTGCAACAGGAAAATCTGTGTAGTAAGAGTTCAAAATGTGTTCTTGGTTTGATAAAGCTTTACTTAAATTTTTAAACAACAGTTTTTTCTGATTAAAAGATTAAAAATTTAATTGAAAAGAAATTAAGGTAATTAGATAAACATAAAACATATTAAAAATTTATTTTGTAGAGGCATGTGGAAAATTCTCTAAATTTACTCTGTTTTTATGTTTTATGTACACTGAACATAAAAAGTAAGTTAAAAGAACAATAAAAGCTACAGAGTTAGAACTCAAAATATAGAAAGGGCCAATATTCAGACAGTCTAACCTTAATTCACTCCTCTTGTGAAGGCCATAGTCTTCTGGACTTCATATAGTGTTGTGCATTTTATTTTCCATTATAAGTGCCATGAACTCCAGTGTGTATGCTATGCTTTGATGATATAAAGAACTGTTTAAGCACTGGGAATTAGCATTGGCAATGTCATATTCTCGGATATTTTGGAAGAAAATATATGATGGAGAAAAAATATCTCAAAACTTAACCATTAACTCTGTTGTCCCTCACTGCTTTCTTTTTATCTTCCTCTTTGTTTTTGTTTGTTTTTCATGCTATAGCCAAAAGAGCATTGATTAATTTCATTTCATTCTGAGAGGATACTTCTCCCTTTATTCAATAGATTTAGGACTGGGTCCAGTTCTCATTATATCTGAATATCAGTTGAGTCAAACTTTTGTTGAACTTTCTCTATGCTTGCTATTGAGAGAACACTTGTTTTTAGAGTTTGATTTTGTTTGGTTTTTTCCTTGCATAAATCCGGATGAGGAATCTTGGATTTTTTTCATATGCTAACTGTATAACGATGTTTCTGCTCTTGCTTGTTTATTATTTTGTATATCAGTTGAATTTAACAATATGGTTCTATTAATTAAAATAGAGTACCTGGAATGTTCAGTTGGTATTAGGTTTTGCAACAGCTTGGGGATTTTTACAAATTCAAAAATAAATCAAATAAAAATAACACAAGTCCCTGAATTTTAAGCTGAGATTGACTTGGCAGTTCCCTTTATATTAATTGTATACATACCCGTTTCCTGTAAGTAGTCAAAACACTAATGTTTTTACTTGTACTTTTAAAGCCTTTTAAAATGAGCATTGCCAGAATTTACAAGCTGATAACTGCCATACTGTTACAGATGTTTCAGCTCCTGCAGTAAGAACTCAACAAGATTTTCAAGAACGTATTTATTTTTAGCATTTTGTAACTCTAGTGACCATTATCAAGTAAAGGCTGTGAGAAATTAGATACCTTAAAAGTAGCAAATGGCAGCTTTTACAGTTATTAAATAAAGGTTTGATTCGTGTGGATTGATGGCACAATTACAGCATGTTTAACCCAACTCTTGAAATATGATTTACATAAGCTGATATTGTAGTTAAATATTTAGGTGATGCATATGACATTTTTTTTCTCCTGGATTCCTGATTTTGTTGTCATTTTCTAGAAATGTCACCATTTGTATCACACATTCCTATAAACCTGGATAAACTCACTTTTCCTTTAATTTCTCCTATTCATATAAGGGAGGATTAAAATTATGCTAAATTTTTCATAAGTCTAATATCAATAAATGAATATTTAATGAAAGACAAAGCAGGCATACAGAATAAACTGGTTTCAACAGCTGTGAACATGTTTTCATTTAGTGCATGCCATACTTACCTAGGATTCTTGACTCAAAGAAATTAGATTTGTTATGAAAAAAGGGCTATGAGTACTAATGCTTTAAACAGAAGGGTTTTTTTCTATATAATCCATCATTTGTGAGATCTTCTTTCACAACCCCTAAAGCATTGTTTCTTTTCATTTTAGTCAGCCAAAGCAGCTGGGTCTTTATAGCTGCAAAATGTTTACTCATGACCAACTGCTGTTTTGTACACTGCTTTTCATCACTAACAAATATTTTATTTTTCGTCGTTACTCCGTGCTTGTCATAACTTGTTGAGGAGCAATGTAGTAACATATATCCAATTAATCGATGACTTCTCTGTCTCTTCTGACCTGATTCCTCCCATGACGTATGCCTAGGGAGGTGTGCACTCTGCAGAAGATCCCCCAGACTAGCAAAAGTGTCTGTGTGGACGCAGAAATACATCAGTAGGACTCTAGCAGGATGATCTCTTCAGACCTTAAAACGTTTGTGGTAGTAGGTTGAAAGTAATTCGCTGGCCAAAATTATTCTGAAGACATTTTGAAGTGTGATTGAGATATCTTATGACAGTGACATCTGATCCACTTTTGAAATGGCTCCTGAATACCCACAGCCATTTGGTTTATTATAAGATAACCACGTCAGCCATATGGTTTGTAATCTGCTACTGCAGATCCATCAGGACCCTCAGGCTGTGATCTCATCCTCAGGGCAATGATTCTGATGAGTCTGTGGTGTTACCCTTGTCTAACAGTAGTAGCAATAATAATGATGATAATGTATACAAGAAATACAAATCAAACATATGGACATATGCATCTGATACTTTGTGACTGTGGAAGCTCATCAGGCTCATGACAGTCTAACACTAAATGTGAGACTGCTTGGGAACTGCAGGTCCTCCAGGCAGACAGAAAGTCACAGCACAGCATCAGAGCTCAGAAAGGCAATAAAGTGAGTTTTGCTAATGTATAATAGCACTTATTTATGAAAGATATTTTAAAGCAACCATCCAATTATTTCATTTATTTAGAATTGCAACATGCTTTTGCCAGATGGTGTTTCATAACAGGTCAAAAAATAATGAAGGAATTTGGCGTTAGAACTGAAGTAACAAGAAAAGATGAGTGACTAGGGATTGCAAATTTGTTACAGCGTTTTGTTTTGGGGGGGAGGTTTTCCCATCAAGCTTTTGTAATTTTTTTTTTTTTTGCATCTCTTCCCTGTGGATTTATTTGTATTTATTGCATTTTTGTCACACCTTATTAGAAGTTAGGAAAGATAATTTACAATGTGGTGAAACAAACCCCCAATTCCCAGGGAAGTGTAGACTTAAATAATTTGTCCTTTCCTTTTTTAGGTTATTTATTAGACATGTTCAAGGAGTTTTAACAGTGGCTGGGGATAGAAGGAGGTGATTTGAAATTGCCAGGAGAAAGAAACAGTTTTTTGAAGAAATTCCTTCAAAGCTCATTATGTCTTGTTACTATTAAGAATGTTTTGTTTCTGTCTTGAATGGGAATATAGGGTTTGTTATGCTGGACAAATAAAACTTGGAGAGCTGTGGTTCAGACTCATTAACAGTCCACCAACATGAGTAGATTCTTCAAGGGCTATTCTTTTTTTTTAAATCCACTTTCATACCCCCCCCTTTATAATCTGTTCTTGGGAACAGTTTCAAATTTTCTTGGTGTCATAGTAATGGTGAATGGGCCATTGACTTCCACCTGAACTAACATTACCACTGGTACTTTTTATAGGTTTTCAGGTTTAAACAACAATTGATTCCTGAAATCTTTACCTAATCAAAAAATAAAAGATTGAGACTGAGCCGCTTAATACAATGGTCTCAATTGACTCTGCTGGAATTTCAAATATTTCAAGGATTATTGGATTTGGACTTCAATGAATGCGTCACAAATAACTAGTTTTTCATTTCCTACCAATGATTTCAATCAGCTGTCTCATTTGTTCATTTTAAGTCTTCTACCAAATATTATCAATAGTTCTATGAAGCGGGTATGTCACTTGAACTTGAAATAAAAATTTTCATACTATTTTGAGGATTGGTTTTAAAAAATGACTTTACATGAAAATTTAGAATTTTCCACAAGACTGGACATTAAAACATAAAGTTTCAATCTAGCTTTAGTATTTTAGAGAGGAAAAAAATTTTCTACAGGCATTTTTTGGTCAACCATGATTTTTTTGATCAAACGTAGAGTTCTTCCTTTAGTGGTTCTTTCTTTCCTGGGGGAAATGCTCATTTTCCTCAACCATACATTCAGAAATTATGAGTGACTCTGACGTTATGCTTCTATGAAAAACACGACTGAAAGAAAAAAAAAAAAATCTGTGGCTAAGATCCAGAAATGGAAGGACTGAAACCTGTCTTTTGCTATGCTAGAATCTAAAGCCAGATGTATAATACAAATACTCTAGTGGAATATGGAGGGAAAAAAGAGATAATCTCATATGTACAGATGCTAGCAGTCAAAATCACTCAAGCTGTACTGAAATGTCCTTTGCACCTGGCACTGGAGGTGTTAGCCATGCCAGTTCAGTTCCCCAACACAGATGTTCTTGTTGTACCACTTCTTATATGTAACGTTTAGGTTTCTGTTTAGCTCGGCATAACACACATAAATACTGTACTCCAAAGGCCACCCATTTATTAGTGCACCTGCACCTTCTGCTTTCTTTAATTCCCTCAGTATATTGCATTCCCGTTGTGCTCCTGATCCTAGTGCAAAGTAATGTTATGGAAAAGAAACTGAAGCTCACTTCACAATGCATGAATTACAGTAATGTGTGATTGCTTTTGAAAAATATTTTTCATCATATTATACATGTAAGGCTGAATTTTCAGATGATGGAAATATGTTAATGTGAACTTGCTTGTTGTACACAGCCTTATTTGTATTGCTTTATAGTTAGTATTCTGAAAGCATGTACTATAAAATTGTTACCATAGCAATAGGTCTGTATAAACAGAGCACCTAAGAGTCATGCTTGAAACATGCATGTGATCCTTTGGATATTACTGAATATTCATGCTCAAATGGTTTGTTGGGTAGACACCAGCATTAAGGTCCTTCAAAAATTTGTCTCAGAGACAACGCTGATCTCCTTATCTGCTTCTCATGTACTTTCTCTTATCCTTCATCATTCAGAAAAGAAAAGAAGTAAGAGTGAAAAAAGACGATCAAAATGAGAATGATTTTATTGTTTTTATAGGTCTTCTATTTTGCATTACAGTCCTTGAAAATATTTTTCTTACCATGTCTAATCCCTCTAAAGACAAATTCAGTTAGGGTCCACATTTCAGTATAGCTTTTCAGCACAGGATTGTGAGAGGAGTTAGCTCTGGGCAAGGACTTTGCGTCTGTATTTCTCAGGTACCTGAAACATCATGAATGGTGCTACAGTTGAATAGTGTGTGCTCAGATCATTTTTTAGTGAAACATTGTGGGTTTCCTTTTGTGACAGAATGAAGAAAAAAAAATTGTAACTAGATGCAATTTTGCTTATAAGTAGTCTTTTCTTGTTCAGAATGAAGTAAAGTTTATTTTTTTCTGTGAGATACTGTCCAGGACTAGATCACTAAAAATAACTTGGGTCTTGCTACTGTAATATTCGTCTTTGGTCTTTCTGTCCTTGAGAAGAAATTTGGAACTGTTCTGTATTTGATCATGATTATGGAAATACCTTTTCTTCCTATGCATGTTGTAAATAACTTGAGAGAAGATATTGAAAAATAGCTTTATGTCAGTCATTAATACTTAAAATATTGAAAGGTAGAAGAAATTTGTTTTTGCTTTCTTTGTGATCCTTTGAATTGTCATTCCATGTAAAGCACATCAAAGACATTTTCTTGCAGCACTGTTAGAGGTAACTTTCCCATTTGCTTTCTCCAATAGCAAAGGTTTCAGTGTATCCCAGATATGTCTTCTTGTAAACCAGAAGCAGTATAAAAAATATTGAATATTTAGCAGTGTGTGTAGTTCAGATGGGAAGAAAAATAATGGCAATTCTCTATATGTAACTAGATTAGATAGCAGAGACCAGATCCAACAATGACAACTAATGAGAACAGAACAAATGCAAGGAAAAGCCCTAGGAAAATCTGCTGATGTACTTGGAGCTCAGTCCTGGAGCTATCAAGTAAACTTGTTGCCCATCAAACAATAAGTAGAGGGTGTATCACTTCTTCAGGCCTTAACCTCTACAAAGAAGCCAACACACAGTAATTGAGTGGTAGATTTAGCAGAACTCCTAAGTTTTCCAAGTGTGCTAACCTGTCTCCCAAAATTCCTCTTGGTGACGAGAGGAAAATATGTTTCTCCAGAAAACCAGACCTCTTAAACTCTTTCTCTGAATCCCTGTCAGGAGAAAACTAAGCCTTTCTTCAGTTCTCCATATATAACTTATTCACACTCTTAGAGTTCCTCTCATCATCCTTTCATCTGCTTCTTCTGTTGCTCCTTTGTCAGCCCATTGGGAATGTCCTGGAGATCCTAGGCCACCTCAGACAGCACCAAATCCATTTTGTTTGGTGGGAAACTAGATCAAAGCTTCTTTAACTTTGTGGATTGCAGGAAGTTTAGGAAGATTGTCTGATTGACAAAAGTGTTACAAATGCCTGCCCCAGAGTTCACTGGATTTTACTTCAATTGTCCAGGCTCTTTCTGTACAAAGAGAGGTCTGAACCATGTAATTGAAACTGCAATCTAAAGTATGATTGTAGTATTTATTTAATTAAAATAACCCAGGTACTGGGAGTGATGGCAAAGAAACTTAGGAGGCAAACCTGCCACCAAAATTTGGAGTCTCAGCAAACTCAATAGACTACATTGCTGCCTTCACTGCTGGGATTTCCTTCCTCTTAATACCTATCCAAACAACAATACCTATCCAACCTTGGATATCTTTACCTTCTACCAGGTGCAGTAGAAATACATAACTTTAAATGCTTTAAGGCAGGCATTTTACCCCATCATAAATGATAAGTAATCTGTGAGCCATCTCATTGATGTTCAGAATACTTTCCTGAGTTAGGTTCTTGGTCAATAAGTAAATAATGCTGTTGGTTAAAATGGTATCCACTCTTCATAGTGTGACCTCCAAACACCATGGAATACTAACAGGGTAGAGGAAGAAAATGGAACTGGTTCTCATGAAGAGCAAGAGAAATGAAGATCATTTTTGGGGTTTTCTGAACTCCTGGACCAAAGTCACTACCACCTTAGTCAAAAAGAGTTTTAATACTCACGTAAATGTAATGAACATTTCTTTCTGGCAGATGACTAAAAAACTCTTTGGTGGATAAATATAGGGATAATGCTGTTAATAGAGTTTACTATCCTGCAGAAAGGGAACATTTATCCTCTGGTAGTACTAGTTCTCCTAGAAGTGCACAACTCAAAGCTGGTTTTCCTTGATCAGATTTCTACATTTCCATAAATGTTACTGTATTTTTCTTTTCTAGGCATTTTTATAGGCTAATCAAATATCCAATATTACTAGGAGCCATTTAAAGTGAATGCCAGAACTACTAAGGAGTAATTTGAGAATTAGATCTATTTTTGTTAGTTGAAATGATCTTGACTTGCTCATATTGTATTGTACCTGATGCTCAGTAATATGATAGTACCAATACAAATAGGAAGATATCCGGTTTGAAGTTCTTAAATGTCTATTAGAAGTGGTGAGCAGTCCAAGCACATTAAAATTCCATTTTCCCCATACAAGTGTTTGCTGCAGATGACCCCCACTGATCTTAAATATATTTCTGTATCTGTAACTGAATAGAGGTTTTCCGTACAGCATGTTCTAATGGTACTCTGGCCTTTAGCCAACAAGGCACTGAATAAGGCTATTTTTAAAATACAGAAACTGGGAACAGCTGCAGCAATCAAATTTGATAAAAACAGAGAGGAACTTTGCTTTTTTTTTTTTTACGGTTTGTCCAAGTTTAGACTCCTTTCATAGAACAGCTTTTGTTCTCTTGGATGAAGGGAGTATAAGAGTAACACAGTGAAATCCTTTTGAACAAATAACTTTTAAAAGAATACAGATTAAAATAATGGGGAGCTTTTTGGTGCAGCAGAATATTCAGTGCAATTGTACCTCAAACTGTTAAAAAATAAATCCATTAAAAAAGAATACATTTTGTCTGCCAACCTTTATCATAAAAGACTTATATATAATGATCTGCCAAACTGGAAGATGAGATCCCTTGTTTCAAATTTTGAACATCTGAACACTGGTATTTGGGAGTAGTTTCTAGAGTGGAAGTGATTTTATTTGAATACTCTGGGGTGGGTTGGTTTTGTGATTTGATTGTTGGGGGGTTTTTTCCTTCTTTAATCATTAATCAGAAAAGTTTCTATGAAGAACTCTTCTCTCCTTCCCCCCACTAAGCTGGGAAAAAAAAAAGTTCACTTTAGGAAAAGTTTTACAAAGACCTTCTGTGCATGTTAAAAAGCTTCATAAAATATTTAATTATAGGGACTGCTTCTTCCTTGTTTGTCCTTCTATTTTTTGGGGGCAAAACTCATCATTCTGTGATTAATGAGAATTGAGAGATGACTGTGCACACAGGAAAAAATCCGTTACACAGTAGTAGGCTGAGCTGTGTCTGTTAAATGATTCCATCTGAGGATAGAGCCTCTGTTCTAGACTGATGCAAGATAAGATACAGGGTGAAATTTGAGTTCCACTGAAATCAGTAAGAATTATGCCACTAAATTCAGCAGAGAGAGGATTTTATTGATTGCATTCATTTTAAGTGACAAAACTAGCACTTTTGCATCTTACCCCATTATCCCATTAGGGCTATTAACTGCACCATCAATTCTGATGGTGGAGCAAAATTCTACTGAATTTCTCACATATGCTTAAATATAGGTAATATATATCATTTGTGTATGTCCACAGAGGTATAAAATGTGTTTGCATTTTTGTGTGGTTTTATGTACATAAAACATCTGCCTAATTTATTATCACCATATCTGAATATCTCTCCAGGGTGAGAATTACACCCATGATATATCTTCCTTCCTTCACACTAAGAGGAAGGTTTAGCTTGTTTTGTTTTGTTTTAATACTAGGAAAACAAAATATGAAGACAAGAATAAAAGCTAGAGACTCAGTACTGGCATGAAATAGATGTATGGATCCACCTGAGATTTTAATGATTACAAGTAAACTCAACAACACAAATACTCAAAACTGGGTCACATACCATAGATACAGGGCTTGATATATATCTTGAAGACAACATTAAGTGGGAGAATGGACTTTTGATAACAGAATGTCATAATTCAGGATTTGCTGATTTATTTCCTGTCTCTGCTCTAAACTTCACATGTGATCTTGGCCAGGTCAGTTCTGAAAATTCTTGTGCTTGACTTTGTGATAGAAATAATATTATGACTCTTGTGGGTCTACACACAATATATTCCGCTGAATATGAGAACAAATATTTTCCAGAACCTAAACATGTCCGTGTACAATTTTCACATTGTAAAATGGACATAATAATATTATTTTTCCCCAATGCTTTGTTTTATTTGTCTATAAATTCTTGGATAGGAGAATTGTCTTTTGTATATGTCTTTGCATCAGTAACAAAACAGAGAGCATTGACATCATCTTGGCCTTGAGATACAACTCTGATATAAACAACTATAAATGTTGAAGCAAATGTTAGTTCAGGTAACATTTCAGCTTCTCCAAAGGGAGGACATAACAAAACCCAGGCTGTATAGATTGCACAGGACTTACTGATTTTTTGTAACCAAGAATTTAGTAAAAGGCATTCATTTGAAATCAGGAAAATATTATGACAGTAAACACATTTCTAGCATTTTTTTACAACAGTCCCTATCACTGCATATGGAAGCAACCTCACATTCCTGCATAATGGGTAACTGGAGATTTAATACATGCTGTGTTCTAGGAAGATACTGAAGCATTCATGTGGTGCAGAGCACTGTGCTTGGGAGTTTTTCAAGGATCCTCTGGCATCATACCAGCTTTCAAATTCTTATCCAGTATTTTAACTGGAACCAAAAAATTTCCAGAGTGATGATTACTAGGGTTTGATTACATTTAGTAAGCTAGGGAGCCCCTTCTCTTCAAAGACAAACTGCTGCCAGAGACAGATTTACCACTGACCAACAGTGTTTTTATGCAAATGTGCCTGAGTGAGTGCAGTAACCCCAAGTTATAATAGAGTCATTCAATCTCTTGCCAGGACAGCAATATTTATATATTGCAAAGATAAATTGGATATCAAAACCAGTTCCATTACAGAGGGAAAGTCCTCTATGTAAATCAGTTTTTCTAATCACACCATGTTCCTTCCCACCCACCCCCTACCCCATTTTGCTTTCCTTGCTTTATCTTCATAGATGAATTCCAAGTGTGTTTTTCTTTTGTGTGTTCACTCTGAATATTGAAGCATTCAGCTAATGCCAAGGTAATGGATAACGTAAACTCATTACGAAACTTCAAAGTCTCCAAGTGTGTTTCTTAGTGCCTTGGGAAGGGCTATAAAGGGCTTATAGTGATATACATTGTTTTGTCTGCCACTTGTGCAAGTTTCTGTTTGAGCTTTTCTTATGCTGCTGCCTTATGGGAAGAAATGGGCAGGCAGTCAGCTCCCTAGTGACTTTATCTCTCCATCAGGAATGAGTGCAAGGGGTCAGATGCCCCTCTGCATGCTAGTCACCGTCTGCTGACAGCAGTGCTCCCCTGGGAGAGCCGGCTTTGTTTACTGACAGGGCTAATATGAGGAGACACGTGAAGTACTTTGGTTTGTGGAAGAGACAGGAGAGACATGGTGCTGTGAAAACATTCCCACACACTCTAATGGCTCATTCACATAGAAAACAAGCGAGAGCCTTCAGCTCTTTCACAGAGCTCAAAGTAGAACAAACGGACTGGGGAACCCCAAGGCACCAGTCAGAAAACACTTTCCTAATGGACTAATACTGAGATGCTCTCTGTGATAGCTTACCTGTGAGACCTCAGCTCTCCTTTAGGTAGCTAAATGAACTGGTTAGAAAGAAAAACTGTTCAATATCTGGTAGTTGCTTTTGTTCACTGTTAGCTGTGAAATTCTTCTTGAGAATCTAACCTTTAGTTTCCTAAACCTAAACTTTCTAAAACTACTTATAATAGAAACATGCACTGGAGAATTACAATCACCAACTATTTCTCTTTAGAATAAAATCTGTAGGACGCAGAAAAAACACAAGAAAGAAATATGTCCCTAAAAAGAGAAACATATTTTGCTTTATAGTTGGTAGAGACACAGATACACAACTTAAGAATATAATTTGAGGCTCGAAGAGTGACTTTCACAATGAGATCTCAATCACAATGACATCTCAAACACAATAGGGAGACGTCATTGAAAAGTCCACATTATAAACTGTTTTAAGTGATAAATGATGTTTAGTGAGCAGCAGCATTCATTATTCTCCACTACAGTTTATAAGATGAGTAAGAATTCAACAAGAAGTCAACCCACAAGTTTGTGTAGCTCAGTATCTGACCTCTAACACCAGCCTGTATTAGAAATAAAGCATAAGAGAGTGAACTTACAGTGATTCTTTTCTGTTAAGATATCCTACCGAATATGTATCATTTTTGATTTAAGTAATTTCAGTCTAGTGTGGCCTCATGGCATAACAAAATATTGTGTAAAAAGGATTTCCTGCTTGTCTAGAAGTACTATGAAACTCCTTGGTTCTTGTATTTGAGAAATACTGAATTACATTACTGTCTTCTCCTACTCCATTGCACTTATTATTTTCTCATCTTTCCTCCATTCATCTCCTTACTCTTGAAGGCTAGTAGTCTAATTTATTTTCATACAGAAGTTTCTCCATATTTGTTACCACATTTGTTCACCTGTCATTTCCAGTAATTTTTCTTCCTCTGCATTACTGAGTGAACTGGAACTACAAATTCCATACTTCATGGATGTACCAGTTGCAACATTTGATGATCATAAATTGAGCATTGAGCTGATACTTTCATAGAACTTGCCACAGTAACTCCACAATGTTCATTTTTGGCATGACAGTATCAATTGTAGTCCCGCAAAATAAGCATATACACATGGAGACACACAAACCATATTTATTTCCAAATGTTATATGTATATAACAGTCTACATATCTGTAATGAGTGCTCTTTCTCCTCATAGACATTGTTACATATACTGAACTTTCAGCCTTCTTAAAGCCCCATTACTCAGTACTGTAAAATTCCTAAACTTATTTTTAATAATTGGGTTTTGGTTTTCGTTTGCTCAACCTTTAATACTCACTGTCTGCCTGTTTCCAGATTATTTTAGGGTATATGTTGAGCTGTACAGAGGCCTGCACTGATCTTTCTGAAAAATCAGTGATAAACTTCCACCAGAATGAACGACTTCCCCTTTCCTATCTTTTGATTTAATAGAAGATCAGATGTCCTTTAACAGAGCTTACTTAGTCTCCTTCAAATTCTTTGGTGGAGACCTTTTTAGAAGAAATATCATCCCACTGTTGATGTCTTGACCCTTTATATTCAACCAGTGTACCTATAGCCATGTAACATCATTGAGGAGTGGGACTAAAATAGACACACTCCCTTTTCCACTTTCCACTTGAGTTTTTATCAAAGTCAATATATCTCAAGGATTTGTTGGAATTGATATGACTATGCAAAAGCATCAGGTCTTATATATCAGCAAGGGCAGGACTGTGAACCAATGCAGTCAATAATTGCATGTTACATTAGCTTTAATTTTTACTGCTTCTGAAGAAAAGTTATGTCTAATTTAAGCTTGATTCTAAAAATATTCATATTTGGCCTAAAATAACTCCACTTTGGGAATGTGCCACTGCAAATGTGAAGTTTTTGAAAGGGCTTTACTTTTTTGGTAGATGAGATTATTGTTCAGTTCCATCTTCCAATGTTTAATATACCACATTTTTTGAGAAGTGTGGTATAGATCAAAGGGCAGGATTTGGCCCTTAGTTACCTGCTACTACTGGCACTAATCTCATAGTTTTTAAAAAATGATGCATCAAATATATATCCCTGAAAATGTCACTATTCTGAATATTGCACATATTGCCTGAGCTGTCAGAAATAAAAATCTGTTCTTAATTATTTTTCCATTTAAAAAAATATCATTTTCTAATGGCCCAGTGAATAGGAATTTGATGTTTTCTTTGGCTAAACATTTTAATGATTTAGTACATCTATAAAGTTCTATGTGCTTTTATAATATAAAATTTTTGAAAATGAGTAGTGCTTTCCCAGTTAAGTCTCTGTGGCTAACAAGAAAAGCAGCATTTGTTTAAATCTCACTTAAGTTTTAAATGTTAGTTACTTATGGGAAACATTTTAAGAAAAAAAAATACAGTGGAAAGCCAGACATATAAAATTGGGCTTCCATGTATTACATGGATGCAAGCTATAAAAATGTATAGTTAGAATTCATCATATTGTACATTTTAAATTTTTGACCATCTTATTGTTTTCCCTTAATGGGCAAAATATTGTTTATTTTTTTCCTTCATTAATACTATATGGAAGTGATTTCACCGTAATGAGAGAATGAATGAATAAAGCAGAAAATATTAAGAAAGTATAAGAAGAAAAATGAAGGCTTTGGATAGTATCAGATTTTCTGCTGGAAGCAGAATAATCCAGATCATAAATCCTATTTGCTTTTAATATTTTTTTTTCCCCTCATCACAGTACTGCTTTCAGTTAATTATGTTCATTGAAAGCCGAAAGAAGTGAACAGAAAAGATTCCCACTGAAACTTTGGAATAGCCTCATAGACATGATTGTTAGCATAAAATTTTACCTTCATTAAGGGTTGAGGGGTTTAAAATATACAGAGTAATGTGGACTCTTTTCTTGTTTTTTTTTTCAGTGGCATGATAGATTCTAACATTTTAGCTCAATGCTTTGTTTCACTGAATAATGTACCTTTTGGAAACATTGATGTTAACAGCCAATTTCTAAAACACACATATTATACAGCTAGAAAAGAGATGTTTCTTTTTCTTTTCCATTTGGTCTTGGCAACATATATTTACACAGGACAATATAAAACATTTCATACAAAACACCCTTGTTGATTCCAGATAATATTTCATTACCTTGCTTGGTTGCTTCTCAAAGCAGACTGCTTATTACTGTTTAGGTTTCTGTTTGTACCTGAAATTTTAGACAGAATTTTCCTTACTCCTTGAAATCAAGTATTTAAATATTTTTTGAAGTTTAATGCCAAAGTACTATTTAGTCAAAAAGAAGTGTAAAACAAAAAATACATAACTGAGTGCAAACAATCATGACAAAGTTGGAAAGCTAGGTGGGTAGTTAAGGTGTTTTTCTTCCTTTTTGCACTGCACCTGTGTACTAATTAAGACATCGATCCAATGCAAAAATAATAATAACTCATAATAATAATGTATGCACATAAAGGCTGAATTAGAGTTGCACACATTGTCTGGAAAGTACTGTATAGAAAAGGATCCAGTAGGGTCTGGAGCACTAACTTTCTCTTTACAGGTTTTAAATATCTGATGAGGAAAAAGCATAAATTTCTGCACTGTAAACATCTCATTCTTTGTGTGTCAGGTATCCCAAATGAAGGAATCTCTTCTATTTTCTCGTAAAATGAAATTATTTCTTTAGTCTTCATGTAAAATGGATATAATTATTCTATTTCAGAATAATTTTGATTAGGATATTGTAGAATCGTGGGGTCCAGTTGTGTCCAACCTAAAGCTGTAATTCTCCTTTAGGAGTAATCATTTTTGCCAGTTCTGTTTTCCACATATTTTATTATCCGCTTGTCTTCTGATAGCTCTTCTTGGTCAATATGACTGCTTTCAAAATGCTGTCAAGACAAAATGTGGATTTTTTTCAACTCTTGCAGATCTAAGTGACCAGCTTATGGAAGTGGTTGGTCTGGAAGGAGCCATGGAGATGGGACAGATTTACACAGGTCTGAAAAGTGCTGGAAGACGGCTTGCCCAGTGCTCATCTGTTGTCATCAGGTATCAACAGCTTTAATTTACACTGCACTGTTGTGAAAAAGAGTCAATATATAAAGAGTTTTATATATTGACTTTCTTTTATAGTTTAACAGTCATAATTATAATTATCATTTCTTGTGAAAGTATCATTTTTGTATATGAAAGTAACCTGTTCCATCCATATTCTATGCCCATACATCTTCCTTTTTTAAAATGTGTCAAAAAACTAAAAAGAGGGTGTTCACATTCAATCTTCACGTGTTGTATTCAAGTGCCATTTTGTCCTATGAAGAAGTATTGTCAAGCATTTGGAGCAGAAGGAATAAGGCATGAACATCTTGGGGTTTATTGTTGACATACACTCCATGCAATTTCAAGCCAAAAGTAATTTAGCGTTACTTTGTCACATTTTAACCCATTTATAATGCATACCACACCAGGGAATAGTAGTGTGTAATTAGTAATTGTAAAGCACTTTTTGATCTGTGGAAGTCAAAGTGCTCTGTTTTTAATTGATTTGTTATTTGCTGAATTCTGACAAGCCACTATTATTAAATCTGTTGGTATGTGTTGGTATATGATGATGGTGGAGTACCCTAATTTCATTGTGTTTTATCATTTCTAAGATAAGAACATTCACAATAGAGTAAACTTGGATTAGAACACAAGGAAAAAGTGATTATTCTATATTTTAGATTATAGAAGGACGGAAAAAGAATTTACTGTCTCTCTGTTTTTCAGTGAAAAAATTCCTCAGAAATAATATTCCAAAATTTATTAAACCCATAAGCTTTACAATTATAAGCCTAAAACAGAAGAGCAACAATAAAAAAATAAGTAGGAACCCTTCTCAAACTATTAAGTGACAGCTCAATAAACGTTCTTCCCTTCCTCCTTTTACAGCCATAGGTGACAGTGGATAATTCCATGAAATGATGTTTTCAAAAACCATCCAAACCAGAATTTCCATTGACCAACATGAGTCACTAATTTTTCCAGTATTAGATTTATCTACTCCATGCTACTTCTAATAGTTTTGTATGCAAACTGTTATCATGCAGAAATATAGGGTTGGAAAAGACCAAAAATGTAGTACACTTTTTTTTTCTGTTCTCATTTTTCTACGCTTTTCTGAAAACATCCAGAACTAGAGAGGGAATACTGTCTGTATCTTTGCGTTGAAATCAGAGTCCCTTTGCTAAACAATTTAAATTTCTAACACGGCATGTTAAATACTCTGAATATAGTGCAAACTTCATTCTCTGTGAATGCTCTGTCTAACTCAGAGTTAAGACACAGTGATTCTAGTAAGTGGTGATGATAGACCTAAAATTTATTTCTTGCTTCCTTTATAGTAGTATAATATATATGTACTATATACTAGTACAATCTAAATTATAAAAAATAGCACAAATTTGTTTGTCTTTTCTGTTAATAAGGTTTGTTCCTGAAGTTATTGTGTCATTCACTCATTATTTCACAAGCTACAGACTTCCATGAAAGTGTATTACTAGCAAGTAAGACACAATAGTGTATAACAAGTAAGATACATGAATATTTGCCATGTTTTTGCTTTCTGTGTTGAAAATCAGACTAAGCCTTCTAAATTAACTATGTCACATTTGTAAGCATATTGATTCGTACTGAAATTTCATAGGAGTTTAGGGGTAAATCAGGGTTATATCTGTATGCCATCACATATATTCCTTTTTAATAAATACATATATCGATTTTTTCTAGTTTCCTTTTCTTATATTATGAAATTTGTACCTTTAGGACCAGCAAGTCTCTGCCTATGCAGATAGATGGAGAACCTTGGATGCAAACTCCTTGCACGGTAACTGCAACTGATTATTTTTCTTCCTCTTCTTTTTCAATGCTAGAAATATTTCTCTTTTATTTAGAAGACAAACGTTTTTCATCAGTATTAAGTCAATTTACTCAAATAACATCTTCACAGGCTGTTTTTATGTACTTCAGTACACCCTGCATTTTCAATTTATCATTCCGAATTCAAGCACAGGTTAGAATGGAATGAAAAGGAGTTTGGAAAATACTTGAAGAGTGCAGTCTCAGTATGCCTTTACCTAATATGATCATTTATTATGATGATGTATCAGATTTAGAGTCTCTATTGCTGAGGAATATTCAATCTGTTTTGATGCTAAAAGCTATAAAGTAACTAATATTAGTCTTAAAATTTTAGGAAGATTTTCTGTTGTGTTTTTGAGAGTTCATATCAAGAAAGTTTTAATTAAAGCTGAAATATTAACTGTGCTGATTGAATTATACAGTAGAACTAATATTTTTTAAGTTCTTACAGTTTAAGGGGTAAAAAAGAAAATTAGTTGGTTTCTTGTTTCAGTACCCACACATATGCAGTGAGAGCAGGCAAACAGCAGCCTGCATAGGTTAGGATAACCTATTAGGAGCTTTCTCAGAGAAGGGTCTTTGAGTCACTCTTCAGAGACAATGCAAGAAAAGGTGTATCTGTAAGAACCTTTCGTTTTCATCTCTCTCCAATAAATTATAGAGGCTAACCAAGCATTCAGAGAGAAGGCTGAAGAAATCCAAGTTTTTTATTGTCCTGTGTAATCTTAGTAACATGTTTTAATGTACAGTTCTACAAATTTTGGTTCGCTAAAGAAGACCTGTGCTTTTAAGTAGATGAATTGCTGTAGCCTTGCAGCTTGTAAATATGAGAAAATACTATTGTGACAAGGAAGAAATCCCACTACAAATGGGAGTAAGTTTCAAAAAAAGGGTACTGGAATCCTTTCATGAGCTTTGCATCTGTGGTAGAATTAAAAGTTGCACAAAAAATAAAAGGGGCAATGTTCAGTAAGGTGCTGATAGGCATGCAACTGATAATATATGGTTCAAGATGACAGAAGAGGGTTGTAGTAGTTCATATTTACCAGATACACCATAATGTACAGCTGAACAGTGTGAAGGATGATGAATTCTCATTCTTTAAGGAAGTGCTCAGATTCTGCAATGTGAAGAGAACCATATAAACACCTCCTGTGTGAAGGCAAAACAGTGGGGATTTTATGAGATTGGTTGCAGAAAACCTTTTGGAGTTCAGAGATATCATTGTCTTTACCTCTTCTACAATGATGGCTCAGTGCAGAGCAACAGTACTGAACCCAGCAGTTACTTGTTCAGGAAAAAGACATGTAATTTTTCAGTTGCCAGATTACAGAAGAGAACTTATGGAAGGTTGCTGGCACGTGTTATTACATGTGCTTTTTTTTTTTGTCGTGATGCTTGCTCTGTGCAGAATCCCTGCTATCTGATTGATAGTGCTAGCAGAAGCTGCAATTGAGAACAAACCTGGAAAAAGAGACAGTTCTTACATTTCAATTACTGCCCTGAGGAAACAGTAAATTACTCCTGATAATTACTGCTGTCCAGTTTTAAAGGGGATAGAAATGGCATATACTTTTTTGAGGAACCTATTCTTTTTGATATACCATTGTTAAAAGAAAATACTTGGTGCTGCGTAGGAAAACTGTGCTGTTGAATGTACTTGTTTCCTCTGAGGAAAAAATACATAACTATTTGCTATACCAATGCACTTCTATGAATTTAGATGTAGAAATATTATTTTTTGTTATTTTATTCATTTTTGAGGAATATTTTTTTCTGCTGAGGAGCTTAAGTATTTATTGCAATAGCTCCTTGCATCGTTGTATATGTAAGACACTCTGTTTTCTACATCTTACAAAGTAAAAAACATGTATGGTACAACCTCTTTCCTCCCCACTCATTCTAACTACAGTAGAGTTTTTTCTTGAAATCCTACTCTGCAAGTAGCTAGGAATTCTGCCTTAGATAATGACATAGGTGGTTATTAGCTGTTTCTCAACCAAAGGTAAAGATTTGATTTCTGAGTTTATGCTTCACAACAGTCTTTGTTTGGAAGCCAAAGCATACTTGATCAGGTAAATACCAGGACAATATCAGTGATGTGTGTCCAAACCAGAGTCTATATAAAACCCACAGAAAACCAAAATAATTCTTTAGGTGTAGTCAGTCATTTGAGTCAGCAAGAGCTCAAATTTCAGAAAACTAATAGGGAGGCCAATATAAAAATCATGAGGTTTGTCTTTTTTAGAGGAAAAACCACTGTTTTCTCCCAACATGAAAGCAAATAAATAATGACACATTTTTAAATGGGGAAAAAAAAGAAATCATGGCCAGATAAAAAATTCAATAAGTATAGTTCCCTAGGACACGTGATAATTTGGCTACCCTTTTATTTAGCCTCTTAAGAAGTTTCTTACTTTAGTCCTTACAACAAATTGAAGCCTGTGTATAAAGATGCTGCTGTTCGTGCATTGTGCAGACATGGGGATACATTTCCAGGCTACCTCTTTGCTCATTAGGATGCTGAGGCAAGGCACTTACTAGTTTACTAGCTATGTTGTTTGAAGGAAAAAAGCTACAATTGTGTTTGGATATACCATCTCACTAGTTTTAGGGGAGAGAGGTCTGAACCTCGTTAGGTTGCACACATCAGTGAGACACCAGCAGCTGAGCCTCAGGGTTTTGATTCTTTGGTGTTTCAGCCAGAAGGCTGTTGTTAAAAAAATAATAATAATAAAAAAAAAGGACTGCTATCTTTCCCCCTTCAGCTGTCTTTTATGAAGTTGAAATAACACACTTTATTTTTGGTATCTTAGAAACTTCAGTGTCATCTAAGTTTGGTAGTTTTAAAGACTGACCTATAAATATTACAGAGACTAAGTGAGAAAGAAATTCATAGAACTAGCAGGTATTGAATCAACTCTTGCCCAGATTGCAAGTACTTAAGCTCAAAAGTATTTTTCTGTGTTGCTTCAGGTTTTGATATAAATGAGAGTATTTTCTGAACAATTTTTCAAGAAATAAGTTCAACCTGATGAAAATTCTACTGCTTTTCTATTAGGCCTATTCGAGAAAACAAGTTCAGCCTCAAATCCCTGTTATGTCTATCCTAGGATACACCCTGCACATGCAGGCTTGGAAATTTACTTCCTGTCAAAGGAATCAACATGTTTCTCTTCGCTGCTTCTCCTTTCTGTTTGGGAAAATAGTTTCACAGAAATAGCATGAATTGATGACACTGTCCTTTCTCATGCATATGGAGGCCATGCTTCTCCAAAAGGAGCTCTGATACTGTGAGCTCTGAGAAAATATTGTGGAATGTGGTCAATAATGCAGTAATTCTCCAGAAGCTGTGATCTGTGATTTTTTCCTTCCTGTGATCAATTTTAGGAGTAAACAAATAGCTGTGTGTTTCTTTTAAAATCTTTTATGATACATTGCTTATGCACCTATCATCCCTACATGAGAGCAGGTACACATTCCTGTAGGTTCTGTGCCCACTTAAAAATGTGAGTGGCTTGGTCTAAAAATCTGTCATCCAGAACTATTCAGTGTGTTGAACACATGCAGAATGCAGTGTCTAACAAAGTCACTCTGCTCTGGTGTAATAAGAAGAAGCATCTGAGCATCAAATTGTATTGTTTTCAGTGGTTTTTTATAGACGACTCTTTGGGAGAAGGAAAGATGATAATGTTAATATGATGTTAAACATCTTGTCTGATTAGCTGAAGAGGAAATTCTATCAGAGCTCTCCCAGACAAATATAGCAACATGAAAGATATCTACGGTTTCACCTGATCTCCAAACAGGTCATTAATAGTAATGAAACTTCAAAGACTCTCAAGTTAATTCAATAAACTTCTAGCTTTAGCCATTGGGGGTTTTTTTAAGAAAAGTAATCTTTCAATTTAGCTACATAAATTATTAGCAATGTTTTGAAAAAATCTATAACAATGTTCCATCTTAATTAGAAATAACTGCAGTTTCAGTTCTTTCATCTATTCCTGACTTGCTTGGCATGATATCTGAAAGAGTGTCAAGCTTCTAGAAACACTAGGTTAAAAGTAGAAGACAGAAATGTCTATAGAAGATGCAAGAATATTGCTTAAATAAAGAAACAAAAATAAAAACCCATAGTCAGAGCTCACCTAATGGATTGCAAGAAAGAGTTTCACAGATCTGAGACACAGTATTTTTAGAACTGTTTACTGTTACTTGGAGTAAATCATGGAATAATGTTACTCAAAATTAGTGTTTCAAAATATTGTAATTTGAATGCACCTTAAAAATAAATTTAGAATGAGTGGTTTCTCTCTAGTTTTGCCTTTAGTCCCTAGAGATGTGATGAGCACAGAGATCCTACTGTTCTGTAGTTAAACCCAGAGAGAAACACGAACTTAAACCAAACCAGGCTTTTAGTAATAATGACTACGTGCCAGATCTAGGTGAGAAAACTAAGAGAGTTACAAATTTGCTCGTCTATAGATCCATTGTCTCAAATACCTCACACATTACCTTACAGCTACAGCTGTATTCTAGACTCTGCCTGTAAAGTATCTTCTTTCCATGCCTCTGACTGTACCAGTATTTTCTTATCAGTTGTTTATAATGAGAGAATTTAAACTACTGCATCTGCCTCTTAAGAGCAAACAGGAGCTGGGTCCTAGATATGGTGGCTAATTTCAATAGAATGTTAGCCAATTACTACATTGTTAGCCCCAAAATGGAAATCAGTCACTTTCAATCACAGAGAAGATTTTTGATGTTCCACGAAAATGTTGCACTTTTTTCCCTTTTGAGCAACAGTGTGCATATATTTCTGTTCCAAGGCCAGATTGATTTATTGAGTTTTTAACATTTTATTTTGCAGCTGGGCATTATTTTTTGTGGTCACAGGTACACTGCACTTTAATTATTTTTGTTTACATATGCGTATTTTTTTCTTAATTTCACAACAGTCGTTTTTGTAATTGACAAAGCAATTTACTGCATGTGTGCTTTCTGCACCCCAGACAAATGGTCTAACATGTAGTGCACTTTTCTTTCCAGTTCAGATTGTTAAGAAAAGAATTAGTTGTGACTAATTGCCAATTAATTTGCAGTGGTTTTAGGGAGGAGGGGGAAAAACAATTGCACCTACTAATTAAAATTTAAAATATTCCAAAGTGTCATCTTTAGGTATCTGTGGAATGCATAATTTCCATTTTAGTTCTGCACTGGATCTGTAACAACCTGGAGCTGACAGCTCTATTAATTTAAAACCTCAGTGATACCTATTAGTACAAAACATGAAAAAAATGCCATTAATCATTTATTTTAATTTTGCAGCTCTGTCATTTTCTCAGTATGTTTAAAAATTATGATGACACCATAACGTTCTCCAATCTACCTGTGTGAAGGGGAAACGGATCACACTACTTAGGAGAGAGACTAGAGTATATTATTAGAGCTTAATTAATGCCAAACTGATTAGATTTGATTGCGCTTTGCACAATAATATTGTTTAGAAATTTATTGAAGATGTGTTGCATAACGCTTTTAAAACAACTAGTCTAGATCTGAGCGATTTTGCCCAAAATGCCACATGATGCAAGTGACAGCTTAATTTTGCTCAGCAGTACTTACGTTCTGTCGCTCTGATTCATAATATGATACCCCATGCACTCTTGATCACCTAAGAAGATAAAAGTATTTGGCACTCCTGTGATATAGAGGTGTTGCATCCTTCCATTTCCTAAGAGGAGCAGCATTTGGACATCCAGACTCTGAGAAAACCCTCGTACCCTCAAAACAAACAAACATCTAATCTCTGCTGAGAACACGTTAAAAAGTGACCATAAACTGAAAGATCCAGCTGGATAAGGCTGGTGGTTTTTGTCTGGCAGTTTTTTTCTCTCTATCTTTAAGATACAGTAATATGTTCTTTAATCTTAATTGAAATATTATTAGCAGAGCTGAATAGCTCTGTTTCCAGTTTTCTATTGTCAGCACAGTACTTTAGAACCTGTATTTATAGCACACCATGTCTTCTGAAATAGTAAATAGTAAATGTTTAGGCATTCTGTGAAGTCAGGAGCATGAAGGTAATCAGCACATACTGCAGGAAAAGGAACATGAAAGCAAAAATGACTGACCTAAAAGATATTGTTTGTCATGCTAAAATCATTGATGCTCGCTGCATTTCATTTAGTGGATACATTGTATTGTATTAATGCGGCTTCAAGGCATTTTGAAACTCTGACTCGCTCCTAAAACAAATAAATGCCTGGTTTATGCATTTGTATTTTTTACTATCAAAGATTCAGGATTCTTCTTTATCAGAAAATTTTTCTATTGACACAGAGGGAGATATTATTATCTCTTCTTTCAAGAATTATGCTCTTTCAATTTGACCTAGTATTGACTAGGTATTGATACAATACAATCACTGGACTTTCTAATACTGGAAAGGTGATTTAAGAATTGCAAATGCAATATTTTTCTGTTAGATAAATAGTTACTAGATGTATTAACTCTCATGGGATGCAGTCTTGGCTTCAGTTTGTGAGTAAGAGGTTTGTCATTGGCTTCAACACTTTAAGTTTAGCCTAGAATGTTGTGGATCAGGCTAACAACAAAAATCCATGTTATCTTAGCAATTCAGGTGGCTATGTACTTCCCCTAAAGTGGAATTCTGTTATTTCCTGATTTTTGTCTATTTTTAAATATAAATTTATGCCAAGTATGTCAAACAATTTCTTTTTTGTTTTGGTTTTTTGATGGGATGGGGGCTGTTTGGTTTGGGTTTGTTTGGTTTGGCTTGGCATTTTGGTTGTTTTTTGGTGGCTTTTTTGGGGGGTTTTTTGGTTTTGTTTTTGGTGGGTTTTTTTGGTTTATATTGGTTTGGGGGAAGGGGATTGTTGTTTTGGGGCATTTTTTTTGGTTGGTTGGGATTTGTTTCTTTTGGTTTTCTTCCAGCAGCAATTCAGGCACTCAATTTATGTTTAAAATGTTCTCTGTATTACCCTCAAGTTATTACATAGTTTGAATAAATTGAGTAAGTGATCTCAAAAATTGTTTTCCAGAATTCCATAGTAATTTCTATGAGTATATATTATCAATTCCTAAAAATACATTAGGTTGGGATTTTAGCTTTCTGGATTTTTGTCTGTGCAATTTTTTTTTTCTCAATGTGCATGTGTTTATGTGATTCACAGATAAATCTAGGAAACATTAAAAATTTTAAAGAAGGGTCTTATTTAAAACTTTTATAATTGTGTTTCTACTAAAAAGGACATGAAGATGTTTGCTGAATGGAAGAAAAACTGAATGGCAAATGTTAGTCTTTAGACACTCACTGTGCACACACACAGAATCTATAGAGCTGTAAGTAGGAATTTTTAACTTAACAAAGTCCCAGTTGCTTCTAAGTAAAGATCCCTCTCTCTCTCTTTTTGTCCTCCCATAGAGCACTTTCAGTGTTCAACCCTACTTTGACCTACAACACTATTTCTCTGTCTGAGATCCCTCAGTGCTTATTCCCGTCTCGAAGTGTGCACTGTCACTTGTCACCCAAGCTCACAGCTCCAACTCTGGCAGTGCTGCCAGTATGAGAACAGAAGCAGAAGTGAGAGACCAGGGCAGAAATGCAGTGCCTGAGAGTCTTGAGAAAGACAAAATTAGCCTTCTTCAGGCAAAATACTGCAATGGTTCAGAAACATACTGATCTGTTTTCATCAGCCAAAAATAAGATGTTTCAATTTATTTAATTTTTAATTTTTTTTTTATTTTAATTTTTTTTTTTTTTTTAGGGCAGGAAAGTAAGGAATGGAAGGTTATCATTGTTAGTCCATGCAATATTAACAGACACTACCATGACTAAGTAAAAACATATACTTTAAGTTTACACTTTATTGTAACATTTTCAGAATATAAAATATATTTTCCACCATTGAAATTGTGCCTGTTTATAATGCTTGAAAATACATCTTGGAGAAAGACATATAGGGCTTATCTCCATGCATGGCAGTAGTTAATCATGTTCAGGCATGCTAACTGATCTCAGCTGACGGGGAAGCAACATACTGAAGAGGTCGTGGTCTCTGAAACAGATGGCTCAAGCCAAGAAAGAACATTACAGATGATAAACATTTACTCAGTATGTAATTGCATTCATTCTGAGCAGCATTGAACAGCCCCAGCCCGACACCCAATCTGTACAGGGTCTCAGGATAACCTCACCCCTTCATACCAAAGCCATCTTTTGAGCTTTGCTCTTTTATTCACTTTAGGATGGAATTACTACGTTTTACCTCAGAAAGGAAACTTAAAGGCATTCCTACTGCCACATCATGGCCAAATATTGCAATAAGCTAAACCTTTATGACTTGAAAAATTCACTCACACCAGCTGTAGATTAGCTTCATGTCTGATCCTCAGAATCAGGTTGATATCATCACTGCTCCTGATCCCCAAAATATGTCTTATGAAGAACGTGAAAGTTACAAAAATAGGCAGTTTTCCATGACCAGATCATCAGCTGGTACTGACTTCAGGGGAATAATGCCAGTTTACCCCAACTACAGATTTGACTTCCAAAGTGATGCCTAAAGCAGAATTTATTGTGAGAAAATATATTGCTGCCAGTCTTTGAAAGCCAGAGTTATTATCCATGTGAAAGTAATCTACATTGCCAAGAAGTCCCCATATGCTTTATTTGATACTAATGAATAGTGTTGACAAAAAGAGGTCCCATATGAAATTCAAAGTTAATGAACTAAGGTGGCATGAAAATGAGCGTTTGGAGAGTAAAGTAAAGGCTCTAATAGAGTTAAGCCAAGACACACACTCTGTTGAGATTTTTATGTTTCTGTCTTCTTACATGGTAAATTTCCACCCCAAGAAATGTCCTGGTCTATGTTTTAATGAGCCTCTCCATGTGACATACATTTTTTGTTTCATTTACTATTAGTGAATGACAAGTGAAGGATATTCATTTTAACTTGAAAATGTCAGGTATGCACTTTAAGAGATATATTTTTCCAGTTTTAATGAGGTGGTGTTTCTTTTTAAAAGAAATACCCATCTCTGATGTGGGTACTGTGCAGGTGACAACTGATATTTAATAAGTGATGGTTCTTGTATTAGTCGTAGTTCACTAAAGAAAATGTCTCGGATTGCTTTTGAAAAACTCCTAACGTCACTAGCCCAAAGGCAAGATGTGACCTTTTTATTACATAATGAGAATCATTTATTATCTTACAATGTATCTTAAAGTCACAGACAAAATGCCACTTTGATAATTGCTTTCAATTAGCTTTGAGCATAGCATACATTCATAAAATGTCTTCTCTAATTTAGACTTGAATTAGAGAAAATTGCAGACATAATCTACTTTAAGGTTGTCTCATTTAAGGTGATTCGTAGTTCTATATCAAAGAAATCAAAACGGGTGGCTTTAGACCAGTATTACAAAATGTTTTAAATAATCTTTTCAATATTTGAGCCTATTCTATTAACAATTAATTAACAAATTAGAATGCTACTTCACCTTTCTGGACCTTTTCTTGTGTATTAACTTTACACTTTTGTTCACCATGGCTGTTTTGAAATCAAGTACTGTCCTGTGATAAAAGAGTACAGCATGATTAGATGTATAAATAAAGCATGTGGAGACGTGGCTTATATCTCAATAATAGACAACAGCTTGGTCTGTCAGCATGGATGTTCTTTCCAACTTTTAAATCCTTCCTCAACAGCAAGCAATAAATCCCACACTCAGAAAGTAAGATTGTATATTGGCATGTATTTTGTTACATGTGGTTTTTAATGGTTTTTTGTGTATAATTTAAATTATTTGTGGAAAAATGATTATACATAGATTGGTCTACTGCATATGGAACATCATTCATTAAAAAACCCAGGTATTTTCCTTTAATCTTAGATTAAATGATGCAGGTCTGGAAGTTATATATAAAGATAAATCAGGCATCTCAGATAGCTGGAACTGAACTAGCTCAAGGGATAACTCTGTTTGTCTTCTTTCTTCCCCAGATAAAAATTACGCACAAGAACCAAGCCCCTATGTTGATGGGACCGCCTCCAAAAACCGGGCTTTTCTCTTCTATCATCAAAAGAACACGGAACCACAGCAAGGAATAAGCCTATGTAGTTTAGTTTAAAAAAAATAGCTTTGTTGGGCTTTGGAATATTTATGCTGGAAATCTTTCAAGAATTTTAGAATATCTTCTATTTGCAAAATCTTGGATTTTGGTTTAACCGTTCTGTAGCTGAGCTGATGTAAAACTATGCTACTAGGAAAAAATGTTGTCACAGTTTTGTAGGCATTTTGCATGATGAAAGCAGATGTTTACATACAGTGATACGGCATATTTTTTGTTGCATGCGTTACCATTTACTGATCTATGGGTTAATTCTGCCGTGGAATATGGGAAGAGAATGTCATGGGTAATTTGATTTTCTCTCTTTTCTGTTTCAGCTTTTTGTACTACAGTAACCATATGCCATAAGTTCAATAGTATCTCTTCAATCAAACATCTTTACATGAATAGTCAATCTGACCTGTTTCCGCGTAAAATCATTGCAGGTCTCATTCATTAACCTGTATTTTTAGTTTATCATTTATTTCTACCCTGAGGATATTTTTATTCAACTAAGTATTGAAATCTTGTAACTTATTCTGATAACTCCTATGTACACGAGTAACTGTACCTGCTGAAAATATCTAACAATATGCACAGTATTCAAATTATCATGATTGTTCTTGTGTAAGTTTTTGTTGAGATTACAAGTTGATGAAAGTTTGAGCAAAAACTATGAGACTAAGAAGATGATGCTGAGTGAAGATAATACTTGCAAAACTAGCCATCAGTGTTTGTTGAAACCCTAGAATTATTTTCATGAGCAATACATCTTTGTAACATGGCAAACTTTAAATCATTCCACACATTGACCAATAGCATTGTGTATATGCACACAAATAACCAAAGCTCATGCCTAATTAAAGTGCATTTCCCACCAAAGATTTAGTGAAGGATGCTTCAGAGAAATGGGTTAATGCATAATTAATCAAACTCACTGGAGTAGACTCACTTCTGAAAATTTACAGTTCTTTTGATTGCATTGTCAATGTCCAGACAAATGTTGGGGTAGGGAAAAACATTAAATTAATTTCAAGTAAATACTCACTTTTCCTTTGTTTCATAAGTTGATAGATATAGTAACATATGCTAAATATTGAGACATAGATATGAACTTAAAGTATTAGAAAATTAAACATATTTTTGTGTCATAATAATTTATAATTTTATGCCATCCATAATTACTCATCCCCAAAGTTAATCTCTCAAGGAAATGATGAACTATTGTCTATTACCTTTTTGTAGTCTACTATCTGGAATCCAGACATTTCTTGTCATAAATTTTGGTCAGGCAGTTGTTCAGGTTTTAACTTTCTTAGCTCTCTGAGAGACTTCCTAACAGCTTAGAAATCATAATACAGGGATTTGTCTGAGGTTTGCAGAGCACTGTCTAATGTTGAAGGGAAGTCCAAGAATGGCAAGTTTTTTCAGTCTTGCATATAAACAATCTCAAACAAAACATTTTGTGCTGTCTTAACATTGTTTTTTGTTCAGAGTGAGCTGCTTCTCAGCTCTGCATGTCTTAAGTTCTCAGAGATTTCATAAAAAAACAAAGAAAAAATAAAACTTTGCTTGAAATGCATGATTTCCCATTTTTATCCAGACTTTAAAATGTTAATTATTTATTAAATCTATTTTTCTATTGATTCATTCATCCATTTTAAAAATAATACTTCATCATGCTGTAGTGCACGGTACTGTGCATGTATTTAAATAAAGTTGCTATCATTTATTTGTTCCTCAGTATAAGAATTCAACAGAGTCCTAATTTATATAATAGACACTAAAATAAAAGTCAGTATATAGTTGGTAAGGATTATGTCTTTAAAATATACAGTCTATGTTCTGTAAACATTAGGAGGTAAATGCCAATTAATGTTTTGTTCAGCATTAGGTAGAAAAATATGAAGGTGATTATTTGCTAAAATTAAGATCTTGTAATTCACCATTCTTGGGTCCAGTGGTGTTGACATTTACAGTTACCATAGGAGTAAAGTAGTATTTTTCCTGTGCATTGCAAACACACACATACATACAGAAGCATTTAATGCACTGAACCACAAACATGCATAAGTATAGAGCAAAGGTTATTTGCAAAAAGAAGGATTTTGCTGATATAATATTACATAAAGTGTATATTGGTTTTATGAAATTATGGTTACAGGTGATAAATATTTTCACATAACTTGACATAGGATTTTCTACCAATGCTCTCAACTTTTTGTGGCAAAAAATGTGTTTAAGAACAATATATAATGTGTTCTCTATGATTATCTCATGAACATTGTAATCCTGAAAACAAATAAAATTATACATAAGCTATTACTTAATAATGTATGCAATTTTAAATGTGTCAGTCTGTGATAGCAAGCTGGCCACAAAACACTTTTTTATGTAAAGAGGAATAGATGAGTCCATGCCACCAGAATTATATACAATTCTGAATAGACATATAAAAAGTAATCCAGATCTGCTGGTCGGTGTGTATAAATTTTAACTGTAACAAAATGCAACGGAGCAGCCATTATACTGAGTTAACAGTTCTCATAGCAGACACTGTCTTTCTATTAATCTTGGTTGTTTGGGTTTTTTTAGCATGGTCTCTAATAATTTAAAACCATTCTCAGGTTGAAAGTATTGATGGTGAAGAGAAAATCTTAGAGTACATAAAACAGTATGGAAAGAAAATGGTTGATTTAGTGACAGAGAACTTAAAAAGTGAAGATTCTTTTCTTCACTTCAGTATGCACAGAACTAATATCAAATTGGTGTAAGAAGTGAAACAAAGAATATATGCATATATCTACATATAGCTGAAGTAGTTGCACTGTTGGGTTGACTGAAGAGGGTATCTGTAAACTTTCTACTCTTTACAAACCTCTCTACTCTTTACACTTTCCTTAAGGCTTCATTAATGACATTTGCAATGTAAATGGCAATTAAAATATATAGGTATTAAATGTGACACTAGATTTGAAAATCTTTGATCATTGTGTGTTAACTGGGCAATGTGATGACAAAAGAACATGATGTCTCAGGAAAAAAACTGATGCTGGTCAGAGTCTCTCTCATTTCACATGAGTTCCTGTTAAAAAGAAGCGGAAGAAGAATTTCTTGCAGAGACAAATAATTACCGTTTCCAGTACTTGTAAGATATTTGTATGCAAATCATCACAATTGTTTAGAGCCAGGGGTGAGACCTCATTGATTTAGGCTTATTGGTGTGCATACACATATGTTCATGCCAGACCAGGTGACCTGGTGGTATGCTCAGAACTCCGATATGACAGGAAATACTTAGTTTCTGAAACAGAAGTACACTTTGTATTATGTTTGCTCACTCTTATCTTAATCTTCTCTAGGATTTCCTGTACATCACAACAATGACTAACTAATATCCAAAATTACTTAAGGCGAATAAAGTTACAGATTTCAGCATGTTTCAAAATATTAGTGTAAGAAGGAATATAGAAGCAGAGGTAAGAAAGGCAGAAAAATACTTTTTGTATTTTTCTAAATTTTTTGGTTACTATTTGTTTGCCAAGATTACAGCATTTTAGTGATTATTAGTGATTTAGGCTCCTAGTGGTATTCTGCAAGTTACTCTCTTCAACCCCTGCTGGCTTCTGGGGCTTGTAACTTTGAGGCAGACCATAGCAAGACCAAGACTTTCTGGGAAGCAGACACTTCTGAGAGGTGTTGTCCCTCACCTCTCTGTAGCTGTGGCTAGGGAGAATGGCTACAAAACGGAAAAAAATCAGGAAGAATTATCTCTAGACAAGGAAGTAGGAGAAGATCAGAGAACTCTGCTATGGAGCAAGAAAGCAGATGCTCAAAGTGAAGCGTGGTGCAGTAGCATCCACAAAAATGGTTGCATGGGACCTGGGGAAGGCCAGATGAAGGCACTCAGGGCTAATGAGCAGCAATGAGCTAGATAAATGGGTTAATTACATTTATCTAGAGAGCCCTTCCATTTAAGTCTGAAGGAGTAAAGTAGTATTTCCTTGCTTTGGGGGCATAAAAACACAGAGAAATGTGGGCTGAAGTAGACAACACAACCAAGCCCTTCCTGGGAAGTGAGAAAGAATTGCAAGCAAAGGGGAGCTGAAGGATTGTCAAAAGAAGATAAAGGACTTTCCTGAACTTTATCTATTTCTTTTGTACCCTGAAGAGAAAATGAAGAAAATTGAGCTTTGCAAAACAGCAGTTTGCCAGGCTATTAAGTGGTTAGTCTGAAAATAAATAAATAAATTTAGAAATCTGAGGTGGGCCAGAGGAACATAGCTCAATGTTTTATGCAAGAGTGGTGAAGAACGTGTCAGCCTGTTGTCAGCTAATTGCTGCTTGTCTCCAGCTCCATCAGGTCTGAAAGCATTCTGTTTTCTCTGTCCATAAGGAAGGAAACTTCTTGTGGTCCTGCTGAGGTGAGTAAAAGCCTTACTGTAGCCCTGGCTGGAAAATGAATAAAACATGGGCGAGACCTGGAAGCTGTTAATGAGAAATAAAGTAATAGCTTAAAATCTGTGGCATGTGAGTCTCTGAGGGTGTGCTGTGCAGCAACAACTGAGGTAGAAACTGTCCTCATGTCTATCAGGGTTCGCTGATGTCTGCCCAACCTGGGCTTTTGCCATGGGGAGCCTGATGGCTCTTATTCCTTGTTTTGCATGTATTTGTAGGAACTTTTCCATTTTCAGGTTCCCTTAATTTTACAAATACCTCTGAAGAAAAGAAAATTCTCTATGACCATTGACTTCCATTACGTGAAACTGTCTGACAGCTTGAGACTATAAACAGGCAATGATTTTTCTAGGCATCTAGAGTCTGGGTATGGTGATATTCAGGGGTTGCTTTCTTTTCTTTCTGATTCGTGATTCCTTGAGAAGCACCTCAGGGCTCTCCTTAAATGTGACTCATACAAAGAGTAAGTGATAATTATCAGGCTTTGGTATTTATAGAAATGGGGTAGCTGTGTTGATGGTAAAGAAGCAGCTTCATCTGAGGTGCCACTCTAATAAACATGGAAAATAATTTACTGGGTCTGAGAAGGAAAGATTTTGATGTTTTCGGGTTAAATTTTATTCTAGTGTTGATACATAGCTGCTGATGGACCTCTTTGAAATAAACTTTCGGTTGGTAGTGTTTTGCCTAGGGTGAAATTTGCATGCTGTGAAGGAACACTGATATTTGCATTAATAAGCTGGTTTTTTGGACAGGGAAGTGAATACTTCTTAGTTTTTAGGTGAATATCATCTTTATGAGCCAAATTGTGCCAGCTAACAAGATAATTGTCAATGTTCAGGGCTTTCAGTCAATTTACATTAAACATACGAAAAAAGCTCGGCCAACCAAACCACATGATAACAACTCTTCTTTAAACTATTTGTACCTGCACAGAGAGATTGATAGTAGCTCTGTCCCTTGGTGAGGTGGGTGTTGCAACATGAACATTGTCTGTAACTTCTGCCCAACCATGAGATTTGCTGTTGCAAAGGTTGTGGTGTAGGGTTTATCAGTGTGATGGTTTCTTCTTTCGTTGGGTTTTTAGTAAATATGAATGCATTCTAAACCTCTCTTTTTATCTTTTAGAATGGTAAGAACTCAGACTTTGATTCAGACAGATATAAAATATGTTTATCGTACACACATATGTAAACAAGCAAATGCAGGAAGATCTGTCTAAATTGAACTTTACTTCCATATGTTTCAATTCAGTCCTATTACTCAAGGAAAAAAGGAAGAACCTTGTTAATTTAGGTAGCTTGAGAGAATTTTGGGGGGAAATGGGTGTGTTGGGCTTTTCTTCTCAGTTGTATGACCTTACATTGTTACAACAATATATACATATAGATTAAGGAACTTTTACCTCATTGATATAAATCACTGTTTTCTTTGACTATAATACTAAGGATTTTTTGTTGTTTGTTTTGTTGTGTTTGGGTTTCTTTCTGGAAAACTGGCTAAATCTTTCTTTTTATGTTTCAATACAAATAGTTTACAAGAAGCTTTGAAAGATTTGGTCCAACTGCCTGATTCACAAAGTCTAAGCTTGAACTGGATGCAAATTCAGGCCTCCATACCCTGTCAATAGTGCTGGTCAAAAATTCCTTATCCTCTGTTTCATTAAAAGTCATTGAATTGTGTGGAGGAACCTATTGTTATAAATGAAAGCCGATTAGACTGAATTTAATAATTGAAAAGATGAATTTTTATTGAATGACCGAAATACAGTCATCAATCTCCACAATAGAAATCACAGTGTCGAGCCCAGGAAGTCGGCACCGGGTGAACTCAGGACTATCCCTCTCTCTGTGACAGCGTGTCCCCCTGAGTTCCCGAAGTAGTCCATGTTCAGCCTGTTTTTATCCATGTTTTCTGGCCCGGGGCAGAGATTCTTCCTTTCCTTTCAGATTAATTTCATTCATTGTTGTGTTTTTTCATTCATGGTTGTGTCTTTTCTCTGCTCCACGGTCATTTCCTGGGTGTAAGTTGCATAATGATGAACTCTCCAACGATCCTGGCCATCCTGATGTTGGTCCTTTGTCCTTAGCTGTCCTGTTGGACAAAGCTGTTCCTGGGTGAGATTGGATATTTGATTGGGTTTCCTGGAACCTGGTCTAGGGGTGGGTATGCCCAGGTGTAGCATAAATGGGTTATCTCCCTTCTTATGTTAATCAGGATGCAGTATCGGTGTAGCCTGGTGTACCATTGTGGAGAGTTGGATGTCCTGCCCATGTACTCATATGATAATGAGTCTTTGTTTCACATTGGCCAGGCAGGGTGTGTTGCAACCCCTGCCTGCCGCTGAGGCTTCAGCTTTAAACCTTGGTTTTATATACATATATTTTATATTAGCACAAATTACCAGATTTCATCTATAACACTATCATATCAATTGTTTTTTCCACTGGATTCCCATTTCAGAGTAAAATAAGGCTTACCTTTTAAATGTCAAAATATTGTGTCAAAATATGAATGTCAAAAGGAAATGTAAAGTTTTGTTTGATTAATTATTTCTGGTTCATTAATGTAGTGATTAGCATTGTAGTATAACTGACTTTTCACTTTAAAAGGTAAAATGTGAATAAAATTATGCTATTTTTAATTCACTACAAGCATAATTCTTATTTCCTTTAGGATTTTTTTTTTATTCTTGTATTTGTTCAAGATCCTGAAATGAAACTTTCAACCTTTGTGCCTCTACAGCTGACAGCAGAGTAAAAGGCTGCTCATCAAATTCTACTATTTATTTAAAATACCTGCATTTTTGATATTCCAATAGGTACACCTCGCCTAAGTGTTACATTCAAGGAGCTGCTTTTTCATTGTTTCTCTTTTTTCAGATTAATTTGTCAGTACAAGTCTACCTGGTCATTGAACTAAGAAAGGAAATTACATTATTAAGTTATCCTAATTATTATAAAATAAGTGAATCTCAGAAGAATATATTAGACAAGGCTTTGTAAAACAAGTTGTTGACAAGGCAGATAGAATGCTTGTTTTTATTCTGAGGTACAGAAGACACTGTAACTTAATTGAAAATAATCATTCAATCACATCGATAAGGCAAATGTATGTCACTGTAATTCTCAAAATCCTGCAGTCTTTAATGTCTCTAAATCTTTCAGGTGAATTATCAGCTACTTTTGTGTGATAGCTATGATATCAGATAATCTGTGAACTCTTTTTAGATCAAAGTTACCCAAAACATGTACACTGTCTGAAGTTTTGCTATCTTCTTTTTGGTCACTGTACCTTTATTACTAAATACTGTCTACCTGATGTCTAACCCATTCGATACTGTGCTAAAATTCTTGCTGTGACAATCATCAGTCTTATTTTTATGATCTTGGAACACCAGGTTAGTGGACTTGCATGAGGTTAATGGGGCTTTAAGAAAATGTTACATTTCTTTGGCACAAGATAAGGTTCCCTTCTGATGGGAGTCCTGTCACTTTTTAAGATCTAACAACTTTCTCTGTCAGAATTATTAGTCTGTGCAAAATGATTTATAGTTTTTTTCTTGGCTTGCCTGCTGAATCTTAGGGAAAAAAAATAAATCTTATGGCAGATGCCAATTGTTTCCTTTTGGTATGCATGTAGAAATATGTATTACCACAAGAGCTGCTGAAAGCATTCAGGTATAACCAGAAAAGCTGTGCTGATGACAGACAGCAGTGCTCAGTTCCTGGAGTCAGACTTGCACAGTCAGAATTTGAAATGTTCAGAAAAGGGTTAAAGTCCCTTTATTCGTTTCTAGGGTGACTTCTGTCTAACAATGCAAGAGTACAAGTAGGTATTAAATAAATCTGTAACTTGCCACTGCTAATGCTCATATGTCTGCACAATATTTCTGCTGTTTTCTTATCTCAGATATAGCACCAATGATAATTTTTAACTATTTCTACTATGTGCTTCTTCCACAAAGCACAATGCAATAGCAGAGCATAAAAACAGATTTTAATAAGCACAGTAAAAAAATGTTTTAAGGAACCCAAGATACCTTCTGGTCCAACATCACAAGACAGTAAAAGGATTTGCAGGAAAAAATCGCATAATGCTAATTCCACCTGTTCTCAGTAGAAGTTTGCAACAGAGAGGACTTCTAGCCAAATTACAGTTTCATTAATTGTTTCATTCTAACATTGCTCACAAATGAATTTGGAGAGTTCCTGTGATCCTTTTCAGAATATACAGCCACAATTGCATAAGGGAGGATTGAGAATATTTTGGCAGATCTGGTTCCCCTTACACATATGCCATGCTATTTCTGCTACACCAGTGGGGATCCCTTGAGAGCATTTCAAGTCCTAGTGTAAAATGGGATATTAAGTCATAGTTTTGGAGATGATGTTTGAAATATAGCCTTGGTTGAGACAATTTAAACTGAACTTAAGGATGTGGATGTGAAGTCCCAACTCCACTGAAATCCTTGGTTTGCCATTGCAAACAAAGAGCCTGTGTTTTATCCCTGCCGTCTTGTGGTAGGGCTAGGAACATCTTTCCTGCCCCAGTTAAAATGTCTGCAAAGAAGTTCAAGTAAGAGATTGAGAAGTTATGTGCATTCATACATCTGTAAAAATCGACTGAATGGTTGCACCTGCGAAGTTTCCCCACACTATTAGCCTCCAAATTAGGTCACCAGCTCTCTTCCTTTCAGCAGAGTGGTCGTGTTTTGCTTTGTCACTCTTCTGTGTCCTCAGCAGTCCTGTATTTCCATCTTCAAAAGCATTAGCTTCAGTCTGCTGTATTAGAATATGTGTTCATCTACACAACTCTGTAGGTTGGTGTTTAGGCACTAGGTTGAGAAATGGAAGGTTTTAATTTCCCAGGTTAAGGAACAAATCAGACTGCAGTTTTCTAGCAAACACTGTAAGTGCTATAAGCAATGTTATAGGAGAGTCCTGCGCAGTTAAGGACCTGTCTTAAACTCCACCCTCTGAATCTCAAAGGCGTGCGAATTTTCAAGTTCCAACTAGGTGGAGTTCACACATCACTGTTTTATTTTGCATCTGCCAATTCACATGTAAATTTTATGGATTCTGTGTGTAACTGTGCCTTTTCTCACTATTCAGAGCCTTAAAAATCTACCCTTAATGTTTGAATCACCCTGCTGGGGTAATGTAACACCGACCTTGAATATGAATGAATAAATAGTTGCTTTGAACACAGCTTTTAGGACTTCAACAGAATATTGACTTGGTAACAAATTCTGTGCTGTTGCCTTAAGAGGCCCTGACAAAGCGCTGCAAAAACCAGGTCTATGTACAGCATAACACAACCCACTCCTAATTATTTCTGCCTAAAGTTGCTGCTGCTGTTGGATTTCTTGTCTTTCATGCTTAAAACAGCAGTGACGCAGTAGTGAGTCAGGCCTTTGCCAGTGCTTAAATAGCCAGGGTTAGGTGCTATATAAATACATTTAATTTTTTTTTTTTCTAAAAGTTGTTATGTGTGTAAACCTTGATTAGGATGTCATAGGTCTGTGCAAATGGTGTACAAAAAGTACATCTTCAATCTCCTACATTTACATACTGCTTTTTGTTTGCCATATCAGCTAAATGTCTGTGTAGTCTGACTTCTGCTTTGTAATTTTTTTTGCACCAACTACACACCTTCAAGCTTGCTCTGTCTTATATATAATCTCATAGCTCATTTTTTTCAGTATTATTAAAGTGTTAATCAACAGTTAGTATAAAGCACCATATTAAAACATCAAATAGAAACATTTTGTGGCATTTTTATTCATAACTAAAAAAATTAATTTTCTAAAAACTGCTAGTCTTATTCCTTGAAAAACTGTTGCATGTAGAACTATAAAAATATTTTAAGTTAACTCAATGCTCTAATCTAGTGGTAAAGAAAGGCTGAGAATACTCATTTGAAGTAATTTAATTGTCATGTGACAATACTGAACATAGAGAAGATATCAGGTTCTTGTCCTTATTTATTTGATTTTCATTATTTCTGTTTCATTCATACATGCCATTAAGCTGGACTGCTACTTAGCAGTTCCTTGACTTCTTGCTCATCGCTGTTCTATCTTAATCTTCAGTCATAAAATAATAACTGATTGTCTTAATTCTCCTCAATCTTTGAAGTTTTTGTTTGTTTTCCCATCACTTTGTTTTCCATCTGCTAGTTTGCTTCCTTTGCTTTGTTCATATACTTCTAATTAGAAGTACTTGTTATTTTGATCTGAGTCACAGCCCTTGTAAATTTTCTTTGCTATTCAGATCCATTCAGAATTCACCTCTAAAGGATTCCTGGTCTGTCAGTTCACAATCTTATCTTCTGTCAGGAAGCATTCTCAGAATGTTTCCTTCCCTGACACCCTGCCCCCACTTCACTTTCATTCTGGTTACATTAGGCACAGATTATTTATTTGTCTTTACTTATGATGCTTTCAATGGCTTACGTCTACCTTGACAGAAAGTATTTTTATGACTATGCTTAAAAACACTTAATGTTAAGATCTCTCATTTCATAAAATCTCTTTGGTAGAAAGGCAAATGCTTATTCATATGATCTACATCCGGCCAATATGTAGGTGGCAATATTCTTTAGCTAGCAGTTTTATATTTTAAAGCAGATATTTTGGCAATTTTAGCATATTTAATAGGCAATCAAAATTCCTACGGAAGAGTCTACAAAGCTACTCCATTACTTTCCTTCAAATCCTTCCTTCAACTAGGTACAAAAAGACGATGTTGTAACTATTACCACAGGAATCAACCTGTTGTCTTTCATATTCGTCCATATCTCTATCTGTAGTTAAAGCTTTTAAATTACAAGCTTGCTTTTAGGGATGGGGGAAGGGAATGCCATGTTCTGTGATGTTAGAGCATCTAGCACAATGGGAGTTCTGCTCCACTACTACATCATTTAAATGTTAGACCAGCAGAGATATATCTATGTAATTTTATGTTGGCAGATGGATTTATAGCCCACTGATGATTACATTGTATGTCCCATCTGTACATGATCTGCAGGAAACATGAACTCAGCTAGATTTACTCTGTCACAGTTTTAGCTTGCTGTTCTGAAACTTGTCATTCATTCTCTCTTCTGTTGGTCAAAACCAACAATCACCATATAACTGGGTTATATGGAGATTTCACTTCTTCCCACTGCATTCTCCCCACAAATAGAAGAAACTATAAAATACTTGTCTCACAAGGGCCCTGTTGGTGTGCTTCTTTAAAATCCCAAATGCACCCCTGCCTAAAAAACAAAAAAAAAAGTGTGATGGACATGTGTAATCCCAGATCCAGCAACATTGGAGTCTTTTTGGGAAGATGCTGAGTAGACCAAGTTTGCATGCTTCCTTTCTCTCCTGCATATGCCAGGGAAGCTGGCCTTGTGAAAATTTTTAACATTTAATTGATTTGCCAGTGACCTGATCCAGGATAAGAAAGAAAGATGCAAAAAACCCTTAGTTTGGATTTTGACTTGAATTTTCAGGTAAAATACCCAAACTGTGATATGGGCATGCAAGGTTTTAGAGCTTGAAGGCTACATCTAACTACCTGTGGTCACAAAGAGATGCCTGCCCTAAAGTGCCTCCCTAAGCAGGGTGGCACTGTAGTGAGGAAATGGATCACATACTCCTCTCTCAATATGCTTTATTTTATCTGCTGTCAGCCGTCTGTCACTTGTTTAATTTCCATTCCTCCAGTGAGAAGCTGCATTGCTAAAGCTCATTCCATAACTTTAGTGGGGGAAGTTGCAAGAATAAGGAAGTATATGTATTAAAAATGAAGAGAAATAACAAAATGCAGTTTGTCATAACTTCCAGTAAGCTACTTCAGTTTTGTTGCCCCTACCTGTTATTTCCCCTTGGTGTTCACCCAAGCAAGATGTTTTCAGGGATAAAAGAGAGAAAGTAAGATTACTTGGAGTCAGGGGAAATTAATGTGTTATTTGCAACAGAGGTGAAGTTCAGTGCATTGTATAGAAGGCAGCTTTAATTAAAACCTCTGTTTCAGAAATAAAATAAGTAGATTGAAGTCCAGGTGAAAGAAAGAAGGGGAGATAAAAGTTGCATTGTCTTTCATTTCACTGTTTTAGAGGCTGCCTACAAGCTGAGGGCCCTCCCTGTGCCAGGCTGTGCCTGGTTTGTCACAGGCTTTGCAGACAGGTAAGGGAAACACACTGGCTACAGACTGCCTTTCTAATAGCCTGGGTTTCTGCAGCCTTCCCAGTCTCCTTTATGAAGTAAGCACTGTCTTAAATCCACATAATACTGGTGACCCCCATCCCCTCTCTAATGTGGCTCACTGGCTGGCCACCTCTTAATAAAATTTAGGAAAAGTATTTCAGAGTAGTTGAAAGATTACTTCTGATATTTTGTGCCTTCTTGGACAAATATTTTCAGTGTGTTTCCATCACTGTCTCTAGCTGCATGCCTTGCTTTGTTTTCCTCTACAGCTAATTCTTTTCCTAGATCTTCAGACCTTCTTAACATAGGAACTAAAACTTCAAAGAACTGACAACATAGCATCTATTTACAGTATATTTTTTGTCAGGGAAATGGATATGTTTCACCTTCCACCCATTTGCTGACCAGGTAGTATGCACGGAGAAAGCCATGTACTAAAAGGATTCAATATCTTACTTCTCCCAAGATTCCCAAGATATATGTCTTTTATTTGGTGCAGTCTGTTCCCTGAGTGAAAGTACACAGGAAATATCTCTGTTGCTGTCCTGTGCATTTCCTTTGCAGAAATGCCAACATTTGGACTGGAATCTCACTTATTGTAATGCAATTTCACTACAATCAGCTAAATTGTTCTAGATTTTACATGAGATTAGAATCCAGCCTGGAAGGTTGGTTAAAGTAAGTTCAGGATAAGGAATTGTTCTGTAAAATATTTCAGGCTGCCTTATCGGTCTGACTCTACAGCTGTCAATGTGTCTTACAGATGTGAGAAGAAATTCCAGATTCTGCTAGCTGTACTGACAGTGGTGCTCTTACTGCCTTGAGTGGTCCTTCCTTTCAGCAGCAGTATGAATTGCAAAGTCTGGCTCCCATCCCCAAGAGAACCTACCTATTTTGGAAGAGATCTTTAATTCAGCAAACCTGTCTTTAAGAGGCAAATCGTTTTCAACTCCATAGAGGATTATTTATCAGTTATATCAGAAGTGCTTTAGTTAAGCAAAGAAAGCGAAGTGGTGTTAAATGTGTGACTTGCATTTTTAAAATAAATAACTAGCTCTTGCAAAAAGGCTTTAATTCTGTATGTTAGACAAGAAAAATCCAAATGCAACTTTAAATTTTTATTTTATTTGCATTAGAATTATAAAATTGTTTCTTTTTTACTTTAGAAAATGAACTTTTGGGAAAGCTCTCAAATTCTCATTAAGAACTTGCTTAGCTCAGTTCATGTTGGGTGGTGATGTGATCTCACCACTACTATGTTTGAAATTTTCAGTTTATTCCAAAGGGGGACTTCTTGTTAATGAACACAGGTTGCAAGCTTATTTAAGGTTTGCTTGAGGAAGAGATTCAAGACCTTGACTGAAGGTTTTGAAAACTGACTTGTAGTTTACAGAAAGGGCATTATCAAGACAACTCTTTTCAATGAACAGAACAAAAATCTACAGCCTGCAGAACCCAAGTCAAGACTGGTTTTGTCAATTAAACACCAACCTCACCACAGGCAGCTATGACTCAGGACCTAACCTGAGATGTGTGACTTTGCTTGTTCTTTTACTCCCTGAGAGCATTTTTTCACTTACTGCCATGCAGATAATGCATTGCATTTCACAGCACAGCAAGTTTAATCAGGACATGTCATCATTAATTTGTACTGATATGCACTGATGGACAGGGTTTTCCAGGAGCATGACTGGCTGTTTATCAAATGATCATCAGTTCTGGAGAAGAAATGGTGCAATCCCCCTGTTGTTTTACAGCATCTGCTTTATCATCTGCTCACAGGAGTACTTTTTTTCCATTCTTTCTCTGGGTTTCCCTTTGTAGCTGTCACTTGTAGACAGCTTCATTTATTTCTGCTGCTTTCTAATTCCTTTAGCAGAGATGTCTAAAAGATGTGCTTGATTTATTGAAACATGTTGTGTAACTGAAATGGTTAATGATAGCAAGACAAGACTAAATACCACAATCTGCATTTGATTTCTGAAGCTTTCCTGTTATTTACAAAGTGTCTCTTTGAGTACCATAAATAATTTACAGTTCAAAGTGAATAATTCTAAGTGCTAAAAAGCCAAATTCACATTCGTTAGTGTTTTCACAATATAATACAAAGCATAAACTGCCCCCCCTCACTGCTCTATAGCTTAACAAAAGAGCTGTTAGATCGGACAGAAACTCCAAAGGTCTGTTATAACAGCACGTTAAGGAGAGGTATCTGTTCTTCAGTCCTGTAGTCCCTACTTTGGTAAAATTCACACTCCAAACACAGAGAATTTTACCTGACAAGACACCAGGGTTAAGCTTTTAGCATGCAAAATTTATCTCACAAGTGTGTTGAAAGCTAATCCTAGAGAATTATTTATTTTATTTGGACATATTGTGACTTGTCTGTCATGGGTAAAAGTAGCACACGAGTTACAAAATGAAATCACAATCACAAATACTAGAAGAAAAAAAAGATCCACAGAAATCAAAATGTTTGTCACTGATACGCAGTTGGCGCATGAGTTTTAAACAGTTCTTTCTATTCTTGTTACTGTTGTATAGTCTAAGCCAAATTAAAGGAATTTGTAGAAGGATTGACTAGTTGAACACTTGCAGTGTTTTATCCAAAAAATAAGTCCTTATATTATAATGCCTAGTTCTTTTTGAAGCTAAACATTCCAAATGCTACTGACAAAACACACACACAAAAAAGAAAATAGCAGCCATTAATATTGGAGCAAAAAAAGCAAAAACTTAAACAGAACTAGAAAAGCTTACTCCTTTAAAAATTGAACTTAATATCTGTATAATGATTATCATGTCACAGGATAACCAACCTCATTAAAAGATTTGTTGAAGATCAGATCTTGTCCCTTATTTTCTGGAAAAAGATAAATATAGGTTCTGTCTCACATTTGCAGACCAAACAAATAACTCTAAGGGACATCTCATTTAAGGTGAAATAAGAAATGAGCTGTATCTGGAAACTGTATCCAATACTTGAAATCTTATATGATTTTGATATTATAGTATAAAATATTGACCAAAAAATCAAATATCTGCAGAATTCTTGTAAAGAGAGGGAAGATGTTAAGCATCTGTCTGTATTCAGTTTATTCCAACAAAACAGTCTTAGTACTATTAGCACTTATGAAAAACTTGGCCCATCAGACGTATTTATTATCTGTCATTATTTTTGCACCAGCTTTTCCTTCTGAATGATTGATGTTTCCTTTGCCTACCAAAGCTGATATAAAGGATTGCTACACTCACAGTTAAAATTAGTCTCTAAACTTTAACATTACCTAACGACTTCACACAGTAGTGTAAAGAATGAAGAGAAAAACAACCAATGCCCAGAAGGAATTTTAGGGAAATAGATACTAACTCATCAGATCGACGTTTCGGCACTGGGGACAGGTTCATGGTTGAGGTAAATAGGAGTAGTTGTCTCGGAGTCAGTGGAGTTGATTTATTACCAGCTGAAAGACCAGCGCTAGACCAACAATGTCCCAGCCCTGTGAAAGGACATGTGCTATTCTCGGTGAATACCAATGGGGTGGGCCTTTTGAATGGGCCTGAGTGGAGGTTTTGTAAGTCTATGTGATTTGGCAAGTGATTCATTTTCTGAAGCCTGAAACGATTTGCAAATTTGGAGGAAGAATTCAACCAGAGGAAGGGAGGGGGAAAGAAAAAAGAGGCCAAGATTTTTGGTCAACGAAACCAGAGGGACAGGGTGTCTGTGCTACCCTTCTAACAAGTGAGATGGAGCTAAGGACACTTCCACTGCAAGTACTAGCCTAAAATTATGTCTACATTAAGGGACTTGTGCCCTCACTCTCCAGTTTTTAAGAGCTCTCTCTATTGTGGTACCTGGTATACTTTGAACACACTTTGGAGCAAGCCTAGAGTGTATTTTTTTGGGAAGAAATTAGTGGATAGACCTTCACGGGGAATAACTGCCTCAGGACAAGGACTTGGATTTCTCTCTGAATTGATGGGTTTCACTGAATTTGAATTTGAGAGCTAAAGAAATCAGGGATCTTGTGACAGGCTAAGGAGGTTAGCTTTGTACCAAGCCTCCAACTTTAAGGACCCTCCATTTCCTCCAGAAGTCTCAAGGAAGAGTGCAGGGAGAGGATCAAACTGGCTGTGATGCATTGGGCACTTAGGTTGCAAGCACTCAGCCTCAGTTAAAGTACTCTAGTGCATAGAATGAGAATCTTAAGTAGTATATTCATGTAGCTGTTGATACACAGTTTTCTTACATGTGTTTGATGCCATTGTCCTTCATGATACCTTTGTTTGCCTTAGAAACTGCAATGTATGAAGTGGGGAAGTATTGTTTGTGAAACAGTTACTTCAGCTTTTTTAATGAGGTGTTTGTCAGTATTTCACAAGAGACTTGCAGATTATTGAATCTTGTTCCAGCTGACACCATTTAGCAAAAGGATAATCTTTCATGAAATATAAAGATATAGCTATATATAAATAAGCATTTATGAACCAGAGACTGCTATGAATATAGTAGTTATAAATGAAATGTAACAGCCAATTAAGAGGTGCAGTTCCAATGAATAGAACTATGGGTTTCATCTTTAAATTCAATTTTTCCTCCATTTAAATTGATCATTATTGTATTGATATTGCCTTAATAACTAAGGATGCAAAGCAAACAAGAGAGAGAGAGGCAGTGTAAAATGCCAGAAATCCTTGAGCTGTATATTCAAACTGAAATATAGTTACAACTGCAGGCAGCTTTAACGATAATGTTAATTGTCTCCCCTCCCCCATCCCTCCAGCCTCCTTCCAGCCTCCCCATCTTTGCTAACATTCAAATCCACTATTTCTTCTGGATTTCATTTGGCAGTTACATCCCACTCAATATGAAGGCGTGTAAAAGAGAAAAATCAGTCTGCTAGCATACTATATTGGACCCAATTTCTTACTCATCTCATGGCACCAAGACTTCTTTTATCTGCCGGAATGCCAACTGATAGAGCAAATGACAGATGAAGCAGTCACTTGCAATGGTTTGGCTACAGAATTAGAGATATTTTTTTCCCCATTATGAAATGCCCTTTGGTAGTGGCAAAAAAAAAAAAAAAAAAAAAATTTACAACTCCAACAAACCAACATAAAAACAACAATAAAAAAAGCCTGAAAAATCGGCGACATTTTCAAAGGCATCCAAATTAATTAGCATCCAGATCTCACATTCCTTTGTACCATTGCATGAGAGCTCCACATTTATTTTTCCTAGATACATAAATTGTGGAAAGCCACCAGTTACTGACTTGTTAAAGAGAAATGTCCTTACTTTCTGAAAGGCTAGAATTACTCTTAGTAAGTTTTCTAGTTCACCAACGTGTAGAATACCATGGGAATTCTACTGCAGAATAGGGAAGACGTACAATTTTTTTAAAAGGTAGTAGCACTGTATTTCGATCTTGTCCTGTCTTAAATCTTATTAATTTTATTCAAAAGGTTTCCCACTTAACATTTTTAGGATTTCTGATCTTCTCAAAAAGAAACTTCTTATGGCTAAATGTCCATGGAAACTTCCATTTTCATTTTTATTGTATTTAATTTAATTGTATTGCTAGTTAGTAATTAGTCCTTGTGAATTCTTTTGAAATATTCTTGTACAAAAACACAAATTAGAATCACAAAATAATTTAGATATATACCTCTCAAGATCATCAGTTCTTAGCCTCTTGCTTAAAATAATCTTGCAGGCCTAATGTCTCTGAGATTAGACAAGGGCCTTGTCCGGTTGAGTTTTGAATGTGTCCAAAGGTAGAGATTCTAGTTTGTCTCTACTACAGTGTCTGATCACCTTCCTGAGGAAGATCTCTTCCTAGTGTCTGACTGCAAAATACATCTATTGCCTGTTCTCTTCTCCACTGGTTAAGCTAATCAATCTGTAGTGACCCAGATCTGCCCTTCCTAAAACGGCTGTGACATTTGCCTGTCTCCATTCCTCAGAGAGTTCCTACACATGCTAGTCTATTCAGTGGCTGAAGAGGTGTGTCTCAGTGAAACCTGCTGGCTCCCTCAGCTGCCTCTGAAGATTAGTCTGGTTCCATGCTAAATTTGCTTCGAGTCCTCCATGCTCCATATTAACACAAGTAATACATGTCCCAGTGTTCCCCAGTATTAGGGGCTGACCTAAGACCTGAAAGAAGCTTTTACAAGTTACAGCAAAGCAAGCAGACATAATGCAGCCTCATCCTTTTCTTGTCTTCTGTCAAAGTTCTTTGCCCCATTCAGCAATGGGTCTGCACTTAGTCTTCTGAAATAACAATAAGTTCTTTACTTCTTTGGTACCTCCTGACAACTGGGCTTTGGTTTTACTAATTTTACAACTGAATGCCTGAGAAATATTTTTGGGTAGCTCAACATTGCTTCCAATTTCTGTACAATTCCTTTTAGTGTTTGAGCTCACACAGAAGTTTCCTATTCAGGCAACCTGGCTTCCTGTGCTTGACCTGTTGGCACATTGGAATGGACAATTCTTGTTCTTCTTCTGTTGTTGAAGGTCAACCAGCTCACCTGGCCTCCTTCAAGTCAGTTCCTCATGTGATTCTGCCTACCAGTTTTACTTGACTATTTGACTTCCTCATGTGTCTCAGGATTTTAAACTCTGTCTCCTACTCAGTTCTGCCAAGGTTATCCTTAACTACTGCATTCCTAACCAATTCTTTCTTCTGAGTAGTAGTTATGCCAAGAAGGTATTACTCTCCCTGCATCTTCGTTGCTTGTGCAAAAAATTTTCCCTGATGTACTCAAAAAATTTTGTGTGTTTGTGTTCTGAGATTTCCCTACTCCAGCAGACATCAAGTATGATTCAAGTTCTCCTTGACAAACAGGGTCTGCAGCTACAAGCCTTCTTCCAGGTTTTTCAAGAAGGCTTTGTCCCTTTCATATCAAATGCTATGTAATCAGTCCATTGCAACCCTCCAGTCATGGTGTCACCTTCTGTCATGTCAAAGTGGGCTTGTGAATGTAGTCACAAATTATGACTATGTCCATAACTTTTTTTTTTGTCACTGAAATGTAGAGCACAAATCCTTGTTCTGTTTGTTACATTTGTCACCTTCTCAGAAAAATAGCTTACTCAGATTGGAAGTTTGCTTTAAACCGTCTGTGCATTCCCATGTTTAAAATTTTGCTGTCTGAAATGCAGGTTAAAGCACAGTTTGTCTGTGGTCTGCATGCCCTGAGTTTGTAGTATAATGCAATCTAAATTTTCTGACTGTTGATATTCCTCCAGTGAATCTTGAGTTCTCTGCCAAAAGGACCTACACATAACTAATGCGAGACTAGGAAAAAATACAACGGTATCTTATCTCGGAGGATGCAATCGGTGCCCCAGCAAGCACAGGGACAATGACAATATAGAAACCAAGATATGGTATTGCAGTTGGGTTCTTGCTCCAGCTTAGCCTGTACTGTCAACTGAGGTTTCTGTCAACAGACTGTACTATGCTGGCAAAACATTTGTATTTTATGTATGTCTGTCTAGCCATATAAGTATGGCTATATTGTGTCTTGAAAAATAATACCCTCTCTTACACCATAAGAACATAAGTTGTAAAGACATTGTTTTAATTTACTGAAATTTATTCTTTATCTCCACTATGAAAGAAAAAGAATTACTTTAGGTTATGTTTCACGAAAGAGAGAAAATGTTTGTTCTGTCTTGAAGGAACAAAAAGACTTTCATACACCCATATACACCAAAATAACTGAACATTGAAGAAACCAGCAAATAGTGGCTTAATAATTGTGGTTTTGTTTTCCTCTTATTCTGTTGCTCAAAGATTTCACCTAGAATTTGCTAAACATCTTAAAAAATACCTGAGTGATCTGGTGTAGCAAAAGGGCAAAGTTACTCAATTACATTGCATAGACCAGCAGTGGTCTAGGAGCAAAAGATGATTGCAAATCTTAGTGACTGCAAGATTCACTTGTGGGCCTCCAAACGTACAGAACTTGTATATTTGATGTATAATATACATATATATTGGAACCATATATTCCATATATTGGAACTCAAGATTCTTGGAGTTATAAAAGGAAAGTCTTTATATGACAGTATCCTTGTCATTTGTCTGCACTGAAGTGGAAAATTCTGGTCTTTTTGCGCCAACTCAGCCCTTTAGGAATTGTCTTTTCTCTTAAATACTTCAAATAAAATGCTAAATATTTCCTCAGCTTGCTAAAATTAGTGCAATCTGGTTGCTAGCAAAGGGGACAGTAGCTTGGTAGATGATTTAAACAGATGACATGTATGTGAATGATTTCTTTAAAGACAATGGATTTATCACCATTGTGATGGTAGAATATGTCTTTAGGGTTTTTTCCGCTAATGGGGTTATTTTTTAGAAAAATTTCATTACTCGAATTTTCATAAGTGATTAGAAGGTACTCAGCTACTACAGACAAAATAGTAATAATTCTTTCTTACTCTTCTGTAGAGGAAATAGCTCAATTAGGTACTTTTATTTGCTTGCTCATATGTATGAGAGAGTAGTTACCATCCATGCAGAACTTAAGTCCACTCAAGACACGAGTCTCATGAAGTTCATCATCATCAAATGATGTCCCTTTAACAATGCCTTGAAACAGTTTTCAATGTCTAGGATTTATGGATTGGTATGTTGCTGATCAGGTTAATTTCATTTCCAGTTTTACAGATTTAAAAGACTCCCTGAGGGCTTTGTTAGGAAAAGAAATTTCCTTGCATTTCAACCGAGATTTAAAAAACCCTTTTTTTAAATCCTTCTCACCTTCATCTGCATAGGTGAGTTACCCAAGATGAATAGGAACATGTATTATCCAGCTGGGCAAAGGAAATATTTTTTATTAAAGCAGATCAAGTGAGCTTCATAGACACAGATAGAAAGGTGGATTCCATTCATCTAACATCAGTCAAATGAAGCTGGGACCCTGGATGCTTATATGTTGATAAACAACTGCAGAAGTCTGTATGTAAGTTTATAATTAGACTAATGTTATTACCTCAGTGCTGTCTTTGACCTAAGTCTTCTATTTACTACCTCTTTTATTGCCGTGGTGAGTTATTCCAGCCTGTTTCTGATTTTGAATTGGAATGCATGTTGATTCAGTCAGAAATTCAGGCAAATTTTGGAGTATGTAGCAAAGGGATGGTTTCGTTTTCTGAAACCTGAAGAAAAAAATGGTGAGAAAACTAGAAGAGAAGCCTCACAGAAGGTGTACAAGAGACATCAAGGGAAATTTCTGATGCATTTGAAAGCTCATATCATTAAAAAAAAAATAAACAAGTGATTTACCAGAGCAATAAGGTAAAAATCAGAGGGATAATTGAGGCTTAGATATTTTGTAGGGATAGCAACAAACTATTCAACTATTCTTGGTCTTATTTCTATAGCTGCTTGTCTGGTATACTGTCTGGAACCCTTTAATTCATCCACATCTGGCAATAAAACTTAGAGATTACCTTTCATGTTTTCATCACTTTCAGTCTCTAAGTATTTGAGCACTCTGCTTCCTTGTCTTTCAAAAAATAAATATAAGGCTTTTTGAAAATTTTTCATAAGTTCATGGAATTGGATTTCACTTTTGTGTAACAATACAGATATTTAATCACTGCAAATGAGTTCCAGGTGCTGGAATCTTCACTCCTCAGGCTAAGAATAACTTTCTGGAATAAGTGCACCTCAGTAATTTTGTTCCCAGATAAAAATGTTAATTTCATCTCTCACCCCCAATTGATTGATGGTAGCATTTAACTATTTTTTATTTTTTTCATCAAAGATTCCTCTCTTCTTCATACAAAACTGTATTAGTTGATTAGAGGATCAGAAAAAATAAATTGTTTTGGGTTTTTTTTAATATTATTTAATTTTGCTGATTTATATATGAAGACTTATAGTTTCAAAGGAGCTGCAGTGATTTGAGAATACATATCTAGAAAAATTGGAAAGTGAATAAATATCTATTTTTTAATGAGAACAAAAATTCTTCCAGGAGATTTCTGGGTAGTATTTCACCCAATAGATGTATTTCTTAAAATGAAAGTATTATAATTTTGGAAGCAGTTGGGGGTATCTATGTTCTCTAATTTTTTAATTGAACCTTACACTACTGAATAAAAACCTTTATCCTTAGAATTATCTGCTAGTTATTCCATCCATTTTGTTCCAGAATCAGCTGCAGATTACTCGTTTTCTCAAGCAAATTTTCAAGAAATATACTGATTTTTTTGTTTCATATATGACTCAGTATTGTTTCTGCTTTGAATTTTAGCAGTTTTTTTGGTCCTTGGGTGAGAGCTGAGCCTTGTTTTTCACTCAAGCTGCTGTCTACTGTACACTGCTATACACTGCATGCTACACAAACACACATACTAAAAAGGAGCAGTGCTCCAAGAGAACAGAGGGACTTCTGGCATAAAATAGATCATGGGATTTGATTCTCTTCAGTATAAATGGGTTTTAGTTGTTTTATTTTTTATTTTAATTTCTTTTCTGGACACAAGTTGCATTTTGACCAGCATCTAAAGTCATAACAAATTAGAGAAGTTGCAACCCATCATTTTTCTTCCTACTCCTTCAGTCAGGGAGGAAGGAAAACATTACATCATCCCTTTGTCCAAGCAGATTTCGCTCTGATGTACTTGGCCCACTACTCAAGGCAGTGAGATGTGAAGTGAGAATCATTCCTTTTCTTTACTTCATTTGTTCTTTTCCCAGCTTTTTGTCACTGGAGTTACAAATCAAATGCTGCTGAGGGAGGAGAGCACTATTTCCTTGGATAACCTAAAAAGGCAGTGACAATTTCCCTCTCTGGAATAAATAGTCAGTGGTCTTGTCCTCCCTTGCATTTGTTATTAGTCAATGAGAATCTGGGAAGGATAGGAAAAGCACCTGTGAAAACAAATAACTTGGGGTTTTCCCTGAGCTTCTGTCAGCTCAGGAGCAAAAATAAGAGTACTTCAGTAGCAAGCACAAGAGAAGCAATACTCTGTTCAGTGTTTGTTCCTTGAGATACACATATACTCATTCTCTTCAGTTTGGGAGGGGTGTGTGTGTGGTGTGTAAGGGTTTTTTTGCAGGGGGAAAGAATCATAAAGGCAACTTTTCCCTCAGTGAATAATTAGTAGTCTGGCTGGTCACACCCTGAGCTCGGGGAGAGGACAGGCTCCAGTGCTGGTGGGAGAAGCAGTGTGGCTGTGATAAGACACAGACACGCTCAAACAGGTAGTGTTTACTACCCTATTTTCTGGCATTCCAGCAGAATGGGCTTATCTGTTCAAATTACATAATGTTATGAGCAGCAAATAAATCTGCATTAGGTTTCTCTGTTGCTTGGTTGGTTTTTTAATACATCAGTGCTTCAGATATTTTGTTACTCAATCTAATTTAACATCTATTATTGAATTTTCAGTTTCCTAATCTGACCTCCATTCTTTCTCAAACTTTTCCTTCAACACATTTAACACACAATAAAAACATATTTTCACTCATCTCTGTCTTAATTTAGAACACAGTGTACTTTTGATCTTGATTTGTTCCTTTCCTAGACATAGAAAAATGAGAACTTTAAAAAAAAGGAGAGAACATTTTGTGTTCTTCTTTTCTTTCTGGTTGTTTGGGGTTTTTTGGGCTATTTTTTTTTTTGGTTGAGTTGTTTGTTTGTTTAGTGTTTTAGTTTTTGTGGGGTTTTTTTGTTGGTTTGGTTTTGTTGTTGGTTTTTGCAGGTTTTTTTGGTTGGTTGGTTTAGGAGTTTTTGTTTTGCTGTCTAGGGGGTGGGGTTTTTTTTATCTACCTGTAACTGGCATTTTTTGTTCTCATGACTTTGTAACTTGTAATAGTGTTTGTTTTCTATCATCTTCTGTATATGCATTGAGGACTGGTGAAAAGTGACAGACTAGACCAACCTGTGAAAACAAAGGCTTCTGATAATCCATAAAGCAGATACTCATAGGTGCCAACAGAAATTCTCACCCTTTTGCATATCCTTTAAGACTTAATTTTTGGGACATTTTTAAGGTTTTCCTTGATATGTTGCTCGTGGACATCACATATAGAAATAATGGCTGCTGTTACTGAGGCAAGCTACTGTAGTTGACTCATATTTGTAGCAGTCTCACCTGTGAAAAGGAATTTAGATTTTCAGGGTTTTTTTCCTAACAGCCTACTGATCTAAATTCATCTGGTTTAAATTCATTCAGCACTTCAGGAAAAGATCATTGATTATTGGTTCTTTAAAAATTCCCTGGTGTGCTAATTCTAGTAGACAGTTTCCACCTTGACTTTTTTTCCGTTCAGGAAACTGTTTTTAATCCAAATACTGTACTGGTTGTAGACTAGGTGCTTTAGGGGGTTGGGGTTTTTGAGTTATTTTAACTTTTTAAAATTTTTCTGGGTTTTACTAGAGAAAGAGAAAGAAATATATGTATGAGTTTATTGCACTCTAATATATGCAAGGTATCTAATAGTGCAACCTACTGTCTCAGATGAGAAAACAGTAAGAAATTGTAACAGAAGGCAGCCAGCAGATTTAGCCTGGAGTTAATGGATAATAAGTTGATGACAACACTGATAATAGAATTTAAGTATTTTACCTTCAAGTGAAATTAGAGTGAAATACCAATTAAGCTTGTTTTAGAACCCTTATCATTGTTAATTTGCTTTGCAATCCAACTAAATCTCTCGCATTTCTTAATTCTGCATTACCTTGTAGTATCCAACTAAATGATTTGTCTACAAATAAGAAAAAAAGCCTCATAATCATCATTTAGCTTTCAGTTTGAGGGCATATGCCCCTGGTTAAAATAAACTTATGGAACTTAGGGAGTTATATGTCACCTTTGATTTAAACCATTCAGAAAAGTTACACAGCTTAATGATAATTTCTGATACCTCTTTTCAGAGTTTTTTAGTAGATTCTGCTATATTAAAATTTATCCTTTAGAGCTTTTATAAGAACACACTGGGTACTTAAACTTCTAAAGCAGCTTTGTACAATGTACGAGTGCTCTTTTGCAACTCAGCAGGTTTATCACACGTTTATTTACCCCAAATGTGCCTATTCATTTAATTGGTAGAGACTGACGGACTACTTTACTGTTTTTATCACTTTGCAGTTGCATCAACTGGCTTCCTTCCTGCTTTCTACATCAATGGAATAATGAGTCAAGTTTAATTTTTACTTCCCTTTCTTAGTGACAATGGCAACCAAGAAGGACTTTGTTTTTCTGTCTGACTCTGTGGCATCTATATTGGTCTGAGTCAAGTACGTAGCATTTGTGTGCAAAATGCTATGGAGAAATGAACTTCTTACTGAAACTTCAGATTCCTTAGGTTTCAGACTTTAAATATAGATTCTCTAAATTTAGGGTGAGATTTGTCATCCTGCTGAGAACAATAACCATTCTAAGACTATAGCTCCTACTTTGTAGATCAGAAGGAAGAAATATCTGTCAAACTATAGCTTTTCTATTTAATGTGGTTGAATCCTAATTATCCTGAATAAAAAGAGGTAAATGTTTCATGGAGTCACTGGAAATATAAACATTTTTACCGAGGGATGATTTGGAGCTAGTTGGTTCTTTGTTTTGAAACAAGCATAAAGTAGGGCATTTTCACAGTGTGCAGGCTTAATATTGTCTTCCGTGCATCAAGATCACCTCTTCAATTAAATTGGTGGACTGCACAGATACAGTTCCTTGTGTGTATGTCACACACTACTAAGATCTTTTATGGTCTGCTTTGGTTCAAGAGTTCTACCAGCCCAGCTAATTTTTCTGAGAACAGAAATTTAGGATGTGATTGTGTCTTTTACTGATCTCCTTAGACAGGGTGAGAACATGGTCTTGGACAACACAGGGGACTCTAAATACCTGCTCTAGTGGGTCACCTCATGTTAAGGAAAATATGGCAGCACTGGTGTGGCTGAGGGTGTAAGTTCCCTGGACATACACACACACGGGTCTGCATGTGTCTCAGCACCGTAAACACCCTTTTCACACAGTTCCATTCCACTTCTTACGTCAGTGCATCTGTTGCAAGTGTTGGTTAAATATAATACACAGAGCCACAAAGGAAGCTGTTCCTTAAAGCAGAATATCTCTTGGGTTGTTTGTCTGTGGAGATATTTGCAGAAGAGCTTGTGTTGCTATCATTGCAGGGAAGGAGAAATTTCTTTTCAAAAACGATGTTTCCCTGAGGTTTGCAGTACATTTAACTACAGATAGATGTCAATGAAAATTCCAGGCACCAGATTTCTAGGTGAACTGTGATATTGTCAACAAAGTTGTTTACATAACAAAACTATTTATTAAAAATAAGTTGTTCTGGTTATAAAATGACACACAAATGTCACTCCTATTCCTACAGTGCGAGAAAGCAATGGACCCAGAAATTTATATAACAGAGTCTGCCTTAAAGTTTTTGACAACATTTGGCAAATTTCATTACCAGAGCAGGCACAGTAGTTATTGGTACTGTGGTCAAGTTGTTGGTCTTGGGTACAAATTTACCACTAATAGTTGATTACTAATGTCAAGCACCATGCTACTATTGCCAGAGAAGACATAAGAAAGTAATAAAAAATAAACTTTTAAAGTAAACAAAAAACCCCACCAAATCCATGGACAAAATAAAATTATGCTATCTTACTAGATATATAATAAAATTTATAAACATCTTTTATTTCCTCCTTGATATTTTTTTAAGTACTTGTCCTCAGTGACTTGGGACTATCTCAGATCTAGCCTCTGTATAATAAGCTAAAAAATTAGTTTGAAAGTAAAAGAGTAAAAAAAAATTGGGTACTTATTTCATGTGATATATATAATTGTTGATGGAATTGCTGACCCAAAACTAAACTGAATACTTCTAAGTGTATATTCCATTTTAGAAGTATAGGTTTCACCTAATATTTCAGATGTCTATGCATCTAAACATCAAATAAGTTCTATATGAAGTTTACACTTAAAAAAGAATACCTACCTTAAAAAAGAATACAGGAACTACATGTGTGTGTCTACAACACTTTTTTATGTTGTCAATATTTTTGTGAGTTTGGGCACATTCAGCAGTGGGATGCCTGTACAGGACTGGAGAATGTGGCCAACAGAGCTTACCTAGTAGCAATCAGAAGACATCACTTAAACCCAAACTTTTAACTTACTTGCCATCAGACTGACACATACTTCAATTTCATGAATTTTGCATATGTTTTGATTATTATCATCTAATGGGTCAGCATTTGATTCCTCAAAATAGAGACAGAAATTGCTCAAACCCCAGAAATACCTGCTGTATGAAACTTCTGTTTTCATAAAGTCCTGTGGGGGTTTTTTTCTGCTTTATCTCGTAAACTTTACCACTTGTATGTGGACTGCTTATGTAAGATTTATTTTGTCAAGTTAAAAATTTAGCAATAAGCTAGCATGATTGTTTTTTTATTTAATTTTTTTTCTGTTCAAAAATAAATATTTTCTCCTTGAACTTCCTTTCTTCACTGTGGTACAGAAGAGGAATTCAGGTACCTTTTTGTTCATATGAGTTTTGCAGAAGAAGAAGTGTCATTGCCTGTACTGTTATTTTGTCTGTACTTCATGATCTTTGAGCTTTCAACCTTTACCCTGTTGCAAATCAAGTTTCCACTAGCGCAAGCAGCTCCTGAAGCAGCCACTTTGGCCATAGTCAAACTACCTGGGTTTCCTGAGGATGTTCACCTCTGGTTTCACAGATTCTGAAACAGGAAGCAATTTAGTGATTTCTATTTACTGGAAGGGTCAAATGCCCTCTGCTTAGAAAACGACAACTGACCTAACAAACATTACCAAGTGGAAATAACTTCTTGTGTTTGCGGCTCAGTTACTTTATTGTCTTTCTTATATTGTTAAACACATCTTGTTTCTGATGGTGCTTTACATTTTTCACAGCACTACTCCATTCAATAGATTCAATAGATATATTATATGAGCATATTGAAATTTTTATTTGCTATCTATAAAAAATTATACTTAAATATGGACAGATCTGCATAAAGCAGTAATTCTCAAAAAGAAGCTGTGCAAATTAGGTGTGCAATTCCAATTCACAAGTTCAGGACTCGTAATCTTGAAGTTGCTCTTTAAGCTATGTGAATGATGACAAGATACTTAAAATTGAAAACAAGAACAGTTGATTTCAAAGCTATTTTTTTCCTTATTACTGCTGTGGGAATGAATAAAGATTGAGTTTTGTTCCAGGAACACAAAAGATTGAGGTTTTTTCCAGTACATTTTCCCTCTTCTAGACGCAGGAACAGAACTTGCAGAGGTTTGTAGCTATTGCTTCATCACTATACTTTTCAGTGAATAAATACTGCTCATCGATAAAACCTCAGGCAGACAGTCAATAATGGTTGAATATTAGGTAAGGCTACAATGAATGTCTGGATAAATTTATAGGTTGAAGGAAAAGACAACAGAAAACTCTGAAGGCTAAAGAGAATATTTAAGCATTCTGTAGGAATTAGAGCCAAGTTGTTCACTGGATAGCAGATATCTTCTTATCCCTTTGGGAAACCTAAGAGTTATGTGGGATTTTATTATTAGAAATGCTAAAGAACAGTTATGTCAGCTGCATTATCTTGTCCTAAAGATTCTTGCTTAGTTCCGTATATAATTTTATCTAGTCCCATTGAAAAGCAAAGTAGATGTTTGTTTGCTAGATATTTATAATGAGTTATACTTTGAACCAGAGGACGTTTCTTTAAAACTTCCAAATGTTACACATGGTACTATAGAGCTTAGATATGTGTACCAAGCCATGCTTTATCAGATTATGAACCTGGTAAATACAAAAGTAGAGTAACAGCAGAAGTCATCCTCTGAGGTGGTTTTGGATCACATAGAACGCCTTTTTTCTATTTCTGTGGTTTGAATTTAAATTTTTTTCTTTACTTCTATAACTGGACATACTTCTTTTTTTTTTTTTTTTGTGACATGTAGCAGGCATATTAATTATCTATTCCTTTGTGTGACCTCAGTGTGAGTTAGACAACTAAAGAAAAAATATTCTAAACTTAACATGTTTGAAAATCTAGCCTAATTTTTCCCCTTGTGTTATAAGGTCACACTTGAGAGCTTTATTCTCACACAGGATTTTTCTCCCTCTCCTTATGGGTTCACAGCCCTTTAATTTGTCTGCCAAGATTATTGGAGAATCTCTATTTATCCTCTGTCTGCAATAGGTACCAAATGTAACATTGCTAGAGCTCATTTATGTTTTTCCTGGAAAGTTAGAAGCATAACAAATCTACTGCAGAGCTGTCTTTCAGTCCACCTCTGAAATGTTTTCAGAAACTTCTCATTGCTCACCTGTTTTGACTTCCTTCCCAGCCAGTTCTGGACAACAGAATATGAATTACTGTTGTTTTGTGCCTAAGCAGCTTCCTTGACTGCTGCTCTTTACAGTTCCATCAGGAAGGTGTGAATAACTTGTGTAAGAGTGTTTTCAAGTGTAGAAAGGTCCTGGAGGCTGCTTGTACACAGCACTAAGATAAAACTTTAATTTAGATCTTGTAAATTGTATAACTCAAACCCATGCTGTAGGGGTAACCCATAATTACTTAGTTCATTAAAAATTACCATGATATTTGAGTCATAGGCACAGGATCCCTAAGATACATCATTCCTGGGAGTAGTGGGAAAAAGCACATAAACTCACCTTTTTTTCCGTAGGAAAGGAGTGTGTTCAATCTGAACATTCCCTGAACCTATATAATTAAAATACCCAATATCATTTAGTCATTAACAACTGATATCTTCTGATATGTAGAAATGGAGTCCTATTCATTACCATTTTCTGCTTACATAATGCTCAGGGGCCTTAAGAGGTCTCTTGGCAGCAGAAAAGCCCAGAGAGAAAGACAATTTAGGCAGAAGATGACTGCTCTGTTAAAAGGAAAGTATTTCCAGCATTTGGAAAGGGCCAGTGAAGAATTTGATAAAGTGGCTTTTATTTGTTTTGCAGATCATTATCAATGATTATCAATAAGGTTTTTCTGTACATCTTTTTTACTTGGGCTTAGCGGATGTTCAGTGAAAGATATTCATGTTCATTTTCTTGAATATGAGGGATTATTTTTCAAAGATAGAAGTGGAGTTATCTACCCAAAAGACTAGTTTAGGAAACAGAGAAATGGCCACGTTCCAGCAGATATAAGGCAGAGCCAAAGTGGATTTGGAGCTGAACTTAGCAAGAGATGCAAAAAATTACAAGTGCTTCTATGGGTATGTCAGCCAGGAAAGGAGGGTTAAAGAAAGCAGTACCTCTCTGATGAGCAAGGCTGGCAGACTGGTAACAAGTGAGGAGAAGGCTGAGATGCTCAACAGTGTTTTTGTCTCAGTCTTCTATAGCAGTATCTGTTTTCATCCCTCTCTAGTGGATGGGGACTGAGGGAAAATGAAGAGGGACCTTGACAAACTTGGTAGTGGAGTCCAAGGTAACCACATGAAATTCAACAAAGCCAAGAGCAAGGGCCAGTCCCCAGTATCAGCACAGTCTGGAGGATGAATGGATGAAGAGCAGTCCTGCCAAGAAGACATTAGGGGTGCTGGTGGATGAGAGGCTGGCCATGAGTTGGCAGTGTGTGCTCACAGCCTAGAGAGCCAAACATGTCCTGGACTGCATCAAAATCAGCGTGGCCAGCAGGGAGAGGAAAGGCATTCTGCCCCTCTACTTCACTCTCATAACAGCCCAGCTGGAGAGCTGTGTCCAGCTCTGGGATCCTCAGCACAGGAAGGACATGGACCTGTTAGAGCAGGCCCAGAGGAGTGCCACAAAGTTGATTACAGGGATGGAGAACTTTTCCAAAACAGAGAGGATTGGACTGTTCAGCCTGGACAAGAAAAGGTTCCAAGAGAGATGTTATTGCAGCCTTTCAGTACTTGAAGAAGGCCTAGAAGACAGCTGCTGAGGGACTTTTTGCAAGAGCATATGGTAATAGGACATGGGGTAATGGCTTCAAATTATTTAGGGTAGGTTTAGATTGGATACTTAGAAGAAATTCTTTACTGTGAGAGTGAGGCGGCACCAGAACAGGTAGATGAGAAAAGTTGTGGATGCATTCAAGGCTGGGTGGGATAGAGATTGGAGCAATCTGGTCTAGAGGAAAAAGAACAATAATCTTTGGGACAAGATTATCTTTAAGATCCCTTCCAAATCAGACCACTCGGTGATTCTATTATAAAAATAATTAACTTGCTAGAGGTATCATTTCAGAGTCTATCCACAGGATGATAATGTTTGCTTGACAAAGGAAGTTCTTGGTTTATCATTTATCTTCCTCTTCTTTTTCTCCCTTCCCCCCACTTTGTGTTGTTGAAAGGTAGCAATATATTACACAATTTTCTGGTATAATGATGGTACTCTGAATCAATAAATGAATCCTCATGTTGCACAAAGGATACTGAGCAATTTTATTTCATAATAGGATGCAGAAAGTGACCATACTTTGCATTTCCTGCCCTTATAGTGGTTTTTGGCTTTCAAAGTCTCCATCAATATAAAGAAAGTAAGAGTCAAGGGAGATAAAAGAAGCAGTGAAGAGACATGAAAACTAACGGTAAGGTAGGAAACAGACAGATCTATACCAAAGTTCAGGTTACAGTCATACCTCTGTCTCCACGTATGTTATTGTACCACCCCCAAATTCTGCATCTTGAAGAAGCTGTTAACATCTGAGAGACAGGTGCTCTATCTGAAGACGAGGCCTCCATTGAGCTCTGCATCACCACATTGCATTTAATTAACTAGCAAAACACCCTGAAGTAAAATTGAAATAAAGGTCTCACTTAAGCTAAGGAAGGTGAAGGATTTCAGACTTAATTTGCCAAATGGTGTTTCATTATTTCAAAGGTAACATGAAGTTCTTACATAAAATTGGTTATGGCCAACTTGGTCTTTGATATTGTAAAATTCTTGAATGTATCTGTGCCTTAAGCAGAATTTCTTTTCTTTTGGACAAAGTAAATTGACATAATTTGCAAAAATTTTGTACAACTCCATGTTGGCTGAGATGAGTTATGTACAACACCCTGGGAGCAGCAAAGAGACTCAGCATTTCTCTCTCTAGTTGGATGGGTGAGATAAGTTGTGAAGTTCTTACTCCTTCCTTTACTCTTGGAAAATCCTAACAAAGATGTAGGAAGCTGTTTGGGAGTGCAGAAGGATGTTTTTACCTACTTTGTGTTCATGTAATTATTTTGTGTGTGTGTGTGTAGTACATATCACAATGACTCAATCTCCACTACAGAAGCAAAACACTGCCTCTTTTTGGAATAAAGTTAGCTGTTCCACCAGCTATTTGTTCATAACTGACAGAATACATTGAAAAGACAGTTTCCATACTGAACTTCTCCATTCCTGTTGTTTAGATAGACTGTTACCAGCCTATATAAATATGCCAGGTATTTATATTTTAAACATGGAATGGGTCTAAAATGTTGTCTTTTTCCTTTCTTTTATAGTAGCCAAATGACATGTAAACTTTTTTCATTGACCTCATAGTGGTTGAGAAGTCAAAGACGATAGGAATATTTACAATATGAATTCAAACTGTATTTTTTTTAAATAGATCACAAATGCTACAGAGGTTATTACCTCTTATTCTTTTCCATTATAACATCCCAGATATTGTCTTCTAAAAAAAGAGTTTAGAACATACCTCATATTTATGTACTACTTTATTTTAAATCCCATATGCAACTAATGCTGATCTTAATTTGAATGTAGGGAGCTATAAATATTTATAAGTGGAAAAAAAGCTACTGTCATTACACCTGATTTTGAACTTCTATTTATGCAGCTGGAAGGTGATACCTGCACAAATGATAAGAGAATATAGTGAAAGTTGTAAAATTGTTAGGTAAATTGGCATTTGCCTTCATGGAAGAATTTATGCTTATATAACTATGGTGTGCTTTCATTATTCTCAAAACCTGAATGCAGAATATTCATCTTAGTATTGGAATTAGTACAATTTTATATTTCTGTCTGCAGTATCTACCCTTATGTTCTATCCAGTTGTCTTTAATCTGTGGGTCAGAGGATTAGTTGTATGTAGAGACGCAAGATTTGAGATAGTCTATTGTGGAAAACAGAAAATTCTGAAGAAATGTTAGGGCTTCTATACATAAAAACTTAATCCCCAAAGAGAGAGGCCTCTGGATAGGGCAAGAAGTAATGTGATTAGCTTGGCCATCAAGAGCAACAATCTTGCTATAAGGGACAGTTAAGTAGTGGAGTAGTTTGCCTAGGAAGACTGAATTCTCTGTTACTGGAAGTTTTCAGAAACTGCTTAGACAAATATGTTAGGTGTGGGGTTTGTACCTCTTGTTACTTGGAATGCAGGATGGATGAGACAGCCTCTGAGGTGTGTTCCAGCCCTATTTTTCAGTTTCTTCTATAAAGGTTCCAGGACAGACTACATGAAAATCATTACTAAAAATCTATTAAAACAATTACAATCACTTTACCCAGCAAACCATCTCTTTTAATTTTTTTCAGAGATGGCTTGGTTTATTTAGGCCTGATAGGTTTTATTAAATTGATCCTTGTCATTTATCATTCACCATCTGGTCTCTCCTAAGTGTTTATATATTGATTCCTTTGTTACTTAAATCTGACCGGGTAAGAAAAGGAAGCAGTCACCTTCTGTTCAGAGAAAACAAGAAAAGTTAACCAACACCTGTAGCATGGCCCCTGCAACTCTTACCACGTTTTTACATTGATAAATCTATCCAGCATTTTCAGTAGTCTAGTCAGTGCTGCTTTGCTGTCCTGAGTAATCCTTCAAGTCTCACCCTACGGCAGCCTTGTGCCATGCAGTTGGTATTAGATACCCCTGACAGGATTTACATAACCTCCACCACCCCTGAGAGGAAGTGTTTTCTTCAAGCTGCACTTGAGGCCCTTACAATAGCACAAGTTTTAGTCCTTCTCACATGGACATATGTCACACAGACATTTGTTCTCTGTAGTGTTAATATGAATGTCTTGAACCCAGAAGTATTATATTGTAGAGTAACCCTATGAAAACTGGAAGAGGGGAAAAAGACAAGCACAGTTTTTCTCAGCTAGCTACAAGAACTTGAAAATAGAAGAAAAATCTAAACTGAAATCTGCTTTAGATTTTACAAACCATTCATGTGAAAAACATTTGTTAAGAATCTTTCATACCATCAACTTTTTATACATGGAGGCGGTGATAAGCATTTTACATAAAAAAGGTCAAAACAATTTCTGTTCTGAGAAAGGAAACATTAATTTAAAAGACAATAGAACAAAAACTTATGAGAATTTGTGATGTTATTTTATTTTGGCATTGTTTGTTATTCCTGTATTTTACAATTTGAGTATCTGTGCTCTAAGACTGATATTTTCAGTCCTGAAACATAGTTATGTGTTTTTCCAACTAGGAAAATCAGTTGTGTATTAATTTTTTGCCTCAGCTAGGCATTTCTTTCATCATATGTTTACAGTAGCAGTATATAATTAACTAATAATATTTGCATTAGCAATAAAATTTCAGTAGTTAAGATTTTATTTTTGCAAGGTGGGAGAACTTTCTGACGTCAATAAGAGCTTCTACACTAATGCACCTGAAAACTGAGTGGATCCTGTTACAGATCCTGTAAAGAATCAAAGAAATTCTTGTGGATTTGTCATTTAAAACTAGTGAGTTGTATTTCCTTAAACAGGTATTTTACAGGTGTTTGATTGTTCTAATACAACATAACCTTCCAGGAAAACTTGTTTTTCTGAACTGAATTACTGAACATTCAAATGTTAACTAATAAAGCAGCTTTGCTTTAAAAATTACTGTGGCAAATTTCTTACCATTAATTACTATTATCTATACAGAAGTCAACTCCATTCCATTTACTTGTGTGCCACAATATTGCATATTTTCTGAAGGCTTTCCTTTGGAATAACTGAATGTAAAGCAGGAAGATGGAAAACTGAGAGCAGTGAAGTGTATTAACATGGTATGAGGTGTAGTGATATTAGTTTGCAACATGGAGACACACCTGGGATAAAAATATACAGGTCTACAACATCTATGCTTTTTTCATGATAGCACATGAGTTGTTGCAATGGAACTCAAGTCACTTTCCTCTGCATATCTTCAACAATTTACTGTGGACATGCCATTGAAACAGAAGGTCATAAGGCTTTGAAGCCAGTTTGAGGGAATGTATCTTAAGATGATCAAACCCTTCTGGTGCCTCAGACCCTGAGATTAGCTGAAACCTTCTCAAAGCTGCCTGACATCCCTTCATTTTAGCCCCGTTCTTCAGGGAAACAGTAGCAAACTGGATTCTTAAAATGCCTCTGTCACAGTGTGCATCCTCAGAGTGAAACAGTAAGAAGCTTCTTATTGTGACTGGTTTATATGAATTGTTAAGAATTGCAGGAAGCATGTTTATGATATGACACAAGCCAAGATAGTTGAATATTCAAAACTAATGCTTATGCTCTATCCTTTGTCTTACGTTTATTTTCTAGATTTTATGGGTAAGGGAACAAAACACAATTAAGCACCATATGAGACATAAATAGCTAACCCTTTATGCCAAATTGCTAACCTACTATTAAAGTTAAATATTTCCAGGGAAATATAGCTTCCATTCCAACTAAGTTTAAAACAAGCAGCTCTCCACCTTCACCTACACAATACTACAAATTTAAAATTCACTTATGGAGACAAGTTTTACTCAAATTATTTCACACCATTTTATATGTGACATTAGGGTAAATATTCCTTAGAAAAGATGTAGTGGAAGGGTGTAAAAAACCTGGGATTTAATGTGATTAAACCCTTCTGAAATTAACAGAAATGTTTCCACCAATTTAATACAGATATACATAGAGATATAAGGGACAGATCAAAAACAGGTTACTTAAAGTAAGTGTAAGTAGATTTGCTGCCAAAGTTGAAAAATTGCAAATTCCTACTTCTCTGCTCTGTTTGTCTAGAGGAAGTCAATAGAATAGGCATAATCTTTCTTCTTTCGAAGTTACCTGTCAGTTTAGGTGTAGGTAAATGTGTTGAACTGAACAAACAGAGCAGCTGAACAGTGACTGCCACAAAGCTTAATTTATGTCCATCAGCTATGTTTTTGTGCCAAAGTAGCAATGTGCAACCAGTTCAGTAAACCTTCTTAAGGCTAAAACAAATTACAGTAGTCTGAAATGCACCATCTTTCATGTGTTTGGAGGCCCTTGTTGTCTACAGGGCACTGAATTGCACCAATTTTTGAGCACTGTAGTCTTTTAGAGAATTAGACTTGATATATCAAACATATCAAAATTTTCCACTTGTCTGTGTATTTAGTGACTGCAATGAAATTTTAATTATCCAACAGTGGACACTATTTTGGTATGCGATATCTATATGTGGAAGTAAACTATTTGCTTCGTGTGCATTATTGTGCAATTATTTCTAAGATGAAGAGGTGTTTTAATGCTGAAGGTGAGAGGAGTTACACTTTCTCAAGTATTACACAATGACCTTTTTTCAAAGTCCTCTTAAGTCATCACTAGAGAGTTGATGATGCTCTTACAAAACACTCAATTATTGATTTTTAAGCACTTTTAAGATTCTTGAGATGAAGCTTATATGCTTGTGTAGTTTAGAAGATGCACCACAACTTATGCTTTGAAAAAGATGCCAGATATTTATGGTTGTATGTCACACATGAACTCCCAAGGAAGTACTCTTCTAGTTGAAGTGCAGTCAAATCAAAAGAATAGAAAAAAAGTGAAAAGCTTTAGCAAAAATTAACAGTACCTAAAAACATCAGTATTTAAAACCTGAGACATAACAAGAAGAGGTAAAAATGGTACTTTTCCTTCCATGCAATTTATTTCTTAAAATATTTCTCAAAATCCTTAGAATTTTTGGTGGAAAGTTCTTTTAAATCATCCATGGAGAGAAATGTCAAAGCAGAAAATACTGTTTACCCTGTGGCATACAGTGGATTACTTCTGTTGTTATTGTTTTATTGGGGCAGAGTTTTTTAGGGAATTTTTTTTTTTCATTAGGGAACATAGCATACAGCACTGCTAGTGTATAATGAGGTTTTTATGTGGAAATGTCTATGAAGTAGTGATATTTTTACATGCATGAATAGATGTGGATTAAATTTCCCAAACAGGAACACAATCTCATTTACATAAATTGGTAATACAGTTTTCTTTCAAATTGTAGACATTTATTATGAGATGTATATTTGTCTTTAGACTTTGGAATATGTTGCTAATGCATAGCCCCTACTGATTTCAATATGGGTTGGGAATTAGTTTTCCATTTTTGGGCATTTTTATATCTGTCAAAATCACAGTTTTACCTCTGAATAGGTTTTTTCCTTTCAAAAACATAAGCATTAAATCAATTTGTCAATGAGTTGTATGAATGCATGCTCCAAACAAAACATTTATTTTTCACAAGTACCTCTCCAAGTAAATTTCTCAAATAATTTACAAATATTTCTGAGCCTCATTATTAGACTAAAATTCAGAAACTATAGGCAGATAAACTTATATTCATTTCTGTGTTTTGTGATGAAACTTCAAAAATCCGTCATTTATATACCAACATGTGAGGTGTAGTTTCTGAGATGTAAGTATTGATTATACTTGTAAATTTTCAATTTCTGTTTGTACCAGCTTTCAGAAATATTTTAATAATTTCCTATTTATTTGTTAAAAATCTGGTCCTTAAAAGAATTTTAAATAGGGTTAGCTGTAATTTTTGATCACAGAAACTATAATCTGGTTTGGTCAGACCCCATAGACATGACTGAAATGGAATCATTTACACAGGAATTTTTCTTTTATGAATAATGAGAATTTCGAAACTATGCTGATTGTTCTGCAGATTACTAAAAATCACTATTAGTGGACTAAATTTAGGATTATCGTTGTTATTGTATCTACATCTCTTACGAAATTTTTTAAGACAATTGTCAGTTTTCGTCAATGAATTATTCTAACATTTTGTAAATATCTTCATACATAATTATTTTCACATTGCATCTTTTTGGCAGAGGATGGTTTGCACAGTATATCCAGGTGAATGTCAAGGATTGATTGACTGAATGACGATGTGATTTGACATGTACAGACAGAATGACCCATTTCATGGACATATGTCTAAAAAACTGGCTGTTTCTTCAGAGATTTCAGAGGAAAAACCGGCCATATGTGTGATTTTATGACAGAAATTTCCTTCACAGGCTCCTATCTGTCTTGTCTCTCTGTAGCCTCTATGTTACAGTCTATTAACAGCCATGTAATTTGGAAAAGGGACACTCGGGTGCTTTGGCATACTGCTGGATACTGAGCAGGGAAACCTTCCTGAAATGATGATGAAAGGAGAGATTTGTCCTTTCCCATAAGCAAGTCATCAGGCTTATAATTATAATAATAAGGTTGGCAAAGCCTTCTGGGGTTCAGCATGGAGTAGCTGAGGTTCTCATTTAAATATTGCTTATTCTAGACACCCCCATGTATGTAAAAATTTTCATTCTCAAAGAGGAGAAATGAAAAGCACTCACTTCAATGAAAAGTTACAGGAAGTTAGCCTTAAGATATTGGCAAAATTGGAATGACATTGTGCAGATAAATAACAGGCCATTTTGTCAGATTCCATTTTATAGCTGCTTGTGCTGTCAAAAAAAATGGTTCTACTGTTTAAGAACATTACTTCTTTTGAAAAATAGAACACACTGAAGCCTTTCCCCAGGTTTTTCTATTGGAAAAAAAACCCCACGAAACCAAAACAAACCACCCAACGAAACAACCCCTCCACACCAAATGTCTGTGTGGTGCTACCAAGGGTTGATCTCTGGACATGACTGTGATACTGAAGGGCAGAGGGGGAGATATGCTACATAACACCCTAATTGTTATTGCATTAAGCAAAAAGGACAGCGTGTAATTCTGAATAGTATTACTAGGCAAGGATGACATTCTTATAATTCTCTTATTTTTATGTCATCTGTCCCCATAAATCACTCTCTAATGAGTATTAGAGATCCAAGACTTACAAGACTTGTTGAATCTGTGTGCACTGGTTCACCACTTACAGAAACAAGCAGCTGGCTGAAGTGAAGGTCACAACAGAAAGCAGTGGATGCTTGTTAAAATTCTCTATTATGCTCTATTGGCATTTCATAACAGAGAATGGATGGATTAAAAATGTGTGCTGATTACTATACAGCTGGGACTTTTTAACAAAACGGCTGCATACTTGTGGTACACCAAAGAGCCAAACTATGTTCTCAGAAGCACTTAAACTGTGAATCTATGAAGACTCTTACTTGCAGGGATGAGGTCTCAGCTGCTGTCCCTCAGTGTGCTGGGTTATGTTCCTTGTGTGGGTGATGTTTCTGGGAAGCATGGAAAAGTTCTGGGAGTCTGGTTTGATATGGTCAAGAAGAATACAATGTGCTCTGCTGCTTTCTGTCTCTTTGTTTCTTCACACACATTCTGTTCAGCTGCAGTAAGGCAAAATACACCATATTGCATAAAGCCCTCACAAATATTTGAATTTCATTCTCTTTTCACTTTAAGGGCTTTGTTTACTCAAAATACTAGGTAAAGTAGGTGAACTGGAACTCCCAATTAACACAGCTTACCAAGCCAAATCGAGCCCAATTCTAAACACAGTCATTGCTACCAGCCCATCCATAATGTGTGCTGGTGAATTGAGATCTAACAAAATTCACTTTGACTTAAAATGTGAGATAAAGTTTTTTCCTCCATCAACATTTTACAAAACTTTTTACTGATATTCTGAAGTCTTATATAAAGGTCTTACACAAAGTTTCAGACTGTAAAAATGTAAATTACCTGTTATTTATGCCCATTTCTTCTGTTTATCTAGTGTTGATATGAAGATTTTAATTTTTACTGCACATGCTTTTTGTTTTGCCCAGCTCTCGGGTGGGGGGGCGGGGTGTTAAAAAAATAACTCCTGTAAATGAGACCTCCCAGGTGATATTCTACACCTCCCCTTCCCCCTGTTCTTCCTCTTCCCAGTTTCAGTGAACATAAAGGTTGTAGAAAATACAAAGGTTTGCCTTCTGTTCTTTGGTACAAAACTAAATAACAGTATGTGCTTTTCTAGGCCCATAAAAAGACCTCTAGACCCTACTTTCACCAGACATTATCCAGGACAGCACTTTAGTTATCATACCAGACAATATTCCTGAGTTCATTCTGCATAATTGCCATGCCTATGGAAATTTTAGAACGAGAAAATGAGTTAGGCAAGTTAGACTAGTATCAATAAATAAAATAAAAATTGGAACTTTTGTGTCAATTTTGTATTGACAAGGTAAATTTTGATTTGGAATTACTGAAATGTGGTCTGCTCCAAGAGTGACTCAAAATTTGACCTCGATTCTTAGCTTTTTTTTTCCCCTTAAATTCTTAATTTATTAAAAATTTCTTAAACTGTATTTCTTATGTAAAAAATAAGAGAACAGAGACCATCCTCCCATATCATGTTGAAAATCACTCAGCTGCTGAATATTGAGTGAATTGATCAGCTCTTGCAGTTTTCCAGATCTCATCTTCAGGGGTGCTAGATATGGCTTATTTGATAATTAACACTTATGATAGCTTTCTCTTTTACAATAATGATTACTATTTCACTATTAAAAAATCCCTGCTATTAATAAATAGCATGTGACACTATCATCATTAGTCTAAATAAGCAAGAAAGCTTTTTTCCCCTTCTTGTTATTCACTTATTTATCATAACAGTGATAAATAGGATGAGTATGATTTTGTATTCATGATGAGGTGAGTTATGTTTAGTGTTCCACTCTAATGTGATGTGTAGTATTTTCACAAGAGTTGCTTCTGGAGATGTTGGTATGGATAAGAGAGGTCTTATGAATATGCTCCTGTTATATTGCTACTAAGCATTCAGAACAGCAGATGATATCCATATGGAAAGCAAGAAAAATATAAAAAATGCTATATTCAGACAGAAAAAAAGAAATTGTGTTTAGTGGTCTTGCAAAAGCACCACTATAGTTGGCAAGAATACTTTTCATGTTGACAGTCTTTGCTCAGAAGCCTGAGCCTAAATGCTCATCAAGAGTCAACTGAACTCTTCCCATAGACATGTTCCTCTTGGAAAAGCTGAGGGATGTTTGTCAGCCAGTACTGGCAGCACAGATTTCTCTGCTATATTAAACCTAATATAAACTGCTACTTTTTAAAGGCACAGTGTGGGTACTTATTTGAGTTGCCATTCCAGCATTTTCCTGAAGTGCTCAGTTCCCTACAAGATGATGTGTTTTCATTTGTTGGAGTTTTTTTTAAGAAAATACCAGAAGTATTTGGTTTCTCTTGGCTCTGTTTACGGACATGCTCATGCTTGCAGGAGAAAACTCTGAATTTAAGCTCTGATAAGGGCTTTCTAAATGAGCTTGCAAAATTTGATAGGCTGCAAAACCCACTAAGTCACATTTAGTTGACTGCATCACATGCAATAAAAGAACTGTTGCTAGAAAGAGCCACAGGATAAATTAGAAACCGTTAGAAGTTATAGTAAATTATCTCTAATAGTCTTTACTTAGTACACTGTTGCAGCAAAATGGCATGGAAAGACTACTGAAGAACCTAAGCCACTTTATGCAGAAACTATTTCTGTATCACCAGGTGCCTCCTGGAGACTCACAAGCCACTAGGAAACAACCATTAGTTGGTATATGGTGAAATCACATCCTTTTGCTAAAGCTATTGAACGAATTTTACGGACACTGGATTTTTTTTTTTTTTAACCTGAGCTCTAAAAAAGAAATCTGTGCAGCCTACAGTCGCTCTTTTCTAGTAAGGATGGCAGCTGAAACAATTAGAGAAGCACTAGTTCAATCATCCTTTTTTATTGTACTATTTACTACTAGAAATTAGGTCAGCATCCCTGACATAGGTCATCTCTAAGAGGTAACACCTTCTATTTTAGAAAAATAATTGCTAATGACATTTTCTTTAGTTTTGCAGGCTCTCAGCTTCGAGGTTTAGTTTGCTCCCTTTTTGCATTTGCTGGCGTGGATGCAATATTAAACTCTAGAATATAGATACCTATTATATGGACATCCATATTTTTACTATGTGATTCAGTCAAAATACTTGAATATTTTCTCTTTTTGCCATTGTAATTTGTAGTTGGTATTTCTAATTATTTTGAGTTTATGTATATAAATGTAGAATTCTTGTGTATGAGTTACATTATGCATGGCTGTAACAATTTCCTTATTGCTTAAGCTTTGGAACACTGTCCAAGAATATTCTATCAAACTAACCAGTACATGTCATGTACACCCCCTTTCACTATCCTAAGGGTAAAGCTATGAGTGGAATATTTTGGGTTTGAGTGATTTTAGGTGTGTCGGGGTACATAGGTGCTTGTTTGTGTATATTACTGCTCTTTTTCAGCTATGTCATCCAAGGAGCATGTACCAAAGATGGCATGTTTAATGTAATGACATGGACTTCTCATGGAGGCAAAGGTAATTTTCATCCTGTACCTTTTAGTTTTTGAAATTAATATTTTGACACCCTGTTAAGAGACCTTGAAGGTAAAGAATGGCATCCAGCCCAGACAATAAGGCAAAAAAGTTGTTATATCAACTTAGAAGTCCTCTCTGGAAGGGTCTTCTTTGACTTGTAGGAAAAATGCTAGCCCTCAAAAACTTGGTACATTTTTTTGTGCAATGAATTGGATTTACACAATTAAATTTAGTAATCAGAATTGATAAAACAAATCAACATTAGAAGAAAGTAAGCGAGAAAGTTCCATAATTCAAGTATGTTTTAATTTGTATCTTCCTTGTCTGAAGGGGGAAAAAAATCACAGTGACTCAGGGGACTGTGCTTAGTAAATTTGAGTTTTCCTTTGTAAAATGTGAATAGAAAGCATCTTTCTTCCTTAGGCTATCATCAAAAGCATAGAGATGATAACACAAAGATTCAATAGAGTTTGCAACAGGAACATCCTGAATAAAGTACCAGATTGCAGAGATTTTAATCTTAGATATAAGGAGCCTTATATTTTTGGGGGGTTTTCTGAGGCAAATCTACAATCTGAGGAATTTTATGGCATTTTGAGCTTCTGTTCTTCTCTGCATGGATTCTAAGTGAATGAGAAGAATTTTTTATTTCTTTGTAAATGTAGTCTGGCCATGTTCACAATGGGATTTCAGCATTTCCTGTTCGAGCATGATTTATCAAGAATTCAATTAATCTCCAGTTCAAACTTTAGTACAGGCCTCTAAATTTAAAAAGAAAAATAAACATAGCACTAAACACTGAAAGAGACCTAAACTTAGAATTATGATAAATAAAATAAAACCTAAACTAAAATTAAAAAAAAAAACCTAAACCAAAAATAAAAAAAAAAAAAAATCCCAAACCAAAATTGGAAAAGGGAATGCCAATCAAGCCTGTTATGTTCAAAAGTCAAATATGATTTTTGTATTGTAAATCTTAGGTTAATGGTATAATGTAATTTGATACTTTATCTCCTATCAAACATAAACTGTAGCTTTTATATTGCTGTTTTTCTTAGAGATGTTAATTTTTTGTCCTTCCCTCTTTCTCAAGCTAGATATGATTTTGAACCACAAGCAAATAAATGTCAATTCCTTTGGCCTCTGTTCTGCCATTTCATTTCTGAAATTCTGCCCAATTGAAAATTTCCTTTCAGACTGACTGGCATTTGTTGAACTGGTGGCGGTTATTATTATTATTATTATTATTTTACATTATTTTAACACAAAAGTCATGGCCTTTGTACTACCCTTGCTGTGCCTATGCATGGTATTTCAAAAGCAGCTGCTTCTGTGGATCTTTTTCACAATAGTACATTTTTTTCCTGGACACTCTGACCCTCACAAAAAACCCTTTAGTTACTTTTAAGTCTGGGTCTGTGATGTTTCCAAACTTGTATGTGGAGTAGGTACCACCCAATCTAATACTATACCAACCTAAGAAATACAGAGACCAAATAAAAAGGTACAGTAAAGAGTAAATAAGATCAGTGGAAGATTTTTCAATATCTCTACCCTTTCTCCTTTGAAACAAAATAAGATGTTGTGCTGACTTTGTCTTCATAATCTATGCTCTACGTTACATTTTTTATGATCAGAATTAATAGGTAGAATAATATGCACAAGGAAATAGATGGAGCAGAATGGCTTATGAGAGTTTATTATGTAAAAACTGTTTTTCAGATTTACAATAATTTTTTTCAGCCTGCAGTGTGTTAAAAAGGAAGATAAGACCATAGAAAGTCACTGTGCTACACGAGTCCTTCTTGCTCTTTGGGACAGTACATGTGCTGTTTGCTTATTAAGGCAGCAGACAGATCTCAGAAGATGTCTTATTTTAGTTATAGAAATTTTTGTTATATATAAGCATTAATGGAAAGTGACTGGAGAATTCATCTATGATTCTACAGTCCTGAAAAGACTAAAATTGTGTGAATTCATACCAATATATTTCAGAGAGCAAGAGCTCGGCAGCTTCCTTTAACCTGCAATCATTTTACCTTGCTTGCTTCCCCATGGTGAACCTGTAGCTGTAACAGGAGCAGTTGCAGCTGGAATTACAGCATATTTGCCCCATTTGGCCCATGTCACATATATTAGGGCTTGAAATCCACCCCCTGCTTTCAGTTCCTTTTTTGTTTGATTGATTAATTAAAAGTGAAACATTTTATAATATGGTTTATTTTTCAAAATAGGAAAAAAAATCTTTATGACAAAATGAAATAAGAACCGGTAACTTAATGCCTTATTAAAACACAATACTTTCAGGGATGAAAATCCTAACATTCAAAGATTGCATGTTCTTCCCGTCTCCCCTCTTTTTCAAATACCGAAAACTAATGAATTGCAAAATTGTGAATAATGGTAACCTTGCACACTCTATGTGGAAGAAGCCTCTAACATCAGAGCTGAGTTTGGTGACCCAAAATAGCTAGGTCAAAGAAGAAATGAAGTCCTGGAATATTACTGAAATCCTCCCAGCATGCAACATTTGTCCCTATTATTTATCCTTGGTATACTTGCAAGAGCCTAATTTTCCTTTTTTGAAAAACACATATAATTATTCTTTCCTATCTTGTAAACAGATTTTGGGAGGTGCAAATACAACTTTTAAAGCATATTAGATTCACTGAATGAAAAGATCGCTTCCTGTTTCCAAATATTCTATGTTTTATAAATTTTAAGGGTTCAAATTATATCTCCTTTGTGGCATTTATTATTTCTGTGAAGACTTGCACAATTTGTCTGGTGGGACTCTGATCTATAGTTCCTGTACATCCTATTACATCTGTACATATAATTTTAGTCTCCATTTTTTGTTTATTTTTCTTCCTACCTCACATTTCCTCCCAGGGAAGAATTTACTTACCACATGACTCAACATAGCTGTTTAGTCCTCAGTTTAAACCTTGAAAACGTTGGCTTTTCCCAGACACTCTCTACCTACAGTTTTGTTGTATCCGAACTTCATTTTCTCCTTTGGCATCTCTGCCTGCAAGTGCCACGTAGTGCTACAAAGGACTAGCTCTGTATTGCTATTACTAGTCTGCATTGCTATCCTCTCCTGATTTCCATGCTCTCCTCAGTCACCTTTCATAGATGCACCCCATTTTGGCTCCTTGCAATACAGTTTAACTTGAGTGTGAGATAGGTTGCTCTAGGTAGCTCTCTAATTGCTGTAATAGCCATAAAAGCAGTAATGACAGCCTGCAGTGCCCCACATTTTCTTCTTACTTTTTGGTTTGGATGGGAAAAGTTCTCATGGAAAGCTCATATGTGGTGTTCTTTCAAATGCTGCTTTAAAACTTCTAATTTAAAATGCATCTACTAGGCACAGATAGAAGTGATACATAGCTACTGTCTATTTTGTTACCTCTGTCTCTCAGGGATACTGGGTTTGGGTGGGAGGGAGAACACATTTTCAATTCTGTTTTGGTGAGCAAACACCTCTGCTCTCTAGGGCAGAGACCACCATCTTTATTCAGCACCTTCACAGGTACAACAAAGCCCTGCTACAAAGGCTAGCATTCTCAGCAACTAAAAATAGCATATTAAATATGGCAAAAGTGAGAACATAATGCATATGATCTCATTATCTTCACAGAAGTTAAGACAGTCTGTTTCTCGTACATTATCTACTCTATAACAGAATACATGCCCTACTGCAAATGGGCACAAAAAATTAATTCCTCACCTAAACACCAAGGGCAACACATCCATCCTTCAGCCTCTTAATAGCAAAGCCACCTCTTAATTAACTGGAGATTGGAGCAGGGTTTGCCTCTGAAACAACATTTGAAATGTGGTTTTCAACTAACATCTTGGTTTATTTAGGTCTTTTTATCATCTTTACTAGGTCTTTGCTCCTTAAAAAACCCTAAGAAATACTGTTACTATTCTCTGTCTTCTGATTTTTTTCTATTAGTAATGAATATCTGCTTTTCTGTATCTTGTCATTTAATGTGCCTGGAGCTGTGTTTAGATTTTATCCCTTTTCTTTGACTCTTCTATTGCTTGACTTGGAATACTCAGGCGTTGTATGCAGACATCTGCGCTAAAGGATGGTACACAGGTGGAAGTGGATGGCTAGGTCCTGATGGCTATATGTGTTTATGATTTCAAATGTACATATATGATATAATATCAATATAGCCATTTCCTGCTAATAGTAATAGTTTTGATTATTGCTGTAATATCAAAATTCATAAATGAACAATTGTAGAGAGAAGTAATATATTTTACTAACCCAGTTGATGCAATTGATAAAAAAAAGGAAATAGGCTTAAGGCCTTTCTTCGATTCCACAAGCTTGTTTGGTTTTTTGGTCATTATAGCCTCTCATTTAATAAATGGCATTGCTTTTTCTTACAGACCCCTTGCTGCTATGTTAATATCTGTGCTCAAGCTCTGAGCATGTCCAATAGTGATCTTGAGTAAGAGTCTGTAATTCTGAAAGGGCACGTTGTGTCATCTTCTTGTCTTCTGGGTTTCAGGAGGGCTTAAAGGATGACCAAAACCATTTAATGTGTACTGAACAAGTTCTAAATGAGAGATTTTCCAGCAAACTCAGTAAACACAATCTTCCAGCATTTCTCTTCCTGTTCCTTGCTTCATGTTTGCCTTAGACTATAACTTCATCAAAAGATTTGAGGTTTTCTGCAACCTCTATGAGCTACAGTGGGGCAGAAATTTCATATAAAGTATGTGAAGGATTCTGAAGTGTTTGCACAATTCTCTCTTGGTATCCATACAGGAGGACATGCAAATTAAAGCCATCTGTGAGATTATGTGCAAATTCTTTTACTGGCCTGGTATTCAAGCGACTTCTAGGCTATTTCATTATCACTTTATCATGGTTGGCCATTTCATTAATTTAATTGCAAGAAGAGAAACCTGGAAACTCCACTGACCCTGCAAGTACCTATTGCAATTTACATTTACATATTTTAACTTGGTTTGTTCTTCCAGTGATTCTGGATTCTTCATACATTGCTATATGAGGTCCTGGACCAATATAATTTTTTATTATTATTTTTATTTTCTCAGTTGGTAAGGAAATGAGTATTGTTATGATGGGATTAAGATGATTTATACAACTCAGTCAAAAAGTTGTTTGAGTTGTTCTCTAGTGTTTTGCAGTAGAGGACCACCTGCTGCTTTGGTTGTGTTGGCACAGAGAGCTGAGAATTCATCCTGATCATGGACTCACAGTTCTAGATGATTCACTCCTGTTGTGTCGTAATTGTCATTGAAATTAATACATATGAGTAGTGTTTTTGCTCCTCAAAGGTTCAGAAGGAACTGGATTAGGACAATCCAAGGAGCTAGATGCAGCCAGTATCTCCACAATCAAAAGTAATAGACAATTATTGTCAACAGTACTTCTCAAGTTAAGAACTCAGTGCTCAATATCTCACTTCATAGGCACAAAAACCCCAGGGGCTGCCTGCGTAGGAATTATTCAGAGGACCACCAGGAGATTCAGAACAATACTGAGGTTACTCTGCTCCAACAACTGGGCCAGTGCTCTAAGTGAGTTGCCAAGCCTTCTCCTTTCTAAAGCTTCTATACTTTGAAATCTTGGTTATGGTGAAGGCTGAAAATATTATTAACCTTAACTTACTTTTCATCTTTCATAGCATCATAGAATAGTTTGGCTTGGGCCAGGCCTTAAAGGTCATCTAGTTCCAACCTCCCTGTCATAGACAGGGACACCTTCCATTAAACCCGGTTACTCAGAGTTCCATTCTGCTCTTGGACACTTCCAGGGATAGGATATCCATCACTTCTCTGCAAAACTTGTTCTAGTGCCCCATCACCCTCAAAGTACACAATTTCTTCCAAAAATCTAATCTAAAGTGTTCCTCTTTCAGTTTAAACTATTCCCACCTTGTCCTGTCACTGTATGCCCTTGTAAAAACTCCCTTTCCATCTCTCTTGTAGGCTCCTTTATGTACTGGGAGGTGCTATAAGGTCTCTCTCCCTGGAGTCTTCTCTTTTTCAGGCAGAACAGTCCCAAGGATTATTTTCTAGTACATAAATGTTTTCTGAAAATTGCCCTGCATTGCATTATCAGGTAGACAGACATTGAAATGCAGTTGGTTATGGAGGCCTCTAGGTTTGTAACACTAGGTCTAAATGACAATGACATATGTAATGTGCTGTTAATTCAAACTGGGATTACTATGTGGTTTTCTTTCCTTTTTTCATTGAAGATGCTTGTTTGCCTGTACTTTTATTTCCACATCTCATAGTTTCACATAAGAATATAATCATCATTTTTTTTCTTCCTACTGGTATGTTCCTTTTTCCTGATTTAAGGTTTAGTCCTTGGTGCTGCATTTGAAACAAAGGCTTTACAAAAAGCCATAATGTTGGGCAACTGTCTGCCGTATTAATTTCTCTGGGTTTTTTTCTTTTACATTTGGCTGTTATATACTATTTTGTTATATGACACTAGCATCATGATAAAATAAGCACTGTTAATCTTCTTAAAGCATCAGAGTCAAGAGGTTAAAATGTGGTCAAGGGTTAATTTACCAGACAGAAATCTCATCATGTTTTCATAGATTTGCTGTAGTCAGTCACATATGTAGCTGTTATTTTATTTTATAGACTATGTTTCAAAAGTTGCTGCTCAACAGTTGTTTGGATGGAGAGCATCCTTTTTGTTGTCTGTCAGGCCCATCAGTGACATCAAAATTTACTGCGGAAATGCCTGGAAGGAAGGGATAAAGCAAAACAATTTCAAAAACTAGTAAGGATTTTTTAACTCAGTTTTGAAATGTACCTGCATATTACACTCCAATTGCGACTATCCTTTTTCTGAATTATTTTCTTTGGTATAAGCATAATTTTATGAAGGTGTCCAAAAGGTTTGTTTTTTCATAATAAAATATTTTTGAGTGTATTTCTCTGTCTTGTTATCAAGAAAATTAATAATCTTTAATTTTTTTATCCTTTTTTAAATATTGAACTTAGATTTTATCGTACTGGATTTTGATGGTTTATTTCTTGATTTGAAAATGTGCTTAAACTCTCACATTTTCCAGAAGAAACCAGTATTTATTGAATCTTCTCTTTACTCTGTCTGGATTTGTTTTTATTTTTTACATTACATCAATTATTTGTAGCTCCATAGTGTGTCAAATTGAACACAAAATACTTGTCTCATTGTCCTCTTTCAAATAAAAGTGTGAAATATATATTGCCATTAAGAAATGGAAATAATATATAATTTTCAATATACAGTGAAAATTTATAGTGTAATTTAACATATCTGTTTCTAAAAAAAGAACTAGTATCTTATTTCTAAAGCAGTAGTATTAGAAAAGTTGATTTTAAAATAATTTCTTATGATAAAATAATTCAGAGCAATTTTTTTTGGATATTTTCAATTTGGTAGAAAGCTGTTTCCTCTTTTCAACTAAAAATGGAAGTGATTTTGAAGTTGATTTTTCAGTTTCTAAAAGGATTATTTAAAAAGAAAAGATATTCAACAGCACAGTACTATTAATGATATATATGTTTTAACATAGTTGCAAGAATTTTGAACAAACATGTAAAATTACATAGTAATTACTATGCCTTCACCAGTTAACATATGAGACAGTTATGACTGATGATGATGCAAAATCGCAATTCAGCACACAGAACTACATCCACAGCATCTTCCTCTTAATAGTTAATGAAGTTTTTCTTAGTACCACTCAGCACAGTGGATGAACAAAGATGAGGATAAAGAGGGCTTCAAAGCAGCTTTACTCTTCCTTTCCTCCCTAGCATGTGTAACAGGGCTAGAGAGAGGGAGGAGGGAAGGAAGAGATGTGTGGCATGAGGAGGAACAGCAAGCACTACAATGCTTCTCCTGCCAGGATGTATTTGTTGCACAGCTTCTCTTGGAGTTGCAGCCCAGCCGGGACAGAGAGCCTGGCTGTTTGCAGATTGTTGACCTCCTACAGCTCAGTAAAGCAGGATGACAAACCTGTGCACGTGGATGGGGGTGGTATGCGCTGGAAGGTGGCTGCAGTGCTGTGCCAGACTTTGTAAGGTGCAGGTTGTGATGTAGGGAAGTGCAAGGTGGGACCCAGCCATGTGAATTCCATAGGGAATACCTAATGTGTGATGGCTCTGAGGTAACTTTGGAAACTTCACTTGATGTTGGTTTAATTACCTAGGCTCACCGGCACACCAACAATTTTTAGTGCACTGATTAAAGATAAGAAAATCCATTATTGATTTTGCTTTAGAAGAATACGTGTTAATGTCTAGTGCTTTGGGAGCTGGTTAATGGGTGGCTCAAGATATCCATCCAGTGGGATGGGATGGTCAGCTGGAGACAGTAATTTCATCAGCTCTGCTGGTCCAGGGGTTAAATTAGCCACTTGCTTCCCAGGCTCATGTGTAGCCACAACCTTCCCATAAACCCAGCAGCTGCTCCAGTCTCAGTATGGGTATAAATAAGAAAATGACGGTTTCATTAGAGAAGCTGTGAATGCCCCACCCCTGGCAGTGTCCAAGGCTGGGCTGGAGCAATCTGGTGTGTTGAGAGCTGCCCATGGTGGGGGGTAGAATTACCAGTTATTTTATCACAAAAGTGGCTTAGAGGAACAGCAACTGAGAGACTTGGCCAAGAACCAAATAAAATTATTATAGGTTTTTACATTTAGAATAACATTACTCTCTTGTAATTGCAGGTACGCTGGGATGAGTGTGTGAAAACAGAAGGAGCCAGAACACAAAAAACCACCTGCTGGTGATGGATGTTTTCCCTGAGAATGCCTTATGGGAAGGACAGGAGTGGTGGGAACATGGTGGTTTCCTCTTCCCCAGCTGGACCGACAAATGAGTATGGATAGTGAGATCAGAAAGGGCAATCAAAGTGTTGTGGCAGAGAGTAATGAGCTCCAGAATAGAGTGAAACAATTATAGTTTTTGCAACAAAGTAGTACAGAGGAAGTAACCTGAAATATTGTTAAAACCACCACAGGGAAATTATGCAAAAAGCAGGTTTCTTTAGCTGGCTTTACATTGTTAGCTACAAAGTGAGCCTTCAGAAAGATCTGAGTGAGAAGCTGGGCTTGCTGGCTTTGGGACTTGTTAAATGCTGAACTACATCAGATCATAGAAACCTGAAACTTCGTATCTCACAGCAAGACAGCATCATGAATACCTAAATTTACCGCCTGATTGCTGTGATACCTGGAAATTACTGCTCAAAAAGGGGCCAAATATAGCTGTTACGAAACCACACAATCTGCTTTGGTGCATCTTGGCAGTTCAGAAAGGCAAGAGTTTTTGGACACAGCCTTCCAACTGCTGCTCTGTCCAAAGAACTGAAAGCTTCCTTTCTTAGAGAAGTCCTCACAACTCCTGAACTTGGTAGGTCCTGGCACCACTACACCAGAATTTCCCCTAGATCCAGTGTATATGTGCTGCCAAAGTCTGTCCACAAAACCTAGAAATTATGTCATCGTCGTAGAAATAAAAATTGCTTTCTATGATTCAAAGAAAAAAAAACAACCAAAAAAAACCCAAAAAAACAAACAAAAAAAAACCACCAAAGAAACCAACCCAAAACCGCCAACCAAAATGCCCAACAAAAACCCCAAACCCAGGGCAACCACGACCCCGGGGATGCCACCAGCTCCGGGCAAAACGGTACGAAGCGACTCTCGCCGCGCTCGCCTCC